>JALMQS010000030.1:8242171-8842171 GCA_024734495.1 Forficula auricularia | reverse complement strand
TTAAGCTAGGTTAAATGAGCTATATTAAAACGATCAAATGAATAAATTTTTAAAGAATTTAAAATAAAAAATTAAAAAAAAGTTACTAACTTACTCTAGAGCAGTGATGGCGAACCTATGACACGCGTGCCAGTTGTGACACGTTAAGACATTTTGGGTGACACGCATCATTTTACGGACGATCTTCGCTCAAGAAGATTTAAAGGAGGTTGCACTTAATTCACTAAGTCACTAAATTAAAGAAAAATTAGGCTTTGATTTTGAATAAATAAATAAATAAAAAATATGTTTGTTTTTTTATTTTTGTTTTTTTACTAGGGCTGCAACTCACCAAATGATGAATATTTGTAGATGTGATACATCAACCGAGTTAAGTCAGGGTTTTTCTGAATTTTGACACACTAAACTCAAAAGGTTCGCCATCACTGCTCTAGAGTAAAGTACTTTAAAATATAATTTTACTAAAAGCTTTATTTAACCTTTTTTGTGGTCCCCAAGGTACTTAATTAGGATATTAAATTTAATCAAAATTGGTTAAGCCTATCCATTCTTACTTAATCTAGATTAAATGAGCTATATTAAAACCATCAAATGAATAAATTTTAAAGAATTTAAAATAAATAAACTGCAACGGATTGTTTATAAACTTTATCCAAATTCATTTGAAATATTAATATGTTTATTCCTTTATTATTAATCATATATCACTTGCAATTTGCAGTTCCTGTTGACTTTAATTCAAATAATAATAATAATGAATTCATCTTTAAGGACGAATCATAAATTTTAGAGAAAATATTTTTACATTGCATATCAGAGAGATTTGTCTTGAGGGTTTGGCTAGCGGCCCGGCAAGCTTAGTTAGAGCTTGGGTTCGATTCCTAAGGGGACGAACCTCTCTGATATGCAATGTAAAAATATTTTCTCCAAAATCTATGATTAGTCCTTAAAGATAAATTCATTTATTAATATTTTAGATCTGGGTTGATTTTTGAAATAATTTCCTTTTTTTTCAAAAAAAGACACTTAAAAAAGATACTTATAATCAGTAGAGATTGTGGTGTTGGTGCAGGTGAAACATCTTTAATAAAGATAAGAGTAAATCCATATAAATAAAATATTTATTTACTCTTATCTTTATTAAAGATACTTATCTTTGCTTTCACTATCAAATAATAATGATCGATTCTCATTTAACAGTCGAGGAATAACCATTCTACATTCGATTTTTGACATTTCGGTTATTATTGGTAACCATTGCTGAAGAGATAGAGGAATCGAGTTAAAATCAAAAATAGCGGTTGATTCTCATCTAGTACTTGAGGAATAACCATTCTATATTGGATTTTTGACGATTCGGTTTTTATTGGTAACCATTGATGAAGACATAGAGGAATCGACTTAAAATAAAAAATAACGATCGATTCTTATCTACTACTCGAGGAATAAGCTTAATGCATTCCATTTTTGATGTTTTGACTATTAATGGCAACCTCTACTGAAAACGTGGAAGAATCTACTTAAAATCAAAAAGACTAAATTCTTTTATGGCAAACAACTCAAGCTTGAGATAATTTCATTTCAATCGGTGCAACGGTGTGGAAAAAATCGTGGGCAAAAAAACGATAACATCCATCCATACATCCATACATCCATCCATACATACATACATGCAACCATCAGCACGCACTAAATGAAAAAATTGTACTTCTTGGCTTCTCGGCGAGAACCCGTGTAATTTTTGGCAAAACCGTCACGTGCTAAAATTCAACCTAATTGAATACTACAATTTGTGACTTTAATTGAGTCCATGGGTTCCGTAGTCTTTACCTGAGGACCCTTTGAAGTCGCGCTTGTCGCGAGACCGATTACAATACTTTCCCCATGCTTCGCATTGGATAAAGTAAAAATTACTTGAGCTAGGTTAAATTATCTATATTAGAAAAAACTAAAAAAGTACTGAAATAAATTATTAATGTTTGTGGGCCGATATATACCAAACACTTATCAGCGCTTCATTTTGTTAAGCTAATGGTAGGTTTTCAATTTCATTTCAATCGGTTCAACGGTGTGGAAAAAATTGTGGGCCAAAAAAACGATAACATACATACATACACCCATCCATACATACATACATCCATCCATCCATCCATCCATCCATCCATACATACATACATACATCCGCGCACTTAAATGAAAAAATCGCACTTTTTGGCCTCTCGGCGAGACCCCATGTAATTTTTGGAAAACCGTCACATGCTAAAATTCAACCTAATTGAATACTACAATTTGTGACTTTAATTGAGTCCATGGGTTCCGTAGTCTTTACCTGAGGACCCTTTGAAGTCGCGCTTGCCGCGAGACCGATTACAATACTTTCCCCATGCTTCGCATTGGATAAAGTAAAAAAGTGAATTTAATCTTTCCTTCCAATGTAACCCAAGGTACAACACTGTCATATGTACCTTGGGCCCTGATGTTGTACCTCGGGTCGGTAATTAAATAAATGAGGTATTAAACCATTTTCTTCATACCTGTATAATCAAACATACAAAACGCTTAAAAAATACAAAAAAAGAAGAACTTAGCCTAAAAAATTATTTTTACAAAAATATTATCTTCGTTTTTGACCAGCCGAACGACTTTGCAGATCCAATAGTTCCAGTATGAACCTTTCTGCATATGAGGTTTAAAATTAACCCTCGGAAATATTACCATCGGTGGGATATGATTTCTGATTGAATAATTGAAGAAATGATTGCTATATTTTGAGTCTGGTCATTTGCCCTAATTATCTTGGTCCGGTCCAAAGTACATGACCTAAGTGATCCGAGGTACAACTTTGTACAACTTTAATTTTACCACACTTTATAAAGTTAGATTACGTATGTGTTCAAAACAAAAATACATACAAAATCTCTTAAAATAAAATACATACAAAATAAGTATCCATCAATGAACCGGATGTCAACAAATTTTAAATATTCAAAAAATTTACTTAACTCCAAAGAAATCACAAAACACGTGTACAGCTCCACACAATTATCTCATTGAATTTGTGACAAGTTGTCATCTGCCGGCCATTATAATAATTTAAACAAGTAGCATTTTGAAAAACTATTAGAGTAAAAAATAAAGTAACCGTAGGACCAGCCCGGTCCTAGGGTCAACACTCTCCCCTACCTATGAAACACTTGGTCAAGATCAGACAAAGAACCAATAAATTTCATGCTTCTAAATTTAAAGACCTAAAATTTCAACTCAAGGCGTCGAATTCCAAAAGCTCTCTTCTCTTAATATTCTTTCAGAAAAATATCAATAAATTTGATGTAGATTTTAATTCTTAACATCTTTTGAATTTACACTTTTGTTTTAAGCTTAATAGGGAAAAATCTATCGACAAATGAAAATTTTACCATTATATTTCCAATTATACAAAAGATAAAATACACCCCTAGTCTATTATTAAAACACAATAATATACGTTCCCTAAAAAAAGTTTTTGCGAAAATTTCAATTTTCCAAATGATTCTAGTCCTTATTTGGATAAAAAGTCATTAGCAAATGTCATTTCGAGAGCCAAGCAAAAGCATTACATAATGAAAATGTTTAAGTTTGCTTATTTCTAGTTTAATTAATTACATTCTAAAAACTGAGAGAAAAATCTAGTGCAGTTCAATTTATTTCCGAATTTAAAGTATATAGGTATATTTTGGTAGATGTATAATCGAAAAAACAATCTAACGGGTGGTGAACAGTTGCTAAAATTTTGACATTAAAATAAAACATTTGTATTTCTTTACTACTACAACATGAGCAACATTTCTAAATGAACAGTCATTTATAAAGATTGGAAGAATTTACACCTAGTGAATAATTATTTAATTCATTCGATTCGACCAAAGAAATCAATAGAATGAAATGTTGATAAAAACATCTTGCCTATGCCAGATGGTTTCTAGAAGCTTGCTATATTTTCCCGTTACTAACATTAAACATTAGTCATTTCTATCAATTGAAGAGCGTTGTACATTTCTTTAGCTATGATTTAACTGCTATAGAACTTGGTACCCATTTAGATCTCAAATCTTTTATCGCCGACGCCGACAATCTCGAACGTCGTTTATACCAAACTTGGCCACTTTTTCACATTTATGTTTTTGGTGGGATCAACGCGCATAGCGTGCGAGGGCCAAGTTCGAGCATTAGCTTGGCCGTACACGAACCATTTCGAGCCAATTTCGACCACCCTGCATTTGAGATCATTAGCAGAGCTGAAATTATACACATGTAATTATGTAATCCATCTTGAAGAGAGTACCAAATTTCAATAATATAGCTTAAATAGATTCTGAGATATGGACCTGAGAAAATAGCTAATTATGGCACTCACTCACTTACTTTTCACTGACAGCTCATCAAAAACTATTGGGTACTTCCAAACATTCCAGCATCATGAAATTTCGCCTGCTAGTAGAGTTTGGGACACAAACAAAGGAAAAATTCCAAAAATCCAAACTTTTTATCTTTCAACCCCTTCCAAATAGGGGGGAGGGTCAAAAAATGAAAATTCTAGCCATTTGGACCAAACTCAACCAAATTTTGTATAGATATGTGTGGGCCCCCTGAAGGCTAGACATGGAAAACTAAACACTCAAAATGGGGGGGGGGGGTCAAAAATGAAAATTCTAGCCCTTTGGACCAACAAAAGAAGAGAAATCTCAACCAAAACATTCTGTGAAAAAACAGGCCAAGTTCGAAAAAGTAGTGAAATCTAGTGTGTAGCCAAATTAAATTAGCCAAGAATAATTAAGATGAGAAAATAGTAGATCTCTCAATTATCTTGGGAATTTAACGTGGCTACACACTAGATTTTACTACTTTTTCGAACTTGGCCTGTTTTTTCACAGAATGTTTTGGTTTATTTGTACTTACATATAAAATTTTTCACACTACTGTTTTTAAAAATTGATTTGACAATGCATAAGCACATTAATTTGCTTTTCTTTTGACACATCCTTGTATCATATTTGTATTGAATAAAGCTAATTAATACTTTCAATCCAATAAATGTATTATATTTTTTATGAGATATACAATCTCTATTTTATTCTGTTTGCCTTCGGTCCACAAACATATACAAGAGATTGCGCAAAGTCCGAATTACTGTAAATACAATATAGTAGTATTTTAGTACTTTATTTAAAGGATACCATTGATGTTTAAACGCATGGTCGGCCTAGGGTTTCAAGGGCGCCTCAAATCATACCAAATTAATATTAACAAGATATGTTGAACACATTAAATTTGAATAATATGAGTGAATGAATTTTATAATTATCATTGGGTCAGTTATTATTATTATTAGTTAAAAAGACTAATTGTTATTTTAACCGAATTTTGAGAATTCTTGTATTATAAATTTATTATTAAGGAAAATAAAGAAAATTTTACAAATATTATAATTAAACCAAATAACTTAATCTACACATGATTTATTTTCTTTAATTTTACTTAGAGAAAGTGGTGTAGGTTTTAGGTGAAACATGATATTAATTAATAAAGTAAATGGTGTGTAGTTTCACAGTGAATGAAATAAAACTCAAAGATGTTTATACAAACTCAATATATTTCGGATTATTAGTCCATCATCAGGAGTTTACAGGCTAGAACTCAGTTTTATTTCATTCACTGTGAAACTACACACCCTTTACTTTATTAATTATTTCCTTTAAGGATCGTGGCTTGAATTTTTCTAATATGACCAAAACCAAAACTTTATAAATATATTTTCCAGAAAATATAAGATCATTTATTATCATAATTATTATAATATTTTACGGGGTGAAAATAAAATTAAACAAAATTAAATTTCATGGGAAACAAGAAAATATATTTAATTGTAGAAACGAGAAATCGTGATAATAAATTAACCACAACAACAACAAAGTTTGGACAGTAGCAGGATTTTGCTACTTAAATTATATTTCATAGAATAGAAGAAACAAGGAAATAAATAGCTCATTCTGTTGGCGTTGGCGCCAGCACACATTGAAACTTTTCTAGAGAAAACTCTAAAATGGTTGCCAGTTTTTGTTTTTTTTTTCTTGTTTTGTTTTAATTGATTTCATTATTCAATATTTCAATCTGTTAGAATATGACCAAATTTAAAGTAAGGCGAATTTTTCTGAAAAATCTGGGCAACTAAATTCCTGGAATATTGACAAAACTTTTCTCTCACCCCCGAAATATATCGAATTCAAAACTCAATTTTGTTTTATTTCTTTTTTGTGAAACCTACCTCGCATCTTGCTCAAGTTTTATTATTATACAAAAATTTTCAATTACCTATCCATGTTATATCATTCGTATTTACCTACCTTTTCACCATCTTCACTTATACAACGACAATTATACAGTCGTTTGATCGGAATGAGGTAAATTAAAAAATAAATTAGTGGAAATAATTTTTGAAAACTCGATATCCTCTCTACAAATTTTAATGATAATAATATTAACTATAGTTACAAACTTGAAATTTACAAGTTATATGTATTTTTTCCTCTTGAAATTAAAAATCATATTGAAATCAAAAAAAAATTGTAATTATTTGAGAGGGGAGGTATTTTAATTTTTGTAGGGTCGAAAATAAAAATAATATTTTTTTTATCATGTTGTGTGGGGTATCATAGTCAAAATCTCATTAAGTAAAATTGGAAGAGATTTTTAAAATTTAATTATTATTAAATTGACCGCGTGGAAGAGCCCTACCCTAAATGAGCAATTTTCATATATTTATTTTATGTGTCGGTGTTCAGAAATGACTTGACCTAAAATTGAGAAAAAATTTTACAAATTTGTTAATTTTGTCCTTTTCAACGACATATAATAACGATTTTAATATCTCCAATATTTCAAAAGAAACAATTGTTTTTCTTATTTATACAAACAAACGAAAATACGACTTGATCTTTAAGTTATATTAATTTTAACACAAGTTTCAAACTATAATTGTGAAAGTGTCATAGTCAAGCGCGTTAGAACCTTGGGGTTGAAATCCTGTTGGACTTATTTTTTTAATAATCAGAAAAAATAAAATGTTAAATAAATAATTTCATAAATTTTTTACAATAAGTTTTTTCAAATATTTATAGAAATTCTTATTTTAATATATTTTATAATTGAATTTTAAATACCTTTCGTCTTTTAATAAGTACACCAATTAATCGATTTGTATGTTACTCAATTTACACGGTTTCGATTTTCCACTGTGTTTAAATAAAAATAAAAAATCTTCTCTTTTTTATGACTGATTAACTTTCATTAAACACACTCTTTTCACAAATACAATTATACGTTTTTGAATTTTTTGTAATAATTATAATTTTACTTAATTTTTTATTATTAAAAAATGTTTCACCTCCATAAAACCTAATATAATTTTATTATATTATTGATTATTGTCTACATTTATTTGGTTTTGTGTGTCATATTTATCGTGTAAATCTAGGAACTAATATCAGGTATTTTAGAAAAAGTATAGTAAATAATAGTATTTATATTTAAAATCAAACTTAATAATTTGATTCTATAGAGTAAATTTAGATGCAATAAGCTTTGAGTATTAATTGTTCAGATTGTCTATGCATTTCGTGATCAAAGAACGTCACCATTAATGGCTAGTTCCAATTTACATAATTCCTTCATTTATTTCCTAAAGAGCATTTTAATCATTGGAAGAGCTTTTTGATGCCCGTTCATTTTCTCAATTAAATCGATTTCTTCCATCATGCTTTTCTTTTTTGGAAAGATTCAATGTCACCAAAAGAATAAGAGTATTTCTTTTTGCGAATTCTTTGTTATTTATTTGTATTTTTATGAATGAGATTGTTTGTGATAAAATTCAAATTCGAAAACAAATTCACGTAGTCCATTAAGTTAGAATAGAAATAACTCTTAGTTAAGATAAATCAATGATCAAAGTGCCGTAGAAAATAGAATACTAGTATATAACAACCAGAAATCGGAAATGATTAATTTATGTTAAATAGTTGAGGACTTAATAAATTTGTTGCGATTTTTAAAATAATAAAGTTTGACTCCACTTTTTTCATCACTGAAATGTGTAGGTATCCTTATTTATGAAGAAGTTAGATGGCAGGGTAAGCTGAATGTGAAGTGTTTCTGATTGGTAAGCAGGAGGCGCGAGACGTTAAGCCTCTCTCTGGGTAAAGATTTAACAGGTTATGATCCGACCTTTGCACTAACATGGTACTAATAAATAAATAAAGTATCATACTACATAGGATTTTGCTAAATTGACTTTCGTATCCGAGGTCAAAAAGTAGAAGTTAGTTTTGTTTCTTGATGCCACGTGCCAGTTAAAAGGGGTGACTAACACTTCTTCTTTGAGGTATCGATTATTAGTAAAATTAGTAGATCCGGAAAGTGGGATAGAGGTATTCATCGGACCAGAAGCGTCACAAAGACCTTGCAGGCATTGGTCCAAAGATAAATCAAGAAATTGCCAACATCTTTCAAAAAATTTCGAGTCTCCAATCAGTTAGGTACAACTTATTTCCTCGAAATATGAATCTTCTAAAAATTTTGATTGATTCCATTTTGATGTTTGTCAGACTTGACCTATTCAACTATCAGTCATCAAACATATAATTATTTTTGACAAACTCATTATAATCAGGGATGTCTTAAGCGGAGGGGCGAGGAAGCACAGCACTTAGGTCGCTATTATCTTCAGTCTAATACAAATTTCCACATCAAAATTTAATGAAATTTTAGTCAGAATTTAATTGCCCTGTACTACGGATACTATCATGGTGTCTGTTCAGTCGAGCTGAAATCGATTATATCCCCTGAAGCCATCTTTACGAGAAACAAGGGGTTTTCGAACGATCAGCACCCCTTCGCTGTCGAATTGGATAAAAATCGAACAAGCGCTTTCGCCAACTCTTTTATCCTTATGACATCCAGAGACTGGAACTCGATCCCTGCCACCCCGCGACTTATAACCTTCAGCTGCTTAAGACCCGTATCCACACCTTCGACCCCTGCCCAGCCCATAAAATTCCTCTTTTTCTTCTTCTTTTCACGATGGAGGGGTCAACCCAGGCCTTTAGGGGATGCACCTTTTTGGCGTAACTCCTTCTCTCATCATTTTCATTAAAAAATAAACTGCGACGGATCGTTGCTAAACTTTATCCAAATTCATTTGAAATATCAATATGTTTATTCAGACATGGAGGAATCGACTTAAAATAAAAAATAACGATCGATTCTTATCTACTACTAGAGGAATAACCTTATTGCAATGGTTACCAATAAAAACCGAAACGTCAAAAATCCAATATAGAATAGTTATTCCTCAAGTACTAGATGAGAATCAATCGCTATTTTTGATCATGGGTTCCGTAGTCTTTACCTGAGGGCCCTTTAAAGTCATGCTTGCCCCGAGACCGATTACAATACTTTCCCCATGCTTCGCATTGGATAAAGTAAAAATTGTATTAAAGACAACTCTTTATAGCCTCAAGTAAATAACCCAATAAAAATCCTTGGTTGTAATGTAACATCTAAGATCTCCTGCGTACCATTGGTGGAGAACCGCCGGTGTGTATTTGAGCTACTTTCTCTCTTTATCTCTTAAACTCAAATTCGTTATCAATTGAAACGTGACCTTTTCAGTTAATTCCAGGTATCTTCTTGTTGTTGAAGCTGTATCATTGCTTACGCATCCGTATTTGCTCAGAAAATTTTAATTCGATTTTTCCTTTAAGTTTGATTTCATTAAAACGCCAAGACTAATAATTAGAGATATTTTTGTTTATAGGAGACTGTGTTAAAAATTTCTTAAGTTATTTCAAGTAAAATTAAACATATGCTTGTTATCTCTGTAAATAGAAGCCTTGGTACAAAAAATATACACGAACTTCTCTTTTACACTAGATGTATTTAGTTAGGTTTATTTTATAATTTTCTTAAAATGAGTTCGATAATTTTTTTTCATTTAAAACTTTTTGATAAATTATACTTTATAAGGTTTCAAACGCCTTTAAGCGTAGTAATCAATATATAATTTAATTTTCTAGGAGACCTTGGGGTTGCAGCTTGGGGAGCGAGGCCGTACAGATGTTGAACTGCTGGAGATTTGCCGAAAGGTGGTGCATTATTCCGTGCGCACCGGTAGTCCTAATTTTCACAATCAACTCTACGCAGGCCTGGATCCATATGGCCTCGCTGGAGCCTGGATTAGCGAGGCCCTTAATACCAATCAGTAAGTCAACTTTAAAACAACTGGCCGAATCCATCTCCCTATGTAAAATTGATAGTGGTCCAAAAAATGGGGCTGGGGGGGGGTTCAAAAATAATTTAAAATAACACAATTTCCAAACAAAAATCGAAAAAAGCTGATATTAACAAAAGAAGAGTCCCATTTAAAAGGAGAAATTAATTGCTAATGGGCCCAAAATGGGAGAGCTATACTAAAGAGTGAGGTTCTTAAAAAATTATAATTATAAAATTTTCAATCTAAAAAAATAAAAGTTACAAAGAAAAATTTACTATAAAAAGATCAAATAATAAAAAATGTCATTTTTTCGGGGACCGAAATTGGGGGGGGGGGCAGGTTCAAAAAATCGAACTATCAATATAATAAGCCCTTTCATCAATTTGTACAAAATTTAACATTTGCACACTATACACTATCGGAGAAAGAAGAACCTTGTGGAAGAGTCTGAAGAAGAGAAAAGGTCAGATGATGGGGCACACACTGAGACATGGGGAACTGCTTAGGGATATCTTGGAGGAGGAGGTGGGAAAGAAAAGGGGAAGGGGAAGACCCAGATTAGAATATTTCAACCAAATAATTGGGGATATGGGATGCCAGACATTTAGAGAGGTCAAACAGCTGGCGGGGGACAGAATCGAGTGGAGACGGATTGTTGCATCAAACCAGTCTTAGGACTTAATTTAGAATTCCGCGGAGTAAACTCGCGAGCAAATCCACTCAACGGAATTTTTAACAAATTATAAGTAAATTTGTTTTTCTAGTATATTTATACAAATATAGAAAATTATCAAATTAATTAAATTAATCAGATTCAAGAAATTCAAAGAGAAATTCAAAGATGTTTTTATAAAGCGAAATTTAGAGAATACTTAGCGAGTTTTATAAGAACCATTGAGGTCCCAGCTGATTCTCCATCCTGAACCAAGAGAGCGAAAAAAGATATGGTCCATCTAGATGTCACCCTTGTCTTAGGACTGTATACTCAATGATGATGACACTATACGACCTTGAAAATGACTCACTATGTGAAAGTGATGGTTTCCGAAAATCCCAGGGGTGGATTCAAAAATAATTTAAAATAATAACAATTTTTTATCAAAAACCAAAGAAAGCTGATATTTATAATATAAGAGTCTCATATTTTAAAGTATGTAGGTAATATTAATTGTTAATGTGCCCGAAGTAGGAGGGGGGTGTTTAAAAAAATGTAATTATCAAATTTCTAATCTAAATAACAAGTTATCTGAAACTTTAACTTTATACGATAATACGGAAATGACTCTGCATGTGAAAGTAAGACTGAGCCAAGGGGGGGGGGTCAAAAATTATTAAAATAATAAAAATTTTACATGATAATACTTAAAGCTAAAGTTCCATATTCAAAAGAAAATATGTTCAATTGCTAATGAGTCCAAAATTAATTGTTGGCCACATCAGCCTAGTGTCGGTGTCTGGATTAGTAGTAGTAGTTATTTTATCTGTTTTCTTTTCTACCTATAGGTAGGCATACTCAACTATTTGAGGGACCTGGTCCCATTCTCATGAACACAGGTAGGCAAATGCACGAATAAATATATATTGAGTAGTTCAAATTGTAGGCCAAAATGATCTGTTTATATTTTAGGTTAAAAATATCTGTTTATATTTAGATCAACGCCAAAAAAAGGGGGAGGTCGACATAAAAAAAATTATTAAGATGGAAATTAAAAATAAAATCTATTTATGAAATAAAAACTATTTGACTAATACATTCCCAATCGTGGGTAACCCTTTAATTGTTTTCCCTAGGTACACCTTCGAAGTGGGTCCGGCGTTCACCCTTGCCGAGCAGGCGATCATCAACCGGATGTTACAATTGGTCGGTTTTAAAGAAGGCGATGGGATATTTGCCCCAGGTAACTTAACCAATCGATCACTCTGTCTGATTAATAAGCACGATTGACACAGCAATTGGTTTTTTCAATATATTTTCTTTGTCAATGAATTAGATATAAATTTAATTGGGGCTGATCTTGATCTCGATTTGTCTTTGGCTAATAGTAAATGAAATTCACGTGGTATTCCCAAACGGAAGAATATTTTTTCATGTCTCAACTGTCTCATAATTTTGCCTGTAATGAATTTTTTTTAACCTCTATGAACATTTTTCGCAGCTCGTTTGATAATACTCGTATTTTCAGCTTTTTAATTTAAAAGCTACCTGTACATTCGCGGAATGGTTTGTTAAATTCAGCTAAGGCTAACACTTTTACACAATAAACTACAGTTATAACTTTCTCTACTATTTTTAACATTTTGCTTAATTACTCCATTGTTTTTTAGGAGGGAGTATGTCGAATATGTACGGTATTGTTGCTGCAAGATATAAAAAATTTCCAGAAACAAAAACAAAGGGTATCAGTGGCCTTCCGAACCTAGTACTCTTCACTTCCAAAGATGTATGTATATTTTTATGTATTCTCTGTTATTTAAGAACAAAATGAATAGAAAAAAAATATTTTGAACCTCATCTAAGGTAGTTGAAATTATCGCATCAAGCAGGGGTCAGCCTCTATTAATTTCTCTTTATGAATCAACTCTTCTATTATCTGCAAAGCTTTTATGATTCGAACAGAGTAAAATTATGAAAATCGAAAGTGGATAAATTAATCATTTCATTCATCTTTATCTTCTCTATTTCACAGATTTATCATTAGTTTCGTCCATTTACTGTTTAATGAATATTTCAAAGAAAATGAATTTTAAACAACAGAGAATTATCTGTTCAAAAGAGGGAATATTTAATAAGTAGCAAGCTTTGATCTCAAATTGTAAATGATTAGACAATAGATACAGTCTACTTTAATTTATTTTCATTAAACATTTTAATGTTAAAATGTAAAATGAACAAAGTTTTATTGTTGTGCAAATTTTTTCTTCTCGATTTTAAACATAATTCCATAAATCTAGGTTAGAATAAGAAGGCTCATCCATCGGTGGTAAAACTTTAGCTCTTTATTCACCCACTCGGACAAATGTAATAAGCCAGTTTTATTGTAAGTATGTTGTATGTTTCATATTTTGCTTTGAGCAAAAATTTAAATCTAAAAACTAAATTAATTTTTCTTTACTTTATATATTAACATTCTGAGGATTTTAAATCTCAACAAACCAGGACCGTTAACTTTGGATATTTTTACTGTGTTCTACGTACACTGCATTCAAAACATTCAGCTTCCCGAAGAAGGGAATTTAGCTAGGGTTCACGTTACATATATAAATTTACATTACATCCCCGGCACTAATCTGGATTCGCTTCTGTGCAGAAAAATATTTTTGGATTCAATCCTTTAATCCTGGATTATAATCGGATGCAAATTTAATCGATTCTAGTGCAAATCCTTCAGCTAACCCTAGGTTGTAACGAATTGAGATTTAAATAAAAAAACAAAATTAATTATTTAAGTTAAAAAAATTTAAGATACAAAATGAGAGATATTTTAATCCCAGTGGTATGCTATGCAGCCCTGCAGAAAGTGGAGGAGATCTACAGACACTCCTGAATACATTGCAAAGAGTCTCTGAGCAGCTCAACTAAAAAATCACAAAAAATATGGCTATATCTAAAACACATTTGAAGAAAAAACAAATGTTTCTGGCCGCGGATAAAATATTATAATTCTATTGATATTTGTTATTCAAAAAAGATAGTTAATAATGTATGTATGATTTTACTTTTCGTAAATTTTTTACTTGAAAAAAAATCAATCGAATTGAGAAGCTCCTCCTTTTTTGAAGTCGGTTAAAAATAACTTCTCGTATATGTAAATACATACCTATATATACAAGAAATCATAAGTTGGTGTCATCTATTAAATCCGATGGAATGGAAAATTTTTAATTATATGTCAGAGGGGTTGTTTTTCACCCTCTCGGGAATCGAACCCGAGTGCCAGTAACAGTAATCCGGGCCACCTGGCTCACCTGCGGGATGCGAACCTCTCTGACATATGAACACGCGTAAAATATTTTACTCAAAGATTGTTATCTTAATTTGTAAAATTTCGCGATATAGTGATTCTAAATTTAAACATATAGCCATGCCATATAATTTAAATAAAAGTCGTTGAGTGTTTCGAATTTTTGAAGAGATTCAAAATTCGAAGGGCAATGGAATGACTTTTCCTAATTTAATATAAAAGATATTAATTTGCCGATGATAATAGATACCTACATTTGTTACTATAACGCATTTGTGCCTGCTTCTGTATGTATCTATAAATCTATGTCCGTCCCCAACAAAAACAGTCGTCATGGCTTACCAATTAAATGAAATTATCTATATATATTATATAGTCCAAGAGCTGGTGACACATTTTTGAGTACGGATTTGACCCAAGAAAAATTAGAAATAATGCGTAATAGTACCGTCTATGATAGTTGTACAAGGAATGGCCAGTCTGGCTGGTCTAAGCAGATGGACCAGGTACTGCGCATGGTGTGAGTGCGGTAAAAAATACATATGTGTTAAAAATATACCTGGTCCACCTGCTTAGACGAGCCAGACTGGCCGATCCTTGTACAACTATGATAGACGGTACTATTACGCATTATTTCTGGTTGGGTCAAATCCGTACTCAAAAATGTGTCACCAGCTCTTGGACTAATATATAAATTTAAGGTTTTTATTGTACATTGGGGTGGTGGTGGTAGGTGGGGGTGCTGGTTGGGTTTCGGGGGGGTGGAGGGGGGTCCAGGTGTGAGCCCCAGGCTAGCAAGAGGGCCGCCGAAGGCGGGCCTTGCAACTAGTACTTACAGAAAGTGATATTATGTATTAGTACTTGTTTATATTATTTTCCTAGCTAGATAATTAATATAAACTTATAATAAAGAGACAATATTCAATTTTTCTTTCAGATCGGTATCTAATTGTTGTTCTAGAATCTAGAACATTCAATCAGAAAGTTTGCAAGTAGAAAATTTATTTATAATGCAAATGGAGGCGAAAATACACCAAAATGATTATTATTTTTCGGAAATTTTGAAATCTAGTTCCAGATTCAAAATTTAAAATTAGCTCTTTTATTTTTCGAAAACATCATGAGTAGATTTTCAGATTTCTTATTTTAGAGAAGAAATCAGGACAAATTTGTTTTCTCTAAAATAAGAAATCTGAAAATATACAAATTGTTGGGTGTTTTCCTGTATCTAACTATATATAAATCTCAATGTTTTAAGGAATTTTATGACTTTATATTGGGCCACGGGTTGGACAGCCATGATTTAAATTTTCGAGTACGCAATCGATGCTATGATGATATATGGTTGTAACAATTTATCTTAATATCCATTTTTTTATTAGTTTGCTTTATAAGATTTATTTATTATTTTCGCCAAACTCGTCTAGATTAAAATAGTTTGTCCAAACTACCAATATGCATACATTTGTTTTAAGTTATCGGAAGGTATATTATAAAAATTTTCTAAATAACAGTATTTACTTATATTCGTCAATATATGTAGATCTCAAGTTTGAGGTTCACTTAATCATTCAATCACATTCATTTCCCTGCCATAGAAAATTTGCCGAAAATTGGATTGAAATGTTTTTTTCAAATTAGTGAAAATCTACATGTTCTTGGTTTTGACATGATTGGAGGGGGCAATGCTCCTTCTACAAAACTCATTGCCCCTCTAGAAAAATCGAAACTCCATTATTACGAGGCATCACTAATGTATTTCTCATTAAATTATTTCGATACTTCCAAAATTTGTCAATTCTACTAAAAAGTTAGTTGATCTCTAATCGGATTACAGAAATTGAAACCTTGTGGTGACTAATCACGCTGGCCGGCTGACCTCCCAGAAAAACTCCCTAACTACGCCAATGCATGAGGGTGAAGATTATGCTATAGTTATAATAATCTTACAATTAAAAAAAGATTATCTTATCACATTTAATAAGTATTGTATAATCAGAGCTACCAAAATACCCAAATTAATTAACTGAGGTCGCCAAAACATTTTTCTAACTAATAAATTATTATTTGTAGAATCTTTTTTTAAAGATTTTTCGCTTTTTCTTTTTTTCAGAGTCATTATTCGATCATGAAAGGCGCCCATTGGCTGGGATTTGGCACGGAAAATGTGGTTAAAGTAGACGTCGACTCCAGGGGGCGTATGTGCCCATCAGCCCTCCGCGCTTCCATTTCTCGTATTCGAGCAGAGGGTAGATTTCCGTTGATGGTCAACGCAACGGCTGGAACCACCGTGTTAGGGGCTTTCGATCCACTGGAACAAGTGGCCGATGTTTGCTCGGAGGAGGGTCTCTGGCTACACGTCGATGTGAGTGGAAATACGCCATGTTCAGCAAATCACATTCCAAAGTCGAGTGGATCGTTTAAAAAATTAATTTCACATTAATTTTTCATGTTTTTCTTTAACTTGGGTCCTCTGACTATTTGTCTGATCATTTTTCTGGATGTTTCGAATTTTGGCCCACTCGTACCTAGCCGATTTTCTTGAAATTTCTACATTTTAATACATATTCGCAGTGATTTCATCAATTAATTTATTATATAATAAATATGAAATCTTACACGATATATGTAGACATATTTTAAATTGTATATATATATATATATATTTTTTTATTTTCGCTTGTACTAATAGCCGGGTTTTGTGGGTGTCAAGGCGAAAACTCACGCGAAAATTCAATGATCGGTGTAAATGTGTGTTCACTTTGGGTTAGATTTCTTCGGAATTGTAAGCATTTGAAACAAATCTCGTCATAAGATTCTGTTTTTACCAATTATGCATTTGAAACAAATCTCATAAGATTCTGTTTTTACCAATTATAGTAGGAATTCATATAAACATAATCTCTATTATTATTATGGATCGGATAACTTTGAAAATTTTTTAAGATCATCAACTTGACCATTTTGACACAACATTATTATGATTTATAAATTAAATTTATGTAATTATTTATTTTGTTTTTTATTTTTTCCAGGCCTGTTGGGGAGGCTCATTAATTTTTTCCAAAATATTTAACTCTGTCTTAAACGGTTTACACAGGTAAAGATAATAGTTTTCTACTGTATTTATTTAAGACTATAAAATCGACCAATAATTTTATTTTAGAATATCGTCAAAATTTCTTTTGTCTGGCCTCTATTTCTGCCAATCTGGATTTCGATGCCCCTAATAACTAATAACTTAAACTCAAGAACTTGCAATTGAAAAATGGATTCATTTCTAAAAGCATATCAACTAATGCTAATGTACTAAATAAAATTTCTACAAACTGCATCTTTTTTCATATTTCAGCTTCCTATCTCTAGCTATTAGTATACTTTCTATATATGTATAACTTATAACGATTGGTTTTGACACGAGCTATTAAGAAGCTTTGTTACTGATCGTATACGCTATACGGAAATAAAACAGACTGCATGTTTTATTTATTTTTTAGATAGTCAAATAAATAGGTCTCCATTTTAAGTATGTAAACTATTTTTGTTCAAAGAATTATATCACTAGACAGTATGGTTTAAGCTTAGAAAATAAAAAACAATCGCCGACATATTAACGTTATTTAGTAAAATGGCTTTAATAATTGCACCAACTCCCTTAGTTTTTAAGACCACATAATGTGTTATGAATAAAACTAAAATAATATTAATATTATTTATTGATTTAATTAATTTTTATATATCTTTCAGGGCAGATTCTCTTTCCTGGAATCCTCATAAAATGCTTGGAGCTCCATTACAGTGTTCCTTGTTCCTTATTAAAGAACAGGTATCTTGAATGTTAGACTATCTTAATATGTGTAATATAAGTTTAAATAAAATATATGCACTAGCTAGTATGCAAGAGCGTATAAGAGATGTGAGGTGTAATTGACCAATGATTTCCAAACTACCGATAATTTTCATTTTTATCTCATTAGTCTTCAGTAAAATGCACATTTAGGATTCAAAACCTAAATCGTTGGTCTGTAAACTTTTATAGTGAAGTTTTACATTTTTCGAACCCTCAAATGCCATCAAAGTCAAGTGTGATCCTAGAGTTTCTAAAACTTATCAACGTTATCTAGAAAAATGTGCTTTAATTTCAGGGTTTGTTACATCAATGCAACTCGGCATCTGCTACTTATTTATTTCAACAAGATAAATTCTACGACGTATCTTATGACACGGGAGATAAAAGTCTTCAATGTGGCCGTAAGGTTGACGCTTTTAAATTATGGTTGATGTGGGCCGCAAGAGGTGATCTCGGACTCGCTCGACTTGTTGATAACGCCATGCAATGTTCGAGGTAAGTTATTAAACATTAAAATGTTAACAATATCAAAAATCTAAATACTTAATATTATTATTATTTATTTATTTTATGAATACACTTAGTACTCTGTTTGGTTTCATAACATAATATTTATAGATGGCTAACATACTTTTAAGCTTTTTTTTTTTTTTTTTTTTTTTGAAAGGTATCGAAGATTGACTCGTTTCATTTGCTAACTTTTAGTGAAGACTGAAGCTTATCATAGGGCGGTTAGCCAAGTCCGGTTCGTTAAAATCGGTTCGAAATTATAAAAAAAAATGTCTCCCTTATAGTCATTCGGATTAATTTTTATTTAATCGAAATGAATTGAGGAGGAAACTTAACTCGGTAACCGCCTATAGGTGAGAACTGGACATATCCGAACCGAAGAACCGAGCGAAGTCAGATCTAACTAAGCTGAAACAATATGATTATTATAATTATCATTTCCCCCATAATGTGTAATTATTACATTATAATTCTGCTGAGAATGAAATACAAGATATTATTGTTACTGCCACTGAAAGAGGAGACAGAGGGGAATGCCGCATTGGATTTCCTTCACTGACTTTTCAAAACCCTGAAGAAGGAGGGAATAGCCTCCGAAACGTCGGTTTTATGAATAAAAAGATAGTGTAAATTATCTTCTTCTTTTTTGGACTGCCTCATCGATATCCACTTAATGTGTATTAATTTGAAAGTTTATAATAAGAAATAAGGACAAGTTTTTATGTGTGACTTGTTTATCTATCAACCAACGTTTCGTCGACTTTGCCGACTTCTTCAGGGCTTCAAATAGTCACATCACACATATTCGTTTAAATTTTCTTTTTATCTCCGTTACCATTGAAGACTATCAGAAACATAAATTTCAAAAAAT
Organism: Forficula auricularia; assembly: GCA_024734495.1. Taxonomy (NCBI): domain Eukaryota; kingdom Metazoa; phylum Arthropoda; class Insecta; order Dermaptera; family Forficulidae; genus Forficula; species Forficula auricularia. Next base: position 8,822,675 of record JALMQS010000030.1, on the reverse strand, counting down.
TTGGCACATTCACAATAACAATTTTCTTTTTCTTTTTTTATACTAACAATTATATTAGATAAAACAGCCTTAGAAATAACATAAATAGAATGAGGCAACACAGTTTTAAAACAATAGAACGGAATCCTTTTGATTTTTCCATCTTTATACATAGAAATTTCAAATTTGGTTTCGACTAGGCCAGTAGCGTAGCGAACAAAACCGGCGGCCGGGGTTATTGGTGCCCCCACCAACACTCCAGAAACACATATAGTAATATAATATATAGAATTTACTCGTAATAAGAATATAATACAAATAATAATAGAATGTAGTACCTTAATATATTACGAATAGTCACCACCTAACTACGCTTCTACAAAATGCTGTACTGTTTTTAAGATAAATGTGGTCACTGGCTCAGGTTAGGCTTTAAATTTGAGACAAAAAATCTAGTTAAAGAAATCAAGACTAGGATTGAATTCGGAAATACTATATGTCTGTGTCAATGGGAAAATCGGACATACTATCATCTAGAATGAGTTAAAAAGATAATATTTATTTTACAATGATGATTTATGTTACAATGATTATTAATTTAAAATATATTACTCAGAAATCGATCAAAATAACAATTAAAAATTTTCGGAAAATCTTGTTTGTCTTGGAGATCATCTGGCGGACCACTCTACGAGTGGCGCCCGGGGCATGATAGACCCCTTTGTCCCCCCTACCTCCCTTATGCCACTGGACTAGGTACGAAACATGTATTAACAATAATAAATGTTTCAAAAATTATGAAGATTTTTCTTTCTCTTTTAATAATGCAAGATATGAAGAATAGGAAGTTATATTAATAATTTGAATAATCGAGAATATTTTGAGTGTATTCTTAAAAATATTTTTTCTCTTATGTTTTAGATATTTCAAAGAAAAAATTTCGAATCGAGAGGGATTTCGTCTGGTTATGAATGAATTTGATTGCACAAATATCTGCTTTTGGTATATTCCAAAAAATCTACGAGGACAAGAAGAAAATAAAGAGTGGTGGGAGAAAGTATATCAGGTAATAATTTGTACTAGGCAAAATTGATTTGTGAATACACATTAATCTCATCTCTTATTTAAGAATAGCATTAGGAATTTATATTTTCAGTGGAAATTTATGTTGTGGCAGCTTAGATTCTAGAATGTCTAGATCTAGATTAAAGTTTTTAAAAAGTTATCTTTTTCTCTAAATATCAATGAAATTCGGATATGTTTTAAAAATCATAATTCTTAATAAGAGTTTTTAATTGTTATTCATACAATATTAGTCTTTTCTTAATATATTCCACTTAGATAAACGATACACCTTTTGATAACCTGCTAGTTGGAGTAGGACCGGATGAGAGCGTTATCCATTTTCGTTCTAAACCGTTGAGATAATTTCCAATTTAGATGTGTGAACTAAAAAGTTAGAGAGCGTCGCATTTTCTTGTTAACACCTTTTTGCGTCAATAGATATAATTAAAAAATTAATAATATTAAATAAGGGACCGACCATAAATTACATCCCACGAATTTCAAGATTTTTAGACCCCCCCCCCCCCCAAGTGTCACATTTTGATTGAGTCCCCCACCTCTGTATTGGGACGTCACACTATCACTTTTATACCCTATAATTTAATAATTGTATAAATTTTTTTATAAAAATAAACTCAACTTAAGGGATTTAATATATTTTAAGTTTAACTTTATTTTAATTTCTATCATTTAACCCATTATTCACTATTACGATTACTATTATTCTTCAGGAAATGAATCCTTAATTATAAGAAAAAAGGGTTTATTTATTTGGAGAAAAAATTAACTGTTTTTCTAAAAATTGCTTGCTTACAGTTTTTTGTCTAGATTTATTTAACAAACATTTTCAGGTTGGAATAATAATAACTTGAAATTTAAAAAATAAATTTGAAATTTTTTTTTTATTTTTTAATTTGCCCTTTGTGACATCACAATTTTTAAGATCCCCAGGCCCCCTTTCCCATTTTGTCACAAATCTGAAATCCCCCCCCCCTAATGTGTGACGTAATTTATGGACGGATCCTAAGTTATTGAAATATGAATAACGTTTGACAGCCTCTCACTTCTGAAATAATGTATCGGTCGGCTTTGATTAGAAATCCAAAATGGTAAAACTTTGAAATCAACATTTTTTTATTTAAAAATCGAGGGGTAAACCGTGACCTAATATCGTGTACACCTACTTCCACTTGCACTTTCTTTTCCATGTAGAATACAATAGATGAAATGGAATTATCTAATGAATTCCAAAATAATTTCAAAGAGGTGTACACCTAATTCCAATCGCGGTTCACATTGATTTTTTATTATTATTGAATTATATTACTTATTTTCATCAATCATCTATGCTTCTTGATGTCAAAAAACATCTTTTATAACATCTTGCTAGTATAATTTATGGGATAAATAGGCTACTGATTGTAGCCCGATGAAGTTTTAATAACGAAAACTAAAAAGCTTAAACTTTAAAAAATGCGCTAAAAATTATATTTTGATTTTTCTATTAAGTAATATTAATAACTGTTATTTTTATTTTAGGTTGCGCCCAAATTGAAGGAAAAGCTTATCATGATCGGAAGTCTCATGATAGGATACCAACCCCTTCAACATCGCGGATGGGGCAATTTCTTCCGCATGGTAAACACATGTCACCCGCCACCCACAGAAGAATCCATGAACTATGTCATCAGCCAGCTGGAAATTCATGGAGAGGAACTCTAGATGAGCAGCAACCTGCCACCCATTCATTATCCATTTTAAAAGATAAAAATTAAATTGAGCGAATGTGCCATCAGAGGAATGAAAGAAAGAAAGAAAGAAAGAAAAACTGCAAAGCAAGAATTTGCAATTTTCATTTGAAATTTTAAATCAACTTAAAAGTATTTAATAAGTTGGCTTGAAAAAAATACATTAAAATATTTTATTTTTATTTATTTTGTATTCTCATACTACCATAAATAAAATTTATCTAATTTTTATCAATAAATTTCACTCTGTTGTTTTATATTTTTCAATATAGATATATTTCAAAGTTGATTAAAATTTTTTGTTTTAGTCTAAAAATTTTACCCACAGCAGTTGAAAACCAATTAGATTTAGGTGTCGAAACGTCGTGCATTCTGATGGGAAGTTCTCTTTAATAATAATATGCAATCTAATTGGCTTTAGCCGAAATTTATCTTTCGTTAAACAATTCAACCAACAAAGCATCAAATCTGCAACATAATTTTTGTTTTATTTGCATCATTACAATTAGTTTTAGGAATGCTGATGAATAATACAAGTTTATATTAATAATTTGAATGTTTTAAACTTCAAGTAATTAAAAAATCCCTACTACGTACACATGAGTTAAATAGATACCACTTAGGAACGTAGGCTGATGAAGTGAGTATAGTCGAGGCTATGAATCAAGCCCGGCTTACTGCATATATTTGAACAGCTGTAATCTGATCCCTACACAAATTTACACACACTTCCACATAAACACAAACACATTATGGAAAAATAAATAAACCTAACTGTGACTACTGGCAACCTGGGCATTAGAACCCGAGGGCAATAAATGAAATATATATTATGTATATATATATATACCTATATACCACTTGGTCATCAATAGAACCTGTCTGAATAGAACTTATTATTGAAATTTTAGATGAAAATATTCAAGGCCGATTCAAAGAGTCTTCGTAGTAACCTCCAAGGTGTAATCATATTTTTTCTCATTTCTTAATGATCATATGTGTATTTGAAAATAATATATGAATATTGTAGTTTTCTTAATTTAATATTCACGAAATCAAAAATATTATTATTTATAAAAAATTAATTGATTTGTACAAATTTTATTTTCAATGGCTAATATTAATATAAAAAGTAAAACTCTCTTTTGTGACATATTGGTTCCTATACATATAAGTCTTAATATTAATTTCAATTTTGAGAAAGACCCTTCTCTGCTAATTACTCTTACAGGAATGGTCATTAATATTACTGACAAAATAATAAAATTAGAAAAGAATAAAATATTTGTATAGGGTGGATTTTGACTTTTTTACTTTATTTTTCTTTATTGTAAAACGAAGTCAAATTAAATATATATCGTATAATAATATTCTGTATATACCTATCTTACTTCTTGAACAACAATATATACATTTTATAATGCCTGTTTTACTCATTATAAGTAAAAAATTTTAATTAAAACATATTAATTGATTCACAAAGAGAAACAAAGAGGTTGTCCTCTGCTTGATGAAAATAAACATACACACATATATATCCAAATTATATATCTGTATATATATATATTATTTATTTGATTGAGACTATAGTTTCGAAGACTTGGTCTTCATCATCAGTCTTTTTTTTAATTATAAATATTATTCATGGAGTCAATACCGTATGGATATTGAAAATTTTCTATCTTTACTTACTATAGCTAGGAGCCAGTTAAAAGTCTTTGTTTCTCTTTGTGAATCAACAACTCTGATACTCTCGGTATCAACCAAAAATGGAATCACTGGGTTCAATAAAACACCTACAGTTTCATCACAGCCACGAATTCTAACAAGATAAATTATTTATACGAATCCTCCGGAAGTAAAGGCGACATTCAAAGATTTGTAGAAAGGTATTTTTTTGCAAACCACTAATAAAAAAAAATTCATGCCCGTTAGCGTAGTGGTCTTAAACCTTCGGTCCATCAGGTATTATTTTGAGGCTCTGACGATGTTTGTAATAATCACAAAAAATATATACACCAAAATAAAACGTTTTTAAAAATAATATTTTTCAAAATAATATTAGCTCTTTAATAAATTATACCATTGCATTATTTATAATAACTAAGTGATGAACTCGTTTTTTCGTTAAACAATTCAATATTGGTCTTTAGTTTCTTCTTGTGCATCCTAAAGATGGATCAATAACCCGAAATATATATCGAAAGAAAAACTGATAAAATATACATATTTGATTTATTTATGTGAAATCTACCTAGTATGTTAAATCCAACCTTATTTAAAATGTTTCACCTAGAACCGACACCTAATTCCTTAAAAATTAATCCTATATTGTGCTATGCCTATCATCGAAAATCTACCAACTATCATTCGCTAATTTAGTTAAGAGTTAATAATACGGTTGCCAAGACATTGTTTCTTCTCGAAGTCTCTAGCAGCGTTAGAAGTCCTGTCAGGGTTTTTTAGGTCAACCTCTGCTTCCTTTCCCTGCTGGCTTGTTCATTAAAATTTCCTTGAGAATTCGGTCTTCGCTCATTCTTTCTACTTGTGCGTACCAATTTTCTCTTCTAGATTTGATCCAGTCATCAATCTTTTGGATTCCACATTTTTCCTTGATGTCTTCACTTCTTTGTTTATCAAACAGCGATAGGCCAAGAATTCTTCTAAGGATCTTCATCTCAGCCGTTTCCAACATCTGATTAGTTTTGGCTGTATCTGGTCTTGTTTCCGCTGCGTGCGTCAGTGTATTGGCCTTATCTTCCAAAGACAAAGAACGCAAAATCTTATCAGTTTTTTTTTTAAGAATACAAACATCTTGGCATAAGTCTGGAACGATAAAATATTCTCCTTTCAAGTGATTAAGAATTAAAGGTAGTTACCATTGCAGGAATTGAAGTGACAATAGCAAAAATCTTTGACATTATTAGTGGGCTTTATAATTGTCCTGAAATTGCTTAAATAAACGATCACTTTAGATAAAAAAAATTATTCAAGGTGGCACCCTTAAAAAATAAATAAACAAAAACTATTCAGAATCATTTTAGTGTGGACTAAGCAAGTAAAACTAAATAAATACACAAAGAGAAACAAAGAGGTTGTCCTCTCCTTGATGCAAATAAACATACACATATATATATCTAGATGATATATCTGTATATATGTTATTTATTTGTTTAAGACTATAGTTTCGAAGACTTGGTCTTCATCATCAGTCTTTCTTCAATTATAAATGTTTTTCATGGAGTCAATATATCATATGGATATTCAAAACTTAGTGTTCGTCACTGCTGACTAGGAACTAATAAAGACATTCTACCCGGTTCACATTCAAATATAACAATATACAATATAGAATCGGATAGAATATCTTTATTAGTTCCTAGCCAGCAGTGACGAAGGAACACCAAGTTTTCAATATCCATATGATATTGACTCCATGAAAAACATTTATAATTGAAGAAAGACTGATGATGAAGACCAAGTCTTCGAAACTATAGTCTCAAACAAATAAATAATATATATATATACAGATATATCATCTCGATATATATATGTGTGTATGTTTATTTGCATCAAGCAGAGGAGAACCTCTTTGTTTCTCTTTGTGAATCAACAACTCTGCTACTCTCGGCAAAACAAAAACTTTTCAATTAAATAAATACAATTAAAAATAAATAACACTGGTCGGCAAAAATTTATATCCATAAACCTAACAATGAATTCCAGTTGAGTTTTATATACTGATTATCATGCAATTTCTCGATTTTTTACAACATGTCAGAGTTTTGAGATATTATCGGTCAAAATGACGAAAAAGGCCATTTTGACCTATTTTCGAGTCCCATTAGATATTAAACAGCAATATTTGCAATTAAAATATTCTGTTGACGCAATAGAAAACAGGTTACTCTTTGACTTCCAAGTTATCACTTGTTTTTAGCTCAATTAGAACTCGAGTTATAACTAAAAAACTAAAACTTCGTGATTATAAAGGATAAAAAAGCATAATATGGTCCTATTGACATTTACTCATCAGAGCACTTGCCGTGATAGTTACTATAAAATAGAGAAAGCACGGAAACGCTTCTTCGGTGAACTAGCAAGTCGAGGGAGGTGGTAAGGGTCGGGTCGTCAATTAGCCTGATGGCTCGTTTTGAATCCAATTTTCCTCGCTACAGATTTCACCACAGAGGAAATGTGTTAAATGAATAATTTTGCATAGCAATTAGGTGGGTTAGACAAAATTTAGATATCTCCGATCGTATGTGTCCACGAAGTATTTCTATTATTTTCTAATCTTATAATTTTTATATCTAAAAATAAGATTAGATAAATAAGATAAGTAAATTATACTCTTTAAAATATGAGGTAGTAATACATATATCTTAAATTTCACGAAGCAACTTCTTTTTTTTAATTTTTAACTAATTTTTATTGATAAAGAGAGTTTCCCTCAAAGGTATTATTTATCAATATATTATTTTTTGTTAAATAAATACTTTTTTAAAAAATAAAAATTGTTTTTAATATGAAAATTCATTTATAGTATGTGACAACCCGAGACGCTCCTCGCCAGGTAATGAATGGCCGAAAGCCCGGTTGCCATCCTGTAATATAATTTTCAGTGCTCTAACTAAACAGAAGCAACAGGTGCACCCACACCGGGCCCGGCCTATCTAGAGGGCCCTGAAAATGCTCTCGAAATAAAATAAACACATAGTAAAAATAGTAAAAAAGTTTATTTGCAGAATACTAAATATTATTAATAATGATATTAAGTTCAAAATATTCATTGTTTTATTATTAATTAATATTCATTTTAAAAAATAGGTCCAAATTTGGTTCCAAGCTTCTTCCATAGGCTAGCTACAATCACTGATTATAAAATATAAATCTAATAAGTTATTCTTGTAGCATTTAGTTTAGTAATTATTTAATCAATTTATTATTAATATTATAGTAATATCTTTATTGTGCAGTTTGTACTCAAATCTTATCAACTGAAAAAAATGTCATGTCTTTGTCATAAGTGAAGTGACTCGAGACTCGAGCGCATTCTAAAACAGTCTTGCTTTGCAGCAGTTGGTATCGTAACTCGTAACCCAAGCCACCATGGCTAATGTTTTACCTGCGAGGAATGACTCCATGAGGAGTAATCAGGAAATAGAACAATTCCTCGCCTCTGTAGTTTTGCTACTTAAGGAGAATAATGTGATCGGTGCAACCTTAGATGAAAAAACTCCGGTTATTCTTTTTCAACATCCCGAAAAATTAAAGGTAAGGACTATATAGTGATACGCATAATTTTATTTCTTCTATATATTTGATAAATTCCTAAGTGAATATTTTTAGTTATATCTATGTATTTATGTTTATGTGTAAATTTTGGTGTAAGGGTTGGATTATAGCCGGCCCAATATTTTTCCAGTGAATCGGATTTGAACCTTCCAGCAAAGACTCTGTTCGCTCGGGAAACAGACCCCCTAGCCATAAAAATTTAATTAAAATAAAATAAAAAGTAAAACAAACAAAAACAGTAAATTAAAATTAAAAGTAAAAATTTTATTTAATAAAATAAAAATAAAAAAAATGATAAAATCGTTTGGGGGTATAATAGTATTGTATCCATAAATATTTTTTCTCAATTTTAAATCATTAATTTGATTTTTAAAAGTTTGGTTATTTTAATTTTAAAATTAAAAAAGTTTTCTTTTACATCCTCTTTCGGATAAAAGGCTTATGCTGCTCAATATATTTTTTTTCCTTAAACAAAATGGAGAGTTCATTTTGTTGAATTGAAATGTATCTGTATCATATTAAAATTTAATTTTATAGGAGACCTTGGGGCTGCATCTTGGGGAGCGAGGCCATACAGATGTTGAACTGCTGGAGATTTGCCGAAAGGTTGTGCATTATTCCGTACGCACCGGTAGTCCTAATTTTCACAATCAACTCTACGCAGGCCTAGACCCATATGGTCTCGCTGGTGCTTGGATTAACGAGGCTCTTAATACCAATCAGTAAGTCATCTTTCAAACATCTGACCATCCTCATCTTTATCCCCAACCTCCGACTCCGATTTCCGATTTAAAGAATCTGTGCAAACATTTGACTATTTTTACTATATAACATATTTAAAATCTTATTTTATTATTAAGATATAACTTTTTACCAAAAAAGTTTTCGGGTTCAATATTGCAAAATTAACATTTTATCGTCTGTATTTGAAATAACAGAAAAAAAATATTTCAAAATATTTACATAAAACTGATGAAGAAAAAGGATTAAGAAAAGTGTAATATTAATTATCCCTTATTCTCATCTAATCTATAAAATATATGAAGCAAGAAGTTTATTAAAGTAAAAAAATCAATTCAAAAATTAAAATAAATTATTCAGATAACTCTCCGAAACTCTAACCAAAAATGTTTCCAACAGATAAAGATAATGCTTCTTAGTTTATATAGAATTCAAATCCAGCTCTTTTTGGGATTTATTATTATATTTCTCCACGTTTCAGAAATGTTTAAACACAGTAATGATGATAAAATTTTGTTTTTGTAACTTTATATAAGTATATAAATAATAAAAAAATTTAGTTAATAAAGTTGTTGTAGGGAAATAAGGACAATAGCTTATGCAAATAATTTTTATTTTTTGCCAACATTTCGTCAACTTTGTTGACTTTATCAGGGCTCAAATAAATTAACAAAAGAAAGATATTTTAAGATTTAAAAAAGAAAATATTTTCAAACTGTTTGATGACTAGCCTGATATGTTTGCTAAGAAGGAATATTGATAAAATGACAAATATGCTAAAAAGTTAATTTATTTGAGCTCTAAGGAAGTCAACAAAGTTGACGAAACGTTGGCAAAAAATAAAAATTATTTGCATAAGCTATTGTTCTTATTTCCCTATAACAACTTTATTAATTTTGTAATTTTTGGAGACGGACTGATAAGTTAATTAAGTGGATATGATGAGGCAGTGCAAAAAAAGATAATTTATACAATCTTTTTATTTTAATTCAAAAACCGACGTTTTGGAGGCTATTCCCTCCTTCTTCAGGGTATTGAAAAGTCAGTGAAGGAAACCCAATGCGACATTCGTCTCTGTCTCCTCTTTCAATGGCAGTAACAATAATATATTGTACAGTAATACCTTGAGATACGAATGTCCTAACATACGAATGTTTTGAGATACAACATGAAATATTCTAAAATTTATACCTCGACATACAACGAAAAATTTGAGATACGAATTTGCGATGTGCCTTATTTGATGATAGGTGTCTCACATTAACATTTTAAAAAGAAGGCAGAAACAGACCTCTCTTGATCGTTACCTTATGAAGGTCTCACGCAGTGAAAGTCAGGAAAGTGAGGCCAAAAAGGCCTGACGTTAAAATGATGATTAATAAACATTGTGTGTTATTAATATATTAATAATCAAATTAATAAACATTATGTGTATTATTACTCGTTTATCTATATACAAATAATTGTGTATATTATGTGTAATTTAACTGTGTTTTGGGTTAGTTTCATATCGCTAGAACGCATTAATATATATTACATTATTTTAAATGGAAAAAATTGCTTTGAGATACGATTTTTTTGACATACGACGATGATCACAGAACGAATTAAATTCGTATCTCAAGGTACCACTGTATTTCATTCTCAGCAGAATTATAATGTAGTAATAGCCTCCGAAACGTCGGTTTTTGAATAAAAATAAAAAGATAGTATAAATTATCTTCTTTTTTTGGACTGCCTCATCAATACCCACTTAAGCTTAGGTGGAGAGCATTGAGCATGACACAAAAAAGGTTGAGAAACACTGGTCTAGTACTAGGCCAAAAGTGTGAGGGGGAGAACATGAAAAAATTTAATAAAATTGGAATTAAGAATAAAATCTATTATGAAATAAAAAGTCTCTAACCTAAATTTTCTAATCGTGGCTAACTCTTTGATTGTTTTCCCTAGGCACACCTTCGAAGTTGCTCCGGCGTTCACCCTCGTCGAGCAGGTGATCATCGACCGGATGTTACAATTGGTCGGTTTTAAAGAAGGCGACGGGATCTTCGCCCCAGGTAGGTAACTTAACCAATCGATCACTCTGTCTGATCAATAAACATGATTGGCACAGTAATTGGTCTTTTCAATATATTTTCTACCATTGTCATTGAGGTAGGTATATATATCGAGCAGTCAAGGGGTGAGAAAACAAATTGAATTGGGCTGGCGATGTTGATGTTTCATGTCAACAATGGGGCGATGAAATTAAAAAGGAAATAAAAACGCCTATAAAAAAACGGAATGCGCTACAAGAGGGAATTAGATAAAGAGAATTTTGTTTCGATTGAAATAAAAACGAAAAATAAATTGGCCGTTTACAGGCTGGTTCATTCCCAGCAAATTGGTTAAGTCCGCTGTTTCTTTTTTCAATTTCCGATTCAATCCATAACGAATATTTAAAAAAATAAGAATTACACAATAAAAATACAACAATTTTTTTTATGGTGTGGGTAAATAAAATCAACTTTAGAATTAAAGCTTAATTTATGCACATTTACTTAGACAATAATTAATCAGTATGGATTTCTCTTTTTTAATATTAAATCGAAATATTAGTTTTAGTTAGTAATAATTAGTTAGTAATAATTATAATGAAAAAATCACAGTAGCTCGATTTCACCAATAAACTTAAGCTTACGTAGCCCTTAAACTCAAGCCAACGTTTAAGGTAAATTACCATATATTTCATCAATGATACTTAAACTAAATATAATTCACCCTAAAGTTGTATTTAAGGTTAATTCATGAAATTTCTATATCTTCTTCTTATTTTCAAGTCATGTGGTATTCACTAAATAGAAGAATGTTTTTAATGTCTCAATTGTCTTATAATTTTATCAGTATTTAATTTTTTTGGACTTCGGTGATTTTTTTGTACTTTGCTCAACAATTCTAGCAGTGATGAGCAAAGCAAGATCAAACCACCACGACCAAGACTGTGTAGTCTTGGTGTTGGACTTGGTCTTGTTCAAATATTTCTAGTCTTGGTCTTGGTCTTTCTCATATAACTCTTTATTTACTTATTTATTGATTTCAATATAATATATTTTAGTAGACCACAAATTAATGCATAATGGCCATCGAGCTGACTCATTATTTAATCGGATATGATGTTTTCGCACTAGAAGTTATGCTTTTGAAAATAGTATTTCTGCTGGGACAGATGTACCCGGAAATCTCGAGCCATTTTCAATAAATTGGGAAATTGAACTTGATGACGTTTCCAACATATAAACATCCTCGTCACTCGTAGCTCTGGGCTGACTTAAATATTGCACTAAGTCTTTTTTTGAGAGTTGAAAAGCTGTCAAAGAAGATTAGAAAGAAGATTTTAAAGATAAAGTGAAATCATGCTTTTTAGTTTAGTCTTGCGTATTTGGTCTTGGATTTGGTCTTGGTCATGTTCATTCGGTCTTACTCTTTGTCTTGCTCTTTTAAGTGTTGTATTGGTCTCGATCTTGCTTTTCTGCAAGGCTAAAATTTTTACACAATAACATTTATAAATTTCTCTACTTTTTTTTTAATATCTAGTATTTTGGTTAATGACTCCCTTGGTTATTTAGGCGGGAGTATGTCGAATATGTACGGCATTGTTGCTGCGAGGTATAAAAAATTCCCGGAAACAAAAACGAAGGGCATGAGTGGCCTTCCGAACTTAGTACTCTTCACGTCCGAAGATGTATGTATATTTTTATGTATTTCATAATCTATTAATTAAGATAAAGATTAATAAAATGAATATATATTTTTTTTTGAAACTATGTTTTGGACCAACTGATTTAAGTTAGACAAAATGAAACAATGAAATAATAACTTAACTAACAAATAAATAAATTAGATCAAAATGGATATAGTTATAAATTATTCCAAAAATACATCAAAGCATCGATTGAATTATGAAATTTCTCTTGAAATTCTTTAGTTTAATTTTCAAAATTAAATAGGAGATAGAGAGACAGATAGAGAAATAATAATAAATTCACTTCTTTATTCTACTTTAATTATACTGCTTAATAATAAATGCACCCAAATTCTTAGTAATTGGTATAAAGTAAGAAGAAAAAATAGTATTTATAATTGACGAAAGTCATAAGCACTAGTTAACTGACAAGAGAATATTTTATTCTTATGGGAGAATTGATTTTGTTTGCTCGATAACTGTCTACCAAGATGTCTGAAGGGATGAATTGGCTTGATTATCCAAGTAATTATTAATTTTATATATTCCTAAAAGATTTCACGCATATCATAGTTGTCCCCAATAATAAGTGAAAGCTATAATTCACATTGCCCTGCCTTCACTGTACCTACGGATACCTTAGAGACCTAAATAAACCTAAACAAAGTATAGTAGCGATGTTCACTGGAGTCAAAACTTTAGACAATAAAATCTTGTAAAATAGAAACAAGCCTGTGAGTCAGAGTCGAAACTGAAAAGTGTTCAATCAAAACACACTGTTGCCTAATATCTAGACGCGTCATAGGAATCTTCCAAGCATCTCTTGCCTTTCTCTTCAGTTACGGACGTTATTTTACTCCAAATTAACTTATTTTTTCATATAAGGATTCGCACCTATCTCGGATATGCATTGCATCCACGAAGAGAAGTCTCCAGGCATTCTCTTCACACACTAGATGCATTTCACAAGAGACCAATTAACTCTAATAGGAAAATCAGTCATATCTAACTCACATGATTCCTTAACCCATCGTAGAACCATTTCTGTCCAATTCTTGTATTATAGATACTATCATGGAATTTGTTCTGAATTTAAATAAATAAACCTCTTAAACCTCTATTTGTAAGGAACAAGCGATTTTCTAACGCTCAACGCTCTTTTGGTGTCAAATAGAATAAGAATTGAAAAACGCTATAGCCAAATGAAATTTGTGGGCTGGTCCACTCTGCTTTTGAACTCCTCAGTTATCGGTGTATGAAAATTTCTATATTAAAGTATTTAATTACATTCGTGAATATAGACCTCAAATTTGAGGTTCAATTAATTATTGTATCACAAATCCTTCTCTGGGATTGAAATTTGTCAAAAATTGGTTTGAAAAATGATATAAGTGTAAAATCAAAAAATTTACATAATTAGTTTTGGCATAGAAGTGACGATTATTAATTTTCCATTTAATAAAAACGTTGGCTAATCACATGTTCAATGTAGTTTTATAAGCATGGTATAATCAGAGTTATCAAAATAAATAAATTAAATGAGCTTGCCTAAAACATACTTTTAAAGCATTGTTTTAAAGATTGTTCTGTTTTTCTTCTTTTCAGAGTCATTATTCGGTCGTGAAAGGAGCCCATTGGCTTGGATTTGGCACGGAAAACGTGATTAAAGTGGCCGTCGACTCCAGGGGGCGTATGAGCCCCTCGGCCCTCCGGGCTTCCATTGCTCGTATTCGAGCAGAGGGTAGAATTCCATTGATGGTCAACGCAACGGCTGGAACCACCGTGTTAGGGGCTTTCGATCCACTAGAACAAGTGGCCGATGTTTGCTCAGAGGAGGGTATTTGGCTACATGTCGATGTGAGTGGAATTATTCCATGTTCAGCGAATCACATTCCAAAGTCAAGTGGATCGTTTCAAAAATTAATTTCTCATTAATTTTCATGTTTTTACATACTTTTATATAACTTGAGTTCTCTGCTGATGTCTGATTGTCTGTTAATTTATCTGTATAGAATTTCTAATCGAATTTCGACCCACTTATACCGAGCCGATTTTCTTGAAATTTCAATTTTTTAAAACGTATTCGCGGTGACAGTACAATATTTCATCAATTAATTTATTATATAATTAAATATGGAAAGTTAGTTTAGAAAAATAAGGTGTTTTGTGGGTGTGAAAGCAAAAATCCATCCTAAAATTGAATGGTCGGGGTAGGTGTGTGTACAGTGCTTTCAGCATCAGTAAATAAGTCACAATTTGACTCAAATAGCAACGATATTATAAGCTTTTAGTCCAAATCGACATACCGCTTGCTTCCTTTTATTTGTAGTTTGGTGTGATTTTTTTTTTTCAAAACAATTCCTACGAATTTGAAAATGCTTAACAAGTATCACAAGTTCTGGTACATGTATTTTCAAACACAGTGAGGGAATTAATTTGAAAGGGAAAAATAATCTTAACTCTTCTTCTTCTTAATAAACCGGTGGTCTGTTTATTCTAACTCGTCTTGCCAGCGTTTTTTAGGTCGACCTCTGCTTCTTTTGCCTGCTGGGTTGTTCGTTACAATTTTCTTGAGAATTCTGTCTTCGCTCATTCTTTTCACATGTGCGTACCAATTTTCTCTTCTACATTTGATCCAGTCATCGATCTTTTGGATTCCACATTTTTCCCTGATATCTTCACTTTTTTGTTTATCAAACAGTGATAGGTCAAGAATACTTCTGATGGTCTTCATCTCGGCCGTTTCCAACATCTGCCTAGTTTTGGCTGTATCTGGTCTTGTTTCGGCTGCGTACGTCAGTATTGGTCTTACTATAATAGTCTTATATATTCGCAACTTGGCTTCTGTTCTTAAAAACTTATTCGACCAGATTGCGTTATTAAGATAACCTGAAATCTTCCTTAGGGCTTTAATAGATATCTTAGCCCCTCGTACTGTTAAAATCGAACCCGACTTTATGAGAAGTCGAAGAATCTTGAAATAAACATATCACATCAATTTTTTTTTTCAATTATAATGTAATAAGAAAAAATTTTAATATAGTAAGAAACCATAATAAATAATAACTAAATTTCTATTTTTATCATGGATCGGCCTCATCTCGGATAAATATTAAGATAATCACTCAGCCTGACCATCATAAAAAAATTATTATTTATAAATTAAATTCATGTAAGTAATTATATATTTTGTTTTTCATTTTTACAGGCCTGTTGGGGAGGTTCATTAATTTTTTCTAAAAAATATAACTCTGTCTTAAACGGTCTCCACAGGTAAAGATAATATTTTTTTAATGTATTTATTTACCTAAAACCTACACCACTTTCTCTAAGAAAAAAAAAGTATTTATTTTAGATTATAAAATCAATTTATTTGCTATATAATAATGATTGACTTTACTCCGAACTATTAGAAGCTTTGTTATTGATTGTATACAGAAATATAAACGGCTTCATGTTTGAAATAGTTTACTTATTTTATAAACAGTAAAATACATTAGTGCCCATTTTTAGAATGTAACTTATTTTTAACCGACTTCAAAAAAGGAGGAGGTTCTCTATTCGACTATTTTTTTTTTTTTTTTTTTTTTTTTGTGTGTCTATGTTACCTCATATCTCCGCCAATTGATAACCAATTTTTAAAGAAAAAGAATTGCATTGGGTTCAGTCTAGCTTCCGATTGGTCCCGTTTTTTTTTCAGTGGTATTAGATCTTTTTTGTTAGATTTGTTCAGGCCTAACTTTTTTGTTTATGAACCGATTTCGATGATTCTTTTTATTGGAAAGGGGGTATCTTAGGGATGGTGACATATTAATTTTATCAAGTTCTGATGATATGATCAACGATGAAATAACGTAAATCTCCAATTTGTATGAGCAAATAATCGAAATTATGATAAATAAAACTTTATAACCACTATTAATAACATCACTAAAAAGAGAAAAATAAAAATATTTTTATAAAAAAAAATAAAACCGACTTCAAAAAACTTAAATGCAACAAATAAAATAATAATAAGTTAAAAATAAAATAAAATCCACTAAAAGGTATAAAATAATTATCTTATTTAGTTACAACTAAACGACGAAATATTAACATGAAATTACTTTTTAAAAGCCGGTGCTAAACATATACATTTTATGAATCGCACTTGACGGATCTTACTTAGTACGTTTGGCGGGTACGTTCGATTATAGGTATAGTTTGTTTGGCACCGACTTCAAAAAGTAATTTCATGTTAATATTTCGTCGTTTAGTTGTAAGTAAATAAGATAATTATTTTATACCTTTTAGTGGATTTTATTTTATTTTTAAGTTATTATTATTTTATTTGTTGCATTCAAGTTTTTTGAAGTCGGTTTTATTTTTTTTATAAAAATTATTTGTTCAAAGAATTATGTCACTAGACGGTATGATTTAGGCTGGAGAAAAAAAACGCAGATATATTAACGTTATTCAGTAAAATTGCTTAAAAATTGCACAAATTTTCATAATTTTTCGAACTTCATTACTGTATTGACAAATTCATATATAATATTTATATTATTTATTGATTTAATTGATTTTGAAATATCTTTCAGGGCAGATTCTCTTTCCTGGAATCCTCATAAGATGATTGGAGCTCCATTACAGTGTTCATTGTTCCTTATTAAACAAAACGTAGGTGAAATGCTTAAATCGGCTAACATTAACTTTAAACAAGCGTCATATAAGTTTAAATAAAACTGTATATTATACTAGCTAGTTGTAGGAAAATTATAATAAGTTACTCTATTTCTAGACTAGTGCGAAAGAGCTATACTACTACTATATGTGGTAATTAAAAAAAATCTAAATAAAAATCAAATGAAAAAAAAACATATTCTTTAGGAAAAGTAGCTAGTCATGAATTCAGTTAATGACGAATAAAAAATACTTTTATACAAAATTTTTGAATATATAAATCAAATAAGATGTGATTGATTTCTTTTTCTGTGCGCAAAGAAAAGCGAATTGAATATTTAATTTTTGAGTGGTGAAGGGGGGGGGGTAATAATTATCAATATATTTAATGTTTCTTAATTTAAAATCAATTGAGTCTTTCATTTCGAAATTTGAGTCCAAATTACGATTATATTTCAAATTTGCCGCAAATATACCGATGGCGCTCTCTCTCTCGGCAGCATTACGTCAGCGTTGCGGCAAATTAATCTAGACAAATATATATAGTATGACCGATCTAGGTATGTTAAAGTCGATGTGGATGGCCACATCAGCTTATTTTTTCTAATAAAATTTAGTTTAAACTGTTATTTAAGCGGTAAAAACTTACCATCGAAATAATGATTTTTTCCAACTTTTTCACTAAAATTAAATTATTAAAAGATGCACTTAAAATAAAAAACATGATAAGTCTTATCTTCTTTTATTTTTATTTTCAAATTTAGGTAGATTATAAATTTATTTGAAAGTCGGAAACTTTGATTTTATCTTTTTATACTTCTTGACGGCGAGCGTTAATTAACTCTAATGGCTGACTGTAATAAATCACTCACCTGTTTCTCACTTTCCCATTTGTCCTCAATCTAGATGGAATATCTGATTTCAGATAGAATTATTCCTTGATGTTAAAATGTGGGCATTTCACACGAATTTTATCTTAAATGAAAAATTATGAAAGAAATCATATGTTCAAATTTATATTTCTCGGTACACCTGGTACCCTTAAATCTGCCTGCCTGGTGGCCCTATCATGAATTCACTCATTTTATTATTATTATTTGTTCATTATGTATAAAAAATATCTAAAACTTGGAAAAAAATGATTTTACAACAGGATATTTTTCTTTCTGTCTCTGTTTGTGTATGTGTCCGTCTCTCTCTATCTACTCTCTGTTGGATTACAATAACAATGATAATTTAAATAAGATAAGTAAGTCCCAGAAAATTGGTTCTGGTTTCAAAATGTGTGTATGTGTTGCTTAGATTTTGGGCTCTTTAGTTTCAAAATTGCCTCTTCACAAATGGAGTCAATATTTTTTTCATTTTTTTTTTTTTTTATTCATTTTTTATTCATTTTAATCCCATCAACAGCTCATTACAATTCAAATTAAGAAATATTACTTAACTAGCCTAGCTAATGATTATATCAAAAAAAAAATTTTCCATATTTTAGTGGAGAAAGTTTACTCTTTTTACCCCAATTTTATTTATTTTTGTTGAAATTAATGTTAAATATGGTATTTTTTAAATTTAAGGGTTGAAAGACATATCTTGAAGTGTTTGGTTAACTAGATAGTCAGGAGTTATAAATACTGTTTTATTAATTTTCTTCTAAATATAAATGTATAATATTTTCCTGCGATTGTTGTTAATTAACTTGAATTTTAAAAAAATCCCACAGATTATCAAACAATATATAAAGTTGTTTAGAGATCAAGGGTGAAGTAGAATGGACTCAGATATTCATATAATAATTATTCTTGGTGGTCCAAGCCAAGGGCGGCTTTAGGAATTTTATTTTAGTGGGGCAGGTTTTTGCTTATATATTCTTAATTTTATATACATATGTTTAATTATTGAATAGTGGTCGAGTTTTTACATGTCCTTACACCATAATGATCCTTTCATAAAAGATATAGAAACGTTAAACAATACATGTTTTTAAGATTAGTTAAAAAGAATAATACACCAGGATCGCATGCAAAAAATATATAAGATTGAAAAATCCAAAATATTATTACTTGAAATATCACACTAAGTTAAATTTAGTTAAATTAAGTAATTTTAAATGTATTTTGTATTATAGGTAATGGTACGATGTTGATATATGATAGGAATAACAAAAGCCATGATTAAGTTAAAATAAAAATATTTATTATGAAAAAATATTTTGAACAAAAATTTTGGATAGGTAAAAGACTACTACACTGCGACTACCCGCTAAAGCCGCTACTGGTCCATGTCACGAATCTTAGTAAATTTCATGAAGATGGAAAAGACAAAAAAACAAACAAATTTTTCAACAAGGAATGGACTAATGGAAATAAAAATTTAATATATTGGTCAAAGAGGGCTCATTTTGCAATTCTTTTTCTAATTAAAAAATTAATTATTTTAGGTACTTTTCCAGATAAAACACATGAATAAATTATTGAAATTTATTTTTCAAAGTAAGTTTAATAATAATAGGAAAAATCCAATAAAACTTCTAAAAAATAAAAATAAATAAATAAATAAAAAAATATTATTTTTCTCTTTTTTGGTAGTTTTATGTCACTTCACTTAATAAATAGCATAGGCATTAAATATTTTTGTATTCTCACCGCTGATCTCCAAGCCAACGCTAATTTTAATTACAAAAGAGGAACAAAGAGGTTGTCCTTTGCTTGTAATAAACATAAACATATATACTCGTATATATATATATATAATTATATATATATCATTAGAGGATTTTCGGGTTTCTCCGCGTAGGTTTGAGAGTTTTACTCGGCGTTTCGGCTCTCCTTTTGGAGCCATTTTCAAGAGAGGGGGTGGGTGGTCTACGTGGTCTTAACCTTGTGGTCCAAGGTTCGTTTTGGAGGGTGTCTTCCGAGTGAATTTCTTCAGTCGGAAGGTTGGGTAGATTTGGATATTTTGGGTGTTTTGTGGTTGAGGGTGTATTACTTACATTATGGTGGCTGACGTCTCGGCTGTTGCTGTTTTGAGAAGGTTGGGTACTATCGATACGTTCACTGTCACTGTTTGTATGCATGTATATATATATAATTTATTTTTTGAGACTATAGTTCCAAAGGTTTGACCTTCATCATCAGCCTTTTTAATTAGAAATATTTTATTTGTCACTTCTCATGGGCTCAATACCCGATTGGGTATAGAGAAAATTCGTTATACCTATATAATCAGGTGTTTATTTGTATCAAGCATAGGACAACCTCTTTATTTCTCTTTATATTTAACAAATCTGCTACTCTTGGCAAAACAAAATCTTTTTCAACTAATTTTAATTGTTATCTTATTAAGTCTTTAGTAAATGAAGACGTAATTCACATTTATGCAGCAAAGCCTAAATCATCATTTGGCAAACTTTTATTAAAGTTTCTGATTTGGCGAACCCTCAAATGCCATCAAAGTCAAGTGTGATCCTAGAGTTCTAAAACTAATTAACGTTTATTAATTATTGATTAATTTTTATTAATTATTAAACTTATTAACTTTTTAAAACTTATCAACGTTATCTAGAAAAATGTGCTTTAATTTCAGGGTTTGTTACATCAATGCAACTCGGCATCTGCTACTTATTTATTTCAACAAGATAAATTCTACGATATATCTTATGATACGGGAGATAAGAGTCTTCAATGTGGCCGTAAGGTTGACGCTTTTAAATTATGGTTGATGTGGGCCGCAAGAGGTGATCTTGGATTCGCTCGACTTGTTGATAACGCCATGCAATGTTCGAGGTAAGTTATTAAACATCAAAATGTTAACAATATCAAAACATCTAAATACTTATTATTATTATTATTTATTTCTTATATCAATATTCTTAGTATTCTATTTGGTTTCAAAATATAAATTTTATAGAAATGTTCTGGCCTGCAAAATCATATTATGATCAAAAATAAAACTGAGGATTGAATGGAAGGAAGTCAAGGCATAAATAAAAGATGATTCTCAATAAAAATATTTATTTGAGAGTTTTTTTTTTTTTTTTTTTTACAATATTTGAACCCTCGCACGACCCCCGTGCGACGTTTCCAAGGTTCTTCCCTCCTTTTTCAGGATTCAAAGGCTCAATGAAGGAAGCATGTCCCTTTTTCACTGCTCGTTGGTGTTATTTTATTGATGATGTGATGATGGTAAGACAAAAATATTTTCTTAACACCAACGAGCACTGAAAAAGGAGGCAAGAAAGAAAATTATTACATACCATACTGAAGGTAGTGACTCTTTGAATCCTAAAGAAGAAGGGAAGATCCTTTGAAACGTCGGTTCAATAATTGTAAAAAGAAAAATTACCAATAAAAATTATTTTATTTTGAATCATATTTTTATTTATTCCTGGACTGCCTTCCATTATTGTCATTTGTTTTATATTTATTTAACAGTCCGTCTTCGAGTATATTAAAAATAATTATTTTCAATATTTTTTGAGTACACGTTATCGAAAAATTGGCTCATTTCATTTGCTTACTTTTAGAAAACAGTGAAGTTTACCGCTTATAGGGCGGTAAGCCGAGTCCAGTTCTTTAAAATGGTTCGAGGTTCCCTAATAGGTAGCTATGGTTTTTAATTTTTATCTAATCGAAGTGATTTGAGGAAGAAACCTATCTAACCAACTAAAGGTGTGAACTGAACATATCCAAACCGAAGAACCAAGACGAAGTGAATCTAACTAAGCCAAATTTAGGGAACGCGGTGTTGGTTTATAGTGAAACATTATTAAAATTATATTAGGTTGGAGTTGGTGGTGTTTCACAAGGAGTCTCCTAATATAATTCTACCTAAGCCGATTCGATATGATCATCATTCCGCCGAAGAATACTATCATTAAAACAAAAGCATGTCTATATTTCTATTAGCTTATCTATATCATAGAAACTATGTATATCTCATCTTCGATACATTTATCCAAAAAAAATATTAAAAATATTAAATGGGTTATTATTATTTTTTTTTATTTATTTATTTATTTATTTTTTTACTTAATTTGCCTAAGATTTACTATCATTAAAAAAAGGACGATCCCTATCAGTTTATTTTTTTATCTTAAAAAATAGATGGAACTATTATACTTCGATACCATTATCATTTCCTTTTTTATAATAATAATAATTGGTGGTCTATTAATGTATTCTTAAAAGTAACTTTTCTTTTATGTTTTAGATATTTCAAAGAAAAAATTTCGAATCGAGAGGGATTTCGTCTGGTTATGAATGAATTTGATTGCACAAATATTTGCTTTTGGTATATTCCAACAAATCTACGAGGACAAGAAGAAAATAAAGAGTGGTGGGAGAAAGTATATCAGGTAATAATTTGTACTAGCTAAAATTGATTTGTGAATACTCATTATTCTCATTTGAGAATATATTATTAATATATAGACCATTTATTTTAGAAATGGTCTAAGTCTATTTTTTGTTATTATTTCAAGATATTTCTATATTTATATGTATAAATATGTAGTCAGCTTACCAAGTCTTAAGAAAATTAAACTTTTCTCCCAATAGCAATGAAATCTGCATTTCTTTTAAATATCTTTATTCCCGATAAAGGTTTTTGTGAAAATAATAAATTTTTATTCATTCAGTATTAGTATCTTCTCAATATTCTTCTTAGATAAACGGTACCTACGCCATTTGATAACTCCCAGGTTGGAGTAGGATTAGAGGAGTCCATCTTTGTTCTAGTCCGTTGTGATATCTTTAATTTAGGCCTGTAGACTAAAAAGTTAGATAGCATCGTTTTTGTTTTTATTTATATTTTGGTCCAGCAATTTTTGTCTTTACAATCTAGTTTGAAAAATAAGTTTATGTATGCCGAAAGTAAAATTCGCATGTATAAGACTTGTGTACGCCCGATAATTACATATGGGACTGAGTCAAGGGCAGTCACAACCGTTACAAAGCAGCTTCTCCGAATAACAGTGATGAGAATTGTAAAAACCATCCATGCGAAGGCCCTGCATGATAAAATTCACAGCAAACAGCTTAGGCAAATAAGCGGTCTTCAGGACATAGTCGATTGGGTTAATGTAAGAAGATATTAGCAAAAAACCGTCCCGAGGAAGTCAGAAGCTGAGGAAGACCGAAGAAAAGATGGAAAGTGAGCTATGCTATGACCCTGAAAACTGATATATATGTTGGAGTAACAGGTGTTCGCACATATATAGAAGAAGAAGAAGACATAAGTTAGGTTTATTGAAAAAAGAATAAATTTTGAAACCCCTCGTTTGAAATAAATTATCGGTCGCCTTTGATTAGAAGCCGAAATTATAAAACTTACTTTCAATTAAAAAAAATGAATTTATTATTATTGAACTGTAACGATTTAAAGGCTTCAAGTTGATTTCCTAATTTTTAGTCTCTAGCCTTTTAAGAAAATTATACTTATTTTATGTGTAAGGGTAGCCTCTAAGAAATAAAAGAAATAATTTTATTATAATTTAGATTTATTCAATTTAAACTATGTTTATTTTATTGTTTAGTAATCAAATGCAAGAGTTAAAAATTCATATAATTAAAATTTATTATCTGAGAGAAATTATGACTTTGAATTCAATGATATCACGAGCACTTGGTGAGACTGGGCAGCAGATTTGCATGAAATATTTGAGAAGAGATTGGTGATGCCAATGGTGCAGTTATATAAAGAAATATTAAAGTTTATATATAATCAATTATTTATTAGTGAGGAAAGAAAAAATGATTGGTACTTTATATTAAGTATAGCTGCCGTGAAATCTGAGTAGTCCAAGTTAAATGAAGTAGCCCCAAATCCTCAACAAAGATATTTAACTTGGATGGTAGTCTTCGTTGAAGAGAGAACGAGTGACGGTACTGAGGTGGCGATAGACACATAGTTTCTCCACGAAAATGCCCCTCGGACTGTCGTGGATCCCTCAGAAAGGAAGATGTCCTCAGAAAAGAGTGTGCTTATGTCTATGTGTGACCGGGTGCGAGCCGAGTGTGGGTGCGCTCCGGATCATCTAAACCTCACCAGTTAAGTTTGCAATGCATTTGGCAGGCGCGAATCAGAAAGCTAAATCACCAAGAAAAAATATATCTACATGCAATCTGCAATATGTGAGAAACAAGAGACAAAGTAGAACTTTAGGGGTTGGAGGGAGATATCACTACAAAACTATATTACTTCATGTAAGAAAATATGCTGAATATTCTATGGTTCTTGATTCAAAAAAAGAACATATTTTATAGATTATTGTTAGTACAATTTATGAGATAAATTCGTTTCTGAATGTCGCCTGATGAAACCCTAAGGATATTAATGACAGTTTTTTTTTTTTAGGTTGCTCCCAAATTAAAGGAAAAGCTTATCATGATCGGAAGTCTCATGATAGGTTACCAACCCCTCCAACATCGCGGATGGGGAAATTTCTTCCGCATGGTAAACTCGTGTCACCCGCCACCCACAGAAGAATCCATGGACTATGTCATCAGCCAGCTGGAAATTCATGGGGAGGAACTCTAAATGAGCAGCAACCTGTCATACAATCGTTAATCGTTAATCGTTATCCATTTTAAAAAAGATGAATATTGAATTGAGCGAATGAACCATGAGGAAATAAAAGAAAGGAAAAAAAGTGCAAATCTGGAATTTACAAATTTTACCTGAAGTTTTATTTAAACTTAAAAGTATTCAAGGATTTATAAAAATATTGAAATATATTATTTTTATTTATTATCTATTCTCTCTACTATAAATGAAATTTATCAATTTTTTTGTAAATAAAATTAAAGAATGGTCAACTTTTTTCTTAAATTGGAAATATTTCTTTCAAATGCATTAGATACTAAATTTTCACTTGGTAAATTTCACTATTCATTATAATTGATTTATATTTAATATAAATACAAACTAATACTTCACTGCTCTGATTTTAATTTCGTGGTAAGATATTAATAATTATATTTTGCATTCGATTGTAAAACACAAATTTAAATAGTTTGTCTTCTATCTAGACATCACCAATCCATTGTGAGTCCGAAGAAAGAATTAATCATCCATAGATTGATTTTGAAAGTATTTACTGACGATGTCATCATCATCATTGAGTATACAGTCCTAAGACTGGTTTGATGCAACAATCCGTCTCCACTCCGATTCTGTCCCCCGCCAGCTGTTTGACCTCTCTAAATGTCTGGCATCCCATATCCCCAATTATTTGGTTGAAATATTCTAATCTGGGTCTTCCCCTTCCCTTTTCTTTCCCACCTCCCCCTCCAAGATATCCCTAAGCAGTCCCCCATGTCTCAGTGTGTGCCCCATCATCTGACGATGTAATTGGAGATATTGTCCTCTTAAATCAAGATGAATTTTCTGGAAAAATTTAAGTACCAAATTTCAAAAAAATTAATAATAATATTGAATCATAGAAAAAAATACAATCTACTCGAACAAATTCATTACACTAGGTACATCAAGTATTTGTTTTAAGATTACAAATAAGTCAGAAGTATTATGAATATTGTAAACTATTTATTGGTTCGGGAATTTAACCCGTTATTGAAAATCGGTCATTTTTTTGTTTATTTTGTTAATAATTTTAAATTGAACTACTTAGTTTTAATCCCGAAACCACGATATAATTTTTTCTCAGGAATAAAACATTCAAAAAGATTAAATAAAAAAAAAAACTTTAATGAAAAGAAAATATCTATTTTAACTATTTGTTATATTTATTATTTCCATCCATAGTATTTTCAATTTATTTTCAACCCTCCAAACATTTAATCTTTCTTGCGCACGTAACTATTAGACGCTGATGAAATAATTGCGCGAACGTATAAATTGTCAGTTCATACACCTTTAAACAATAGAGAAAAATATAAATAATGAGATATGAAACAAATATATTTTTTTATCATAATTCATCTTAATTTTTAATTGTTGGTAAGAAAATGATTAATTTACCACTATAAACAGTGAATTTGAAGAATATTCGAAAGATGTCTTTTGTAAAAAATTGTTCTTATAGCCAGGGTGTTTCAGTCTTCATATAGTCAACAATTTCCTTCAGTTTTTTGTTACAAATACATATTAACACTGCACTAACTTGTAGATATTCGTCAACGTTTGTCCGAATAAATTTGTACGTTTCCGATGGATTGTATCATTGAGAACTCGAAGCGCAGATAATAGAATGTCGAAATCTCTTATTATAAATGTATAAAGTCGCAGTTGATTTTAGTTCTGTTGCCAGTATCTTATAAATTTTCGAAAAAATAGAATTATACTGCCATATCACACTTTTTAATACTTGTAGTTATTCCTCGTCGTTTGATCGAATTACATACATATTCCAAATGTATCTGCTTGAAGTTGTTTGTAGTTCTCTTGCCAGAATCTGAAAATTTTTCAAAAAAGATAGACGTATTTGTAGAGAATCAAATTTAAATTAATAAATTGAAAACTAGTATGGCAGGAAATTAATGGATTTTTATTTTAAATTGTTATTTTAGTTATTGACGAAAAATCTATTTCTTATTAATTAATTAATTTATTATTTGCACACACGGGTGGCCAAATAGCTTAGCGCGGCCATGGTCATAATAATAGATCTTAAAATTACTGAAAACTTGAAGGTATATACATTACTAAATTTATTTCTTTTAAGACCGAATCAATTAGTAGGTTTATTAAAAGAATTTGCACATTTTCATGATAAATTATTCTTAAATGAGTATTGAACTTGAATTATACATTATGTGGGACTTAATTAAAACAGAAAAAATATCAACTATAATAATAATTCCATAGTCATCATAGACGAAACAATTAAATAAATAATCTTATCTTATAATACATATAAAAGAGAAGGTGATGTTTGATTCATCTATATCCAACGCACAGCCTATATCGCTTGACCTAGAAAGCTGAAATTTGAATGTATATTCTTCAAAGATTTATAGGTGTGCTAAGAAGGGATTTTTGAAATTCAGGAACCCTAAAGGGCGGAAAGGATCCCAAAATGTGTTTTTCGGACTCTTTTCAAGATCTCTTAAACCAGAAAAGATATCGATATGGGTTTAGTTTAGAAAGATGCTGCATTGAAATACAAAAAAACATATTATGTATTTTGATCTATTTGTCCCCGAAATGGAGTTATTGTCATTTTGGGCTAGATTTTTGAAATTTTTAAAGTGTTTTTAAGTTTTAGCATAAATTTGGTACATACGTTTAGTAATGCTAAATCTCGGGAAGGTTTTTTTATTTTTTTGAAATTTGACCCCTGAACTGAAAAATGGAGCATTTTTAATTTTGTGGTCTAAAACACAAAAGGCTTCGTATCTTACTAACCAATAAAATGACAGTCATTTAAATTATTTGACCATAGAGTTGAAATTTTGTTAAAATCACACTTAATTAATTATTATTATTTATTGAACAACAATAAATAATACCTACAATAAAACAACGACTTTTCGATCAACTTATTCTTCCTTTGTTATTTGACTATAAATTCCTACTAAATACCTACCACTTATAAGCGCTCAGAACTACTCTTGAATAGATTTACAAATTTTAGATAGATAACAAACGAGATCAATCGAATTGAATTTGGCATTAAATTGATCATATGGTTAATGAAAGATTATTAATCAATAGAGAATATTTGGTTCTGATTCCGTTTTATTTGCTCGGGTTATTCTAAAACAAAGCTGAGTGCGAGAGCATTGATCGTTGTTTACTGAGGGAATAGAGAGCCAACATGAATCTCTGGATTCTATATATTTAGGAGATAAATTCAACCCAAGCTAAAGAGATAAAGGGAGAGTGAGAGCCCCATTATATCCGATTTGAATATTAATTTTTCCGGAAGCAAGCAAGCTCATTCATAAACTTTTCGAATTCATTTTATTTCTCATTTACCAAACCAAAGTTAATTTCCTAGACCATACTATTATTTATTTTCAGAAAAATAATTCTATGAATACATTTAATTAAAGTAATTCAATTACTTCTTGAGTAAATAAATAATATTATAAACCGGGTGTTCAGTCCACAGTGATTAATTTAATACAGTACTAAGATATTATTAGAATTAAAAAGGGTTAAATAGAAAAAATAATAAAAATATTAAGGCGATCACAGTGAAAAATTAGAAGAAAATGTGAAAAATTGTTCAAGACTCGGAACGCTTCCAGGTTAGATGCCATGATAATATTAAACTTAAATATAATAGAATTTGATACATTCAAAACAAATATATTGATTGTATAATATATATTTTTTTTAATATTTTTGTATAGATGTTCTTTTGAATAAAATAAATAATTTTGTTTGACTTAATATGGCCAGGCAAATTTGACCGAAAAAAGGCCGCGCTGACTAAATTTGCACAAGCTGGAAATAATTTTAATTGAGGTTAGGCATCCCAAGTACGAGTTATATGAGTTTTCGACGATTTCTGACTGGTGCTAAAATTTTTGAGGGCCTAAAAACCAAGAAAATTTTGGATTATTTTCAGATTTTCATTTTCATGCGTCCTACGGAAAATTTAACTATTACCAAAATGAAATAGCATAAAATGTCGCGTCGAATAACGTAGGTACTTAAAAGTTAAAATCGGTTCAGCCGTTTGGCCACAATCGATCGTCAAAAATCGGCAATATTTAACAACTTGGCGGAAAAGTGAATTATGCTCATTAGGGTGGTCACAAGAAATCGATCTTCGAATTTTTGCGGAGCATATTTATTGGCTAGAAAAAGTCTAATTTGCCTGAGCTAAAATATAAAAATTGAGTTTTCTTCTAATAATTACATCATACAATAAAACGTATTAAATTATTGAAAATTTATCTTCTAATAATACAAAATTAAAATATTCTTGATTGTAACACTTTATAACATCACAATTAATCATTCTCTTCCTCAATCTTGCATAATTAAAAAAAATTGAAATTGTAAATAAAACGAAAATTTTTTCACTTTTTCCAAAAAATTTTATTGTCTAAGACATGTTTCGGGTCTAGTTGAACCCATCTACAGTTATTAAAACAAAATAAACTCTCTTCTCCACACCATTCACAAAATTAACATTTCAGGTAATGTACAATATAATTAAAATTAAAATTAAATTCACAATCAAAGAGACATAAATAAAAGTCAAATAGAGAAAACAGATAATAATTACATGACTTTTTTATATTAAATTTAAAGGTTTTTTTGCCGAGAGTAGCAGAATTTTTATATATTGAAGGAGACAATAAAAGAGTGTGTCTTCTGCTGAATTATAAATTCTATTTATTTATAATGAGACTATAGTTATAAATTAATTCCTGTGAATCCATTGTAATAGACTGATGAAGAGGGCAAAGCACTCGAAACTATAGTCTCGTTATAAATAAATAAAATTTATAATTCCAGCAGAAGACACACTCGTTTATTAGTCTTCTTCAATTACATGACTGTAACATGTTTTTTCATCACGTATAACTCTACTTATATAAATTATATTCACTGGAGATTCAGATAGAATTAAAGAGAATTTAGAAACTTGAAAAATGAAAGAGATTAAATATTGAAAAATTCTTTTTACCAACTATCTTTGAAATAATAAGTTACTAAAAATAGTCTTTATATTGACCGCTAAGTTTAAAATCAAACTGAGTGTTCAATTTTGCGTTCAATCTATTTATATATAAACTCTGCAATATTAATCTTTTATAGGTGTTTGTTTCTTGCTGAGTACTTCAAATTTCCTTCTCTCACACTGTGGCCTGTCTCTATTGCATGTTTTGTCAAACCAGAGTGTAAGATATTATTGTTCTTTATCGCATATTTGTGTTGGTATATGCGGTTATTAAGTCTCTGTTTTGTATTACCAATATATAACTCATTGCAATCACATTTATACATGTATATCAAATTAGTTGATTCCGATGTTGTAACTTTGTCCTTCAATTTGTCTAGTAAATTTGATATTTTTCTTTCACAAGAATAGACTAACTTGAATTTATTTTCCTCACCTTAAAATGTTTATGAAACTATTATTGAAGCCCATATAAGGTAATGTGATATAATTAGTTAGTGATGTCTCATTATTATATTTTATGTGATTTTTTTTCTTCTTTCATACTTTCCAATTACATTGCTTATATAATCAATTGGATAGTTGTTGTTTTTCAATCTAGTGACCATTCATGTCTTAGACAATAAAAAAAATTTCGTTTTATTTACAATTTCAATTATTTTTAATTATGCAAGATTGAGGAAGAGAATGATTAATTGTGATTCTGTTATACACAAATGTGTATTTAGAAAAATCCTCTTGCCAAAATACCGACCTTTGGCTTTACACCAACACTGTTTCGCAGACTATAGCACTCTTTACGGTGTTCTCTCACTAAAGAATAATCGAAATAATAATACTTTTTCAAACATTCTCGACCTGAGCACTTTAGAAAAACGGGGCTCAAAAAATTTAGCTAGCTTTAAAACAAACAAGACTCAATTTTGTATAATTTTTTGGCGCGAAATTAAAAAATTTCATGACATCCACTTACCTTTAACTACACTGAAGATGAGTGTGGCATTCTGTCCATATTAGGTGTCTCAGTCGCATCTGACCTCTCTTGGAATGAACATACTAGTATTTCCTCTTTGGCGAAATCTGCAGCAAGGAAAGGTGACTTCTTGTTCAGATCCAGGCGAATTATCACGCCTCTGCAGCTTGCCACACTTTACAAGACCCAAAGATGTCCCTGTCTCGAATTCGGTTCGCATCTGTGGGGAGTGGCCACCATTCATTCTCTTGCCACTCTGGGTACAGTTCTGCAACGAGCTATCAGACTAAATGAGGATGTGACCCTTACCACCACTCTCGACTCACTAGCTCATCGAAAAAGTGTAAGATAGTATAAAAGTTTACAAAGGTTGTTGAACAGCTCAAGGGAAACGTCTTCAGATACACTTACATCTTACTAGAGTTTATTAGAGTATCATAATTATTCAAATAAGGTCTAGAAATTGTAATCGTGGACTCTTTGGCGACTGGTTGCTCGCCCCCTGATTTCACTGAAAGAAGCTGACGAGAGGTGTACAACCATAATGACGAAATAGCTGAACTTTGGCTTCTTTTAATTTAGACAGTATAAACAATAGATAATACGTATAAGAAAAATATTTAGTATTTTTGAGTAAATTCAATATTCCAGCAGCCTGGAAACTTGACCCATTGGTCAGCATAAAGAGTCCTAATTTCTCATTTCATTTTAGCAGCAATAAATAGTCAATTCATTTATCTTTTACAATCTCGTGTGAATAAATAATTGAATATTGTAGCTCTTGTCCGAAATAAAACTTGAATTTGAATTATTTTTTCATTTAGAGCTTTTTGAACTAATTCAATTTTTTCGGCACATATAAAAAAATATTGAATTATAAAATATAAATAAATAAATGTGCTAATTAAAATCTTCAAAATGTAGCCTGAATTTGAACTTGATTTTTGTCATTGGTGCGCCTGTATTTAGGTAACACTTAGCATTCAGAAGAATGAAAGCTGCGTAAGAGCTAGGCGAGTCCAGTCGTTGATGGAATAATGCTCCAGATCAGCGCTACTTAAACTTTTTTCATTCATGACCCCTTTTGTCATTCAGATTTTTTCACGACCCAAGATATTAAATTTAAAGTAAAATATAAAAATAAACATTTTCCCATAGATAATTTATTTTTTTGTAAAAAATATACATAATATGAAAAAAGTAGTTTCAAATATTCAAAAATTACTTAAAGAAAACCACGTTTTAATGTGACAAGTGTGCTTGTTTTTTGCTACATAACAAATTAAATTTTGGTGCAAATCTATATTTCACAGTGCTGGACGGAAAGCATCTTAAACGTTTTTCAGCGTTTAACAATATTTGGATTTAATAAAAGAATTAAAGCTGAAAAAGTCGTTTCACATAGGTAAGTACCTCTATGGTATGTGGTGTTGAAAGGCAGAAAAACGTTTAATGCCATATCCGAAATTTTGAGAAATTGAGTTCTAGCTCCGATCCAGAATTCAGTCAAATAAGCATCTTAAACGTTTTTCAGCGTTTTAACAATATTTGGATTTAATAAAAGAATTAAAGCTGAAAAAGTCGTTTCACATAGGTAAGTACCTCTATGGTATGTGAGTGTTGAAAGGCAGTAAAATGTTTAATGGCATTTCCGAAATTTTGAAAAATTCAGTTCTAGCTCCGATCCAGACTCATTGTTACGCCGACGATAGCACTCTACACGGCAAACCCTCACTCCCGAATAATCGAATCAATGTTGCCTCCTCAATTACTCTCGACCTAGACAAACTGAATAAATGGGGCTCTCAAAATTTAGTTAACTTTAATTCAAACAAGACTCAATGTTGTCTAATTTCTAGGCGCGAAAATAAAGATTTCCCTAATATTCACTTCGATTCGAATACCCTAAAAATGTGTGACAGCCTATCCATGTTGGGCGTCTCTGTAGCATCTGACCTGTTTTGGAATGAACACATCTCCTCTGTGGCGAAATCTGCAGCAAGGAAGATTGGCTTCTTATTCAGGTCCAAGCGATTTTACAAACCCCCACAACTTCTCACCATCTACAAGGCCCAAATCCGCCCCTGTCTCGAATACGGCTCTCATCTATGGAGAGGAGCCTCAAAATATTCTCTTGCTACCCTGGATGCAATCCAGAAACGAGCCGTCAGGCTAATTGACGATTCTACCCTCACCGAATCCCTCGACTCGCTAGCTCATCGAAGAAATGTCTCTGCTCTTTCCTTTTACTATAGATACTATCACGGCAAGTGATCTGATGAGTTAAAAATGAGTAATTCCCCCCCAAAGCATGCTTTGTGAGTAACACGCGTTTTGCCGATTTCCAACACTCTTTCGCGGTCAAATTAGAAAAGTGCCGGACCACTTCATTCGCCGAAAACATATATCCCCATGACTTCAAGGAACTGGAACTCTCTCCCAGCCTCTATCTTTCCCAGCACCTATAATCTTCAAACCTTCAAAACCGGAGTGCATAGACACCTACGTCTCCACCCTCTCACTTAATCAACTTTCCCTTCTCTTCGGTAATGCAAGGGTCTTTCGAGATCCATAGGAGCTGCATCTTTACTGGTGCACCCCTTCTTGCATTCGATTGCATTAAAAAAAAAAAGAATTCAGTCAAATATTTTTGTAGAAACTCATTTTTTAAATTTGATTCCCTCGATAGCACAGCAAATACTTTTTGAACTTTATATACGTAGATGGTGATTAATCTAATTAATGTCAATCAAAAATTGTTTACAGAAAATGTAATATATTAAATTAAAGATAATTATAAATTACGCTACGCTCCCTGGACCCCCACCCCCAGACCATGAACCCGTGCTCAAACCCCGCCCCACCCCACCACTGCACCCGTACCACCCCGCTAGGCCCCTGGAACCCCATCCCCGGACCACTCCGGCGCACCACTTCCGATATGCCACCTGAACCCCCCGTACCACTCTCTGCACCCCCTACTCCGTTCCACTCCCTCACCCCCCCCATTCCACTACCGGACACTCACCTCACCCCAGCACCCATCCTCCACACCCAGTTTTTGCATTTCTAGCCTTCTAGTGCCCCACAGATTATGTATACAAAATTTGGTTGAGTTTGGCCTAAGGGCAAGAATTTACATTTTTCACCCTCCCCCTATTTTGGGGGGTTTTTTGTGGAAATTTTTTAAACAAAAGTTGTCAGAAATCATATTCCCTACAAATTTGCTCATAATGAAATATGCCGCAGAGTTAATAGTTTAGGAGTTATTTGATAATTTCCATTCGTGCGCCCCCCCCCAAGTCCCCTTTTGGGTTCAAAATATCAAAACGTTATATAGCAATAAACTTAAATTAGAAGACATCTGATCCAAATATGAGATTTCACAATAATCCCTTCAGCCGTTTTTACGTGAATCGTGAGCAGCTTTTCGCGGAAACCAAGCAAACATACATACAGACATACAGGAATTTTGTTGAGTGTGTTTTCGTTCATAGTTTTGCTTAAAACGTGTGCAACCAAAATTTGGCGTGATTTGGACCAATGTACAGACAAAACCTTAATTTTATATATATAGATAGATATTTCATTAAAAATAAACAAATCAATAAATAAAAAAGATGATAAATCGTCCAAAATGCATTCCATAATGGAAAGTCTTTTTGTTGGAGGGGAGATTGCCTTTTTTCTTTTTATTAATTTATAAGTTAATGATACTTTTGGAATGTTGGAATGAATTTAGTAAATATAGATTAGCCCAAGGAGTGACGATGTTGAAATTCGCTGCAAGAGCTGATAAACGGTTCAATGTCTTTAATGTCCGTCCAATAAATCCCTTTAAGAAGGTCGTAAACCTAAATTCATAAAAATGTAATAGGGGATTTTTAAAAAATAAATCTCCATTCAAATATTGACAAAGAAATATATATTGGCTATTATCATTGTATGAGCATAAAATAAAATTTAAATAGTTTGAATATATATAGGTATATGTAGGTGATTGTATAGAATGATTTATATGTTATTTTTATATAGCAACGTAAATTAGCAGATTAATGGTCATTTTTTTATTTATGTACAATGGAATAACAAATAGAAATAGATCGATCTCTGGAGGATTCTAATTGGATATTCACGGAACTGAATCAAATAGATTTCGTATTCATGATTTGAAATTTGATTGATATCGCCTCTCCTTCCAAGTTATGCATGATCTAATTTCCATCAGATATTAACTTCTCCGAGGAATCAGTCAGATCATGGTTCAGGGACTTTAAAACAATTTTATGTTTGATTAGAAGCAAAGTCGCCTGCAGTAGAGAGGGAACGGCGTAAACACAATTTTTTTTTATCATTGGGATTCAGTTCCATAATTTATTAATGTAATTTTTATTTTTCAGAGGATGAGGAACAAAATAAGTGTTTGTTTACGACTTATCAATTGCAACGTTTCGCCACTTTTATTGCAGCTTCTTCAGGCTCTACAAAGGAGCAAATACATATATCAAAAAAAAAACATCCAAAAACAAAAACTCACTCAACTCAAAATCAATTTCATATATACCTTGATAAATAAAGCTCCAAACACTTTGTCATTTTTTAAGCTCTGCCATTAACACACATACAGACACTCGAATACATCTCTATTCTATCATCAACAACTCAAAAACACCAATATCAAAAAATATACAATCATAACTTTTACAATTTCACTGGTAAATTAAAAACACTTCAAAATTAGTCAAAATATTATAAAACTATTTACAATGTACAACTATATACAAAAATCAGTCAAAATATCTTAAAAAATATATATACAAGCGATGGGAATTTTTTTCCTTTATAAATTAATTTATCTTTATTACTCTACGTTGGTCAAATTCAAATGATCTCAAAAGGTTCAACATACTACTATATAAAAATAATAATAATCTTTATAATGGTTTCCGAAGAATCAATACATTAAATTTCAATCATTATGTCATTAGGCTCTTTTAAAATTAATATATTACTATTTACATTTTTTCCCCACACCACAAGTCCAACACTAAAATTTAAGTAATTAATCATTTCTTTTTTCATCGTTTTTTATTATTACGAACCCTATAATTGTTCAATAAATTATTATATATACAACTTAAATTGTTCGTGTCTGTCCTGAAGTTCATAGAGTCATTTAAATATATATAGATCATTTCACTTAGCTCTCTCTTAAACAGGTTTTGCTCATAATCGAGTATTGTTACTCCATCGAAATCAAAATTATGATTCTCTTCAAATCTGTGCGTAGCTAATGCTGTTTGGCCCACTTTACCTTTGTTCGAAATCTCACAATCCTTTTTGTGTTGGTAAATTCTTTTTTCCAGTTTTTGTTTTGTCTGGCCAATGTTAACCTTTTCACAATTATCACATTCTATTTGATATACCAATTTTGAACGTTTCATTATTTGTGTTTTCTCTTTTAATCTTGTATATAATTGGCCTACCGTTTTTATATTATAGAATGCAGGTTTTACATGTGTTCTTGTAAAGCATCTCTGAAATAGCTTCTGACAAACCTTTTATATAGGGAAATTTAAAATATTAGTTGAATAAAAGATTTCACTGTCGATGGTAACAGAATTGTTTTTATTTTAGGTTAAAAATAAAATAAAATGAGAGAGTCTTCTGCTTTTTAAATAAAATAATTTTTAATTATTTCTAGAGACTATAGTTTCGAAGGCATTGCCTTCATCATCAGTCTATCACAAATATTTCAAATTAGTTACAAATTAAGATTTATACATAGAAAATTTTGAAAATATATAATGTCTTTTTCTTCATGTTTCTCCTGGGAGATTAGAATATAACTGGATCAATATCTGGGTTACTCTTTTGTTTAGGCATTTTTCTCAAGAGTTTTACCTGAATGAATGGAATGTTTTTAAAAAGGGTCATTGATAATTTCTAGTTTTTCATTTAAAAGATTCAGGTGGGCTTTTTCGGATAGAAAAAGCCCAAAACTTAGTCTTTATAACTTTTTTAAAACATTCATTCATTCGGTTAAACTCTTGAGAAAATGCCTAAACAAAAGAGTAACCCAGATATTGATCAGTTATATTCTAATCTCCCAAGAGAAAGCATGAAAAAGACATTATATATTTTTCAAAATTTTCTATGTATAAATCTAATTTGTAACTAGAGTGAAATATTTGTGATAGACTGATGATGAAGTGCCTTCAGCTACTAAGTCTCCAGAAATATTAAAAATTATTTTATTTAAAAAACAGAGATCTCTGATTTTATTTTATTTTTAACCTAAAATAAAAAAAAAAAAAAATTTAAAATAAATTGTATTCGCATTATTATCAATTTTTTTATTATTGTGAATTCCATTGAACTTTTTGTACGCATCTTGATATAAATGATGAAGGATAATTATTGATTTTTAATATCTCTCTTACCTTTATCAAATTTTCCCTGTGAAATTCTTCATGACTTAATCCAAATTGCTCTATGTAGTAAACCTAGGACCACACTAGATTTTTGATTTGTTGGATGATTGGAATTGTAATTCAACATTCTGCCTGAATTTCTACATTTTAAATGCCAGTTTATTTTCATATTTCCATCGCTTTCTCTACATATTATCAAATCCAGGAAAGATAATTTCCCATCAACCTCCTTTTCCATAGTGAACTGTATTTTGTCATGGAAACCATTAAAATAATTTAATAGATCATTACATTCTTTTTCGGGTATGGCCAAGATAGTATCATCTACGTATAATTTCAGGAAAAACACATCAAACGGAAGAATAGAAAGTATGTTATTTAAGATATAGTTCATCACTATATTTGCTATTGATGGACTAGCTGGGTTTCCCATACTCGTTCCCTCCAACTGTAGATAAATTTCTCCCTCAAATGTGAAATAGGCTGTTTCGTATATACAGTGTACCAAGTTCAACAATTCTTCTTGAGAGACTTTAATATGGCTCGACATATGAAATTGATTTTGAGTTGAGTGAGTTTTTGTTTTCGGATGTGTTTTTTTTTGATATATGTATTTGCTCCTTTGTAGAGCCTGAAGAAGCTGCAATAAAAGTGACGAAACGTTGTAATTGATAAGTCGTAAACAAACACTTATTTTGTTCCTCGTCCTCTGAAAAATAAAAATTACAATTTTTTTTAATAATAAATAAGTAAAAATAGATAAATAAGCAGCTACAATAAATTAATGCTTTAAAATGCTTAGTTTTCTTTTTGAATGACATGCTCCTAATACATTATAGTAATTAATAATAAAATTATTTACTCAATACTACTAAAAATAATAATTGTTTTCGGAGTTCTGAGCCCCTGGAGCGAGCCCCTGTCGCCAGAGCTAGTGCTGTAGCCGTATATTTTTATATAGGCATATTAAATTTAAATATCTGAAAAGATTAATTTATTTCAAAACTGTAGACGAAACCTCTCCGCGATCAAATCAACTATGTTCAAAAGTTTTATTTTTTTTCTCATTAGATATTTATTCAAATCAATTGAAATTTCATAATTGTCTGTTATTTTCTCATGAGAATTTAAAAAAGTACTATCTTACTCTAGAGTAAAGTACTTTAAAAATATAATTTAACTAAAAACTTTATTTAACCTTTTTTTGTGATCCCCAAGGTCTTAATAAGGATATTAAAGTTCATCAAAATTGGTTAAGACATTTTCAATATATTTAGAAAAAATTAAAAAAGTACTGAAATAAAGTACTAATGTTTGTGAGCCGATATGTTCCAAAAACTAATCAGCGCTTCATTTTGTTAAAATAATGCTAGGTTTTCAATTTCATTTCAATCGGTTCTACGGTATGGAAAAAGTTGACGAAATAAAACCACATGCATCGCACAGACTAAATGAAATAATCGCACTTTTTGGCCTCTCGACGAGACCCCATGTAATTTTTGGTAAACTTCAACCTAATTGAATACTACAACTTGTAACTTTAATTGAGTCCATGAGTTCCGTAGTCTTTGCCTGAGGATCCTTTGAAGTCGCACTTGCCTCGAGACCGATTACAATACTTTCCCCATGCTTCGCATTGGATAAAAGTAAAAAAAATACGAATAAAATTAGCTCCTTTCTTAAGAGCTAAGCCATTGCAAGAATGCCAAATACAAATCAAAGTTATAGTCTAGAAAAATATTGAAGTCCGAAAATTTGGTATAATAACTTTTTCAATGGCCCTTTTACCATCGAATTCTCATCTTATAATAAAACACTCAATAGTATCATATAAATTAATTGCTTTAAAATCCTTAGTTTTCTTTTCGAATGACATTCTCCTAATGCATTATGATATTTAATAATAGAATTATTTATATTTATACTACTAATATAATAATTGGTTTCGGAGTCCCTGGAGTGAGTAATTTGGTGGCCTATTAAATTTGAATATCTGAAAAGATTAATTTATTTCAAAACTGTAGACGATACCAGTAATATATAGTGAATATATAATAATCAGAAAAATAATCCTTAAATTCAATATATGAGATTTCCCTGCCGTCTCGACTGTCTTGAGAGAAGCTTCTCTCGATACCTAAGAAAGAAAGCGATCTTATTTAATCAATTTCATCTATATATATAAAATTAATGTTTTGTCTGTACATTGCTCCAAATCACGCCAAATTTTAGTTGCACACGTTTCAAGCAAAGTTATGAACGAAAACACCCTCAACAAAATTCCTGTATGTATGTCTGTATGTTTCCGTGGTTTCCGTTGCTCACGATTCACGTCAAAACGGCTGAAGGGATTATTATGAAATTTCATATTTGTATCAGATGTCTTCTAGCTTACGTTTTTAGCTATATAACGTTTTGATATTTTGACCCCAAAAGGGGGTTTGGGGGGGGGGTGCACGAATGAAAATTATCAAATAACTCCTAAACTATTAACTCTACGGCAAATTTGAAAATGAGCAAAGTTGTAGGGGATGTGATTGCTGACAACTTTTGTTTAAAAAAATTCCTCCAAAAAACAACCCAAAAAGGGTGGGAGGGTGAAAAATATGTAAATTCTTGACCTTGGAGCAAACTCAACCAAATTTTCTATACATAATCTGTGGGCCTCTAGAAGGCTAGAAATGACAAAAACTGCGTGCGGAGGGTGGGTGCGGGGGTGGAGTGGGGATGGGTTAGGATATGGGGTGCGCGGGGTGCAATTGGGGTGGAGTGAGGGAGTAAGGCGGAGTAGGGGTGCAGGGGGTGGAGCAAGAGGTCCAGGGGCGTATTCGGGGGGTTGCGTCCAGGGGCTAGGCGGGGGTGGAGGGCACGGGGGGTGCAGGGTTGGTGGAGTGGGGGATTCAGGTGAGGGTCCAGTGGCGTAGTGGGTCCGAGGTGGTGGGTGCAGGATGGTGTGTTGGGGTGGTGGTGTGGGGGCGGGGGTTGGGCACGGGTGCATTGTGGGGGAATAGGGGTGCTGGGTAGGTTTCTGGGGGTGTGGGGGTGGGAGTGGACTGTGAGGGTGGGGTTCGTGGGGCATGCCTTGCAGCTAGTTTAATAATAAATTCACAACAGCTTCTGATTTTATAATAACATAATAAAATAATAAATAATTTCAATTAAATACTAATAATATGAAAATAGCTTTCCTCTGTACACTTGGAGCTCTGGTTGCCAAACTTACGGATGTTTATACATATATAATAGATATAATCGAATATTTAAATTATTTTATTTATGTATTATATTAAATATTCACACATTTAAATATATTAAAAGATATTTCACTAAGGTATATTGAATGGGCATGATCCCTATGCCGAGAGGGTTGTGTCTTAACCTCATCATAAAACAGAAGAAATAATTTATAAATGAGAAAGAAAAACGATCTTATATTATCGATTTAATCTATGTGAAGGTACTCGTAATCATTGTAATATAAAAAAATAGCATTTCAATTAAGAATTTTGTAGTTTCAATGAAATGTTATGAAAACATTCAGTTTTTTCATTGGGACAGCGAGTAGTCTTGAAAGGCAAAAGGGTTAAATTTTTTCTTCATCACATATTCAATTAATTTTATTGAAATTTGATACTATTTCAGATAAAATAAAATCACTTTCTTCTCATTTATAATTCTTTTGGTCTGTTATATACGGAGGATGTCTCGCCATCAGACACATTATTTGTTATTGATTCAAGTCCATTCGCACTACAATATTGGAATATTTTTTTCGCATAAACTATTGATTTTAGAAATTTCAGTCATATTAACTTTTCTGTTTTAAATTAAATGTTTTTAATAAAAGTCATTATATAAATTTGGGTACCTTAAAGACTTAGGCAGTGATGGTGAAATTTATTTGGAAACTGAGATAAATCCGGCTCTAGAGGCAAAGATATTCTACATATTTAAAAACGATAATAAAGATTTTGATATTTTAATTAACTAGAAGAAAGTTAATTATATATAATTAGGAGCCTGACTATTTAAGGAGCTAGAGGGATTAAACTTTCGTAAATTAATCATTTTTTCTGAGAAAATTAAACATTATTTTACAAAAATAAAAGCCGTTTTAGAAAAAAGGGTGAGCCCTAGTACATATTAAGGCGAACATTTTTATTGAAATCCGAATCATCAATCAAATTCGAAATTTTTGAATCAAAAAATTTCCTGG
Source organism: Forficula auricularia (assembly GCA_024734495.1). Taxonomy (NCBI): domain Eukaryota; kingdom Metazoa; phylum Arthropoda; class Insecta; order Dermaptera; family Forficulidae; genus Forficula; species Forficula auricularia. Next base: position 8,781,237 of record JALMQS010000030.1, on the reverse strand, counting down.
CAAGATCAGTGGGCTTGATTTTTTATACTAAAAAATATTAACATTTACATAACTCGTAAACTATTGATTTTAGACATTTCTCCCACATTAACTTTTTCTGATGGATATTAAATGTACTTTAATAAAAGTCCTTATATGAATTTGGTTATCTCAAACTGTTAGGCAGTAATGGTGAAATTTAAGTGGATATTGAAACCTTGTGGTGATAATCAGCTGGCCGGCTGCCACCCCGAGGAAAATTCCCTAATTACGCAAATGATCGTGACCACCGCAGAGTCAGGTAACTAAATTTTGGTTTTGAAAAATATAAAATGACAATGGACAATGAAAAAAATTATATTGGGCAGCGATCAAAAATAAATTCAAATTATATTTTTGAACCCATCCTCTTCTGAGCCACTATCAATTTCACATAATGAGACATTTTCATAAGGTCATATAGAGTGCATAGGCTAAATTTCGTACAAATCAATCAAAGGGTCTCATTACTTTCTTTGTTTATTTTAGGACCGTTTTATAGTTATTTCTAATTGTCTTTTTTTTAATTTTTAAATAATATTAATTTAAATTTTTTGAACCCCCCCCCTCGTCCTTAATCTTTGCTTCTATTTCAACCAAATCTAATCAGTTCTTAATATCAATGTACAAAATATAATATTCACACTAGTTTTTGATCTAGAGTGTAGGTACACAAAAAATTCGGTAACATACTTACTAACAGACAAAACAATTAATATCTCAAAAAATATAATTTTTTGACGTTTACCCATTAAAGATTTGTTGTAGATAAAAATTCCATGGTTTCCCTCAATTTTGTTTATCAAAATAGTTTCAGCAATTTTTGAGATATTTCGAAAAAACGAAGCAAAAAGACTTCTATAATAAAAAAACTTATAATTCTTTAGGAGTGAATAAATTGAGGGAGGGGCTAATTTTAATAAAAGTGGGGGGTTGCATTTTCATGAAACTGGGGGTGGGGGTGTCATGAGGGGATAGTGTACCCCCATGTACAATGGATATGTTTAAAAAAATATTTGCTTTAAAATATAATAAATTTATTTATAATTTACTAATAAAAATGTTAGTTACTTTATTCCAAGGGGTGAACCGCGATTGGAATTAGGTGTACACCGTCTTTGGAATTATGTGGAATTATTTTGGAATTTTTTAGATAATGCCCCTTCATCTATTGTCTTCTACTTGGAAATGAAAGTGGAAGTGGAAGTAGGTGTACATATTAGGTCGCGGTTCACCCCTCGGTTTATTCTATATAACTATACATAATATCTAAGCTAATAAAAATTGGGTCGCGAATGAAAAAAGTTTAAGAAGCTCTGCTTTAGGCAAACCGATTTTTGCTTCTATCAACCTAGTATTAGATTCAAGGGAAAATTTTCATTTTTTTCTATTTTGCTCACTTTATGCTGATTAAAATGAAATTGAAAATCTATTATTAGTCTGACAAATGTATGCTGGAATTAGATTATATATATTAATACATTAAATTAGTTTTATAATTTCAGTACTTAATTTCAGTATTTTTAACAATAAAAATTCATCGGATATAAATATTTAGACGTTATTTACTTTATCCAATGCAAAGCATGGGTAAAGTGTTGTAAATCGCTCTCGGGGCAAGCAGGTCAAGTTTGAGTTGTTTGCCATAAAAGAATTTAGTCTTTTTGATTTTAAGTCGATTCTTCCACGTTTTCAGTAGAGGTTGCCATTAATGGTCAAAACATCAAAAATGGAATGCAATAAGGTTATTCCTCTAGTATTAGATAAGAATCGATCGTTATTTTTGATTTTAAGTCGATTCCTCCATGTCTTCAGCAATGGTTACCAATAATAATCGAAACGTCAAAAACCTAATGTAGAATTGTTATTCCTCAAGTATTAGATGAGAATCGATGGCTATTTTGATTTTAAGTCGATTCCTCTATGTCTTCAGCAATGGTTACAATAATAACCGAAATGTCAAAAATCCAATGTGGAATGGTTATTCCTCGACTCTTAAATGAGAATTATTTTTGAATTAATGTCAATATGAACTACAAATTGCAAGTGATATCTGATTAATAATAAAGGAACAAACATATTAATATTTCAAATGAATTTGGATAAAGTTTAGCAACGATCCGTTGCAGTTTATTTCAATTTGGACTTCAAATAAACTACACTTTAAAATGCAAATTTCCAAATAATATTTATTTGATATAAAAGATAAATAAAAATAACATATAGATATGAAATTTCAATAAATTTGAATAATGAGAAAAAAATAAAACTTTTGGCCATTTCTAGTTGATTCGCTCCAGTAGAGAAGAAATTGAATCTTTTCATTCAATTTCTTTTAAACCACAAAATTTGTAATCAAAATTTTATTTTCTAATATTAAAAAGTTATATGAACCTCAAGATAGATTAAATCGATAAAATAAGATTGATTTCTTTTTTCATTTATAATTATTATGGACTATTATAACCAGAGGATGTCTCGCCATCAGGCACCTTATTTATTATTGATTCAAGTCCATTCACTCTACAATATTGGATAATTTTTAACGCCTAAACAATTGATTTTAAACATTTCAGTCATATTAACTTTTCTGTTTTAAATTAAATGTTTTTAATAAAGCTCATTATATAAATTTGTGTGCCTCAAAGGGTTAGGCAGGGATGGTGAAATTTATTTGGAAAATTATATAAATTCTCCTCTTAGAGGCTTAGATATTCTACATATAAAAAAATAAAATGAAGAAACATTTTGATAATTTAATTACTAAAAGAAAGTTCATTATCTATAATTAATTAAAAAGAAGTTATACTGGATGATAGGACGGAGATCCAAACTGTCCATATATAACAAAATTATTGTCTATAGACAAATCATAAGACCAGTCTGGATCTATGGTATACAGCTCTGGGGCTGTAGCAAAGAATCAAATATCAAGATGATTCAAACTTTTCAAAATAATACTCTGCGAGATATCGTCGATGCCCGCTGGTACATCAGGAACGGAGACATCAGGAAGGATCTCCACATTACTACTGTACAAGAGGAAATAACTAAAGCAGCCAGAAATCATAAATTGCGACTGGCAAATCACTATAATCCCGAAGCTGTTAGACTACTCAGCACCGTCGGACAGCTGAGAAGATTGAAAAGGACCAAGCCAACTGACTTGTCCCAATGAGAAACTTTAAAATGACCCCAGTGAATTGCGGATAGTGTTAGACAATTGCAATGTCATCAATGAGATGACACGCTTCCTGAATATTATATACTTTATTATAGTAAAATCATAAAACGGTCATCTGACTGGATAGATAATGTACAATTTAAATAAAAAAAAAATTATCTATAATTAGCTCAAACAAATTTTGTACAGTTAGTCTCCTGGCTCATTTAATATGACATATTTATTTTAAGTTTAATCTTTTTAGTACAATAACACCTGCCACAACCGTCAAAGAAGTTTTACTTCAATCGCGCGTAAAGGTTACACCCACGAATTTTATTGTTATTCTTTATTGCGCTCTCAAAAATATGGTCACCATTTCACCGTATTTATATTTGTAGTTTCAAAACAACTTTAAAGTATTTAATAAATTGGATCGAAAAAAATATTTTATATAAAATTTATCTTCTTAATGAATAAATTTCACTCAATTAAAATATTAATTTTAATTTTTCTATTGGTAATAATCAAAAAACGAATATAATTAATTGTATTTTATTTGCATTATTACAGTTAATTTTAAGACTGCTGAACTAGAAAAAATATTTATGTTAATAAATAAAATGCAGCTTTATTCCAAGTATCCACTTTCTAGCTCATGGATCTTCGCTGACAAAAAAAAAAAAATACCTAAATAACCAAAATTCTCTGACAGCTTTGAAAGAGTTCTCACTTTTTCCTTCATTTGATTTTGAATAATGGTACTATATTAAATAATGAGAAAAATTTGTAAGATTAATATTTTATAAGAAATTGGTAAACATTGTCGAATAATTTACAGCCCTGAAGATGATTTAAGAAATTGGTAAAATATTAAAATTTTCACTAAAAATTGATTCATAAAAATGTGGGAAAATAATTTTTTATTCCTTCATAATTATAAACAACGATATTTACAAAGTTTTATTTCTTCAAAATGAACCCTTCTCATTTCGGGCCCCATGAATTAGTAAACCTAAATTAATCCAGGAGTAAAATTAATTTTTGTACACTTTTTAACTATGATACAACAAGTTACAACTTCAATAGACTCTAAAAATGATTTTTTTTAATAATTAGCTTCGGGAACTTAGATGCCTATTTTTCCAAAAAATGAATTAGGAAGGGCAGATTTCACAGAGTACTTATGGACCTATCTGATGTTGGAGAAATGAAGATTGTAAAAGGGGGAAAGACGGAATCGGATAACCTGCTTTCATTCCGTATGAGAGAGTTACATTCTCTAATATAAGCTCACAGTGAGAAAGGATTTATCAAATGAGTTTGAACGATTTTGCTTCTGATTCAATAGTCAAGGGGTGTTTAAAAATTAAGTGTAAAAATATAGATTTCAGAGATGGTAATTTTCTGAGGACGTATTTGGAAAAAAATTAATTTATGTTTGATTCGGAAATCTGTTTTATATACTTATTATACCTGGGAGTCGTTCTAAAAATCTCTCCAGTGAAAACGATTCGCGAATGGAAAAAGTTTTAAGAAGCTCTGATAAGCCGAGTAAGCCAGTCAGTGTGTCAGTGTGGTCCCACTGGTTGCATAACTTCCAGGAGCTTCAATATTTTTTTCCAAACATCATCATTTTTTCCAACATAATCTGTTCGAAATTAAATCTTTCATAAATCCTGGATAGTATAGAACAAATTACTATTTTATTGTCAACAATTTTTTTTGATAATATTTACCTTTTAAATTGAGCTAATTTTGTATTGATTTCTCTATTTCGATTATTAAATTAATATTTTACCATATAGGACTTTTATTATTTGTTAATTTTATGTTGCTTGACTCTTATTTATACTTTTTATTCAGGTCAAAGATATAGATTTAATTAATTCAAAATTCATTTTTAGCTATAAAATATTTCAACATGAAAAGAAAAAGGATATGAGTAAATTTTAAAAATAAAACAAATAAACATAAAATTCACTTAGTTTTTTTATTGATACCAATATAGATCTTAAAAAATATTTTTTTCCAAATATAACAAACGAATAAAATGAAAAATAAATATTAGATTTCAGACAAAAGTCAAGAAAAAGGGTTGACAAAGAAATGAAAAAACAGATATCTCATTTGCAGGTGCCAAAAAGGAGCGAGTGAAGATGAGTAAGTCATACGTCAAGTAGAGTTATGATTAAATTGGGAATGATATTAAATAAAATGGTAGATTGTTACTAGTGCTCACTTGATATTTGATAGATTTTAATAAAAAATTATTTTCTGAATATCGAAAAGTCATTTGAGAAAATACCTTATTTATTTATTAAAAGAAGGAATATAACTTTCAATGAAATCCAGGTGGAATTTAATATGACTATAATCTATAATATATTTTTAATTTAATAAAATTTTACATTAAATCTATAAAGAGGCATAGTCTAAAGTGATCTCAATTTTCTATGCAGATTATTATATCCACTATTCTCTATTTCAAGTCAGTAATTCACAAGTTCTACGTCTTTGAAGTATTTAGGAAAGCGTCGTTGAAACATGGAAATTTTAGGCTTCCGTCTAAAAAGTAACACAGGCCATGTTAGTATTTCTTCAATGCCTGCCTGTCTGTCCGCTGGTAAATTAAATAGCTAAGAACTTGAAATTTACAAGTTATATGTGTTCATTTTCCTTGAAATCAAAGATCTCACTAAAATTTTAATCGAATTATTATTTTGGAAAGTGTCTTAAAATTTCTTGAAGACTACCAATAAAAATATTTTTTAATTATAGGGCATGAGGTATTTCTCAGAAGATATTTTTATTATAACTATAATTAGGTTTATTTTTAAAAAATGTATTTCTCTTAAAAGCGACCCGTCGGTATGAGATGTACCAGCCAAACGTCAATTAAGTATTTAAATTCAAAAATTAAAATTAATTAATTCTCTTCATATTATGAAATACAAACGAATTTGATTCCTCAAAAAATTTTAAAAGATATAATCATATTTCTGCGGCAGACTTGGTCAAAGTATTGAATTTACGGAGTAACGGATCATTCATATATAAATATATATATATATCTATATATATAAAATTAAGGTTTTGTCTGTACATTGGTCCAAATCACGCCAAATTTTGGTTGCACACGTTTCAAGCAAAGTTATGAACGAAAACACCCTCAACAAAATTCCTGTCATGTCTGTCTGTCTGTCTGTCTGTTTCAGTGGTTTCCGCGAAAAGTTGCTCACGATTCACGTCAAAACTACTGAAGGGATTATTATGAAATTTATTATTGAAATTTATTTGTATCAGAGATCTTCTAACTTTCGTTTTTAGCTATATAACGTTTTGATATTTTGACCCCAAAAGGGGTTTGGGGGTGCACAAATGAAAATTATCAAATAACTCTTAAACTATTAACTCTACGGGAAATTTTATAATGAGCAAAGTTGTAGGGGATGTGATTTCTGACAACTTTTGTTTAAAAAAATTCCCCCCAAAAACCACCCAAAAAGGGGGGGAGGGAGAAAAATATATAAATTCTTGCCCTTGGGGCAAACTCAACCAAATTTTGTATACATAATCTGTAGGCCTCTAGAGAGCTAGAAATGCAAAAACTAACCACCCAAAATGGGGGGGGGGGGTCAAAAAATGAAAATTCTTGCTCTTTGACCAAACTCAACCAAATTTTGTATACATAATCTGTGGGCCTCTAGAGAGCTAGAAATGCAAAAACTAACCACCCAAAATGGGGGGGGGTCAAAAAATGAAAATTCTTGCCCTTGGAGCAAACTCAACCAAATTTTGTATACATAATCTGAGGGACTCTAGAAAGCTAGAAATGCAAAAACTAACTACCTAAAATGGGGGGGGGTCAAAAATGAAAATTCTTGCCTCTTGGACCAAACTCAACCAAATTTTGTTTACATAATCTGTGGGTCACTAGAAGGCTAGAAATGCAAAAACTGGGTGCGGGGTGGAGTGGGGGTGGGTTAGGGCATGGGATGCGCGGAGTGGAATGGCGGTGGAGTGAGGGAGTATGGCGGAGTAGGGGGGGGGGGGACGGGGGTGGTGCAAGGTTGGTGGATGGGGGGTTCAGGTGAGGGTCCAGTGGCGTAGTGGGGTGGTACGGGGTGGGGGTCCGAGGTGGGGGTGCAGGTTAGAGTGTTGAAGTGGTGGTGTGGGGGCGGGGGTTGGGGTGCTGGGTGGGTTTCGTGGAGTGTGGTGGGTTGGAGTGGTGGGTGAGGTTGGGGTTCGTGGGTTGGGGGCCCGAGGTGGGTGGGGTGAGGGTTGGGGTGGTGGTGTGGGGGCGGGGGTTGGGGTGCTGGGTGGGTTTCGGGGAGTGTGGTGGGTTGGAGTGGGGGTGAGGTTTGGGTTCTGTGGTATGGGGGCGGGGGTTGGGCACGGGTTCATGGTGCGGGGGTAGGGGTGCTGGATGGGTCGGGGGGAGTGTAGTGTGAGGGTGGGATTCGTGGGTTGGGGTCCAGGGGGCGTGCCCCCTGGCTAGCAAGAAGGCCGCCGAAGGCGGAGCCTTGCATCTAGTATATATATATATATATATATAAGTTAAATTTGTCGTATTAGTTAATAAGTTTTTTTAAAAACTAATACAACAAATTCTTATGCGGTAGAGAAAAATTGATGGTGATGCTTGGATAGGTTTGTTTCTTTATTTTAGACTTTTTAGATCTAATTTAGGGTGTCAGATGTTGTAGGAGAATAAAAGTTTATTTAATTTAATTTTATGTTTTAATGAAAAAAAGTCTTCTTTAAAGTAATTTACAATGTTTATAATGTTTATAATGTTTATAATGTTCGACACAGCACAGTTTGAATTTTTGGGCACTACACGATTGGAACTTGGAGAGAGGAGGTTTTTTGTAAAGAGTATTTATGAGAAAAATAAAATATATAATTATACTGGGTTAGATGGAGGGTAGTACGGGTTTGACCGTTTAGTGTCACACGAAATGATGACAACCCAGGAGAACGAAGTGAAGTACGCGATGTTAAATACTACGGGTTTACCGTTCGGTTGGTCCACTCAATGTGACCAGTACTCACTAGTGTTCAGGCAGAGATTTCACTAATACTAATGAGGGAACTTATTAGAGTCCAGCCTCGTAGGAGACCTATTAGAGTCTGGCCTAGGAAGTACAGTTAGTCTCTGCACGAACCATTCTGAATTATGTGGCTGGAACAGCCCTTCTTATATGATTCTAGTATGCTGATACTGCATAAGCTTGTAGACGAGCGGAGGACAGAGGAAGATTGCTTCAGGCAGCGTGAGAAAGCAATTCAGCATTTTGCTAGTAGCTACAGGGGGAAGTGGAAGAAATGGGAATCTTTAACTCCTCCCTCCCTAAAATTGAGCTTCCGCGGGTAAATTTTGTTGCTGAAGCTCAACCTCAGTAGGTTGATCTATGTTTTTAGGGAACCGAAATATTTTAAACTTTTTATATTTATTTATTAAATATATCGTTATAAGAAAGGTTAAAAGAGTTAATATGACTATCAAAAATGTATTAATCAAGTTTTTTACGGTACTGGGATACCAGTCTATGTTTTTTATTTCGTTTCCCTTTACAATTTTTATCTTTATATCCTTTAGTGAATTAATCTTTATTTCTTTATTATTTATTATTAATTATTAGCATCTTTTATTTTATTATTAGCATCTTTTATTTCATTTAATTATTAGCATCTTTTATTTCCAATTTTCAAGTATCTGTGTGTGTCTTTACAATTTAGTAAGATATTATTATTATTTTATTTTATTATGTACTACATATAATTTTATACTATTGGTATTTTAACAATTTTTTGAATATGAAGTAAGCTTAGAATATTGGCATAAGTTATTATTCTTTTTAAATATAAGTTCACTTAAACACTTTAATTTGTCACTTGTTTCACTTTTTTCACTTTCACTTTTTTCACTTTTACAATATATGTTTTTATTTAAATACATACAATCTTTTTATTCTAGAATGATTTATTATCATATGTAAATCATATTATTATTATTATTAAAATGGCTGATTTATTAGGAATTCATTAATTTATAATTTTTGGTCAATATTTTTTTTATAAATGGGTAATGCCTAAATTCTAACTTCTAATTTCTAATTACTAATTTCTAGTTTCTAAAGTCTAATTAGTTTATCGACTTCTCGGTCGGAAGCTTACTATCTAGTTAGTTTAACGACTTCTCGGTCGTTTCCTCAGGATCCTCGATATCTTTTAAAATTTTATTAGTTTTAAATAAATTTAGTTCTTTTAAATTAAAATGTTTAAGGATAATTTTTTCTATTTGTTCTAATGTGGTTGGGTCTGAATGAATATAATAGTTAGGACCAGGTACGATGTACTCTTTAATGAATTTTATAAAATCTTTTTCGAAATTTTGTATTGATAAATTTACTATGAACCTTTGAAATTTTTGTTCGAACATTTTCTTTATAATTATTGACGTGGCTGGGTCTTGAAAGGGTTTAATAACAATTTGATTTAAAAAGTGGTTAATCGGTTTTTCTATTAATTTTATTATATTTGTATTTCCTGATTCTTGTATAATTTCATTCTGTGGAGGGTTATCTGACAAATTTCCTTCTAAGTTTTCTAATGCCTCTAGGTCAAGGGGTTCTGGTCTGTCTATTGAGTCATTAATTAGATTTTCTGGGTTAGTTTCGAAAGTTGTAGTAGAGGTAGTGGGTAGTTTTAAAGTCTGTGAATCATTAATTTCTTTTTCTAAATTTGCAATTTCTTCTGGGTTAATGGGAGTGTTAAAATTTTTTGGATCGTTTAACCACTCGTAGAAGTCAATGGTTTTCCTGACATTCACATTGATTTCCGCGGGGTTTCTAGACAGGGAATCAGCTACATAATTTGATGTGCCTTTTTTTATAGTTTATGTCGAATTTGTACTCATTTAATTTGTTTGACCGTGGTCGGAATAAAAAATTTATAATTAGCTAAAATTTAGTCGGGGTTTGGTCTTACGCCTTCTGGTTTCACTAGGAGACTGAGGAAAGACACTTCCCGTTTTATAAATTCACAACTGTCCAATTTAAAGTTTGCTCTATTGAGCCTATCAGATAATAAATTTCAATATGTTCTTGTAGACCGTTGGAAAAAATTATTATTTTGTCTAAATAGTCAAAACAAATTTGGTTCAACAGGACTCCAAGAATATTATTCATAGTACTTTAAAATGTACTAGGGCTATTCTTTTAAATCGAAAAGCATTCGACAGTACTGGTAGTAATCCTGTTCAGTACTAAATGCTGTTTTTTTTTTTTTTGTTTCTTTATAGGCTGATTCCAACTTAATTTTGATGAGAACCGTTAGCCAAATCTAGAGTCGAAAAGTAATTGCTTTTGCCTAATTTATAGAGAATTTCGTTGTGTTTACCGGTATATCATCGGTGGTCCGAATAAAATATTTAATTTGATTGGTAAAAATGAGTAGTGAGTTTTCGTCATAAATTATTTAAATTTTTGAATTAAGTTTGCAAGTCCGAATTTTTGCCTAAAGTTTCCGAATATTATCAAGGCCTAATAATATTTCGAACTTGGAATAAAAATTATACTAATGAAATACAAGGGGAACATTGGTGTGAAAATTTCAAAAAATGATCTTTTATTTGCAAAATTTTGTTTGCCAGAGCCATGAGCAGAAGTTACAATAATGGGGTTGAAGGTGATTTGATTTTTTTTTTTTTTTTAAATTTTATTTGTTAATTTAGGATTAATATAAGAATTTGTGGTTCCAGTATCTATAAATATTTTAATTTTTTATTAAGGGGTGGATTATTAAGGGTAGTTCTGGGGGGTTTTATTGTCTGAAAAGAGGTATGTTTCTAGTTTGGAGAAATTTTGAAAAATTAGTTTAGTTTGAAATTGATTTAAATAAGTATTTAGGGTTGGTCGTGCGAGGGGTAAATTTCTGTTGAATGCTAAAGTTTTTGTTGTGGTGGGAAATTTCTATTTAAAGTAAAAATTTTTTCTTTTTCTTTTTTCTTTTTGAAGAATTTACAATTTTTGTTAATATCTCTATTGTCTAAATTTGAAGATGTGTTATTTGGTAATATTTCTAAGTGTTCTTTAATTTTGTGTATTCTAAGTGTGGGATAGGTGGGAGCTGATGTAGAAGGGGTATTTTGGTCTAAAAAATGTTGTTCATTTTGATCTAAGGATTCAATTTCATTATAATTTAAATTTTGGGAACTATTAGATTGGTTAGGGACAGAGTTACTATTTTGTTGTGAAGGGTTGTTTTGGTTGGGGGTCGAAAATATATTTTGTGTATTAGGATCGTTAAGATTAATTTGAAGGGTGGGGGGTGTGGCTGTAACTGAGGGGGTTGTGTTGGTGGTAGTAGACATATTTATTATTTATATTTAACCTATTGCCAATAAAATCTTAAAATTAATTAAAAATACCAAAACAATATAGAGATTAATATATAAAATTACTTATAATAATTATTTGAATTTTATTCTATGAAAAATTCATGAAACTTTTCTCTAAAAATTTCTGAAATTTATTTTATTTAAGTAGTAGTTAATTTGTTTTGTTATTTTTTAGTGGTTTTGAAGTTTTCATAGAGTAAAATTTATATTTTTAATTAGTGTATTTATTTATAAAAGAATTAATTATTTATTTATTATTTTTTTTGAGTGTATGAGTGTTTGTTTATTTCTTTGTTGTTTACTTAGCTTGTTACGTTTCAATATTATTTATTTAGTTACTTTTATTTTTAAGTTATATAATTATTTATTTGTTTGTTTATTTGTTTCAATATAAGTTTATTTATGTTTCAATATAAGTTTATTTATTTATTTATTTATTTATTTGTTTATCATTTATTTATTTATTCAATTATTTCAAGCTTTATTTAGCGTAATTGTTTCAATATAAGTTTATTTATTTATTTATTTATTATTTATTTATTTATTTATTTCAAGCTTTATTTAGCGTAATTATTATTTCTTTACAAAAAAATTTTTAAATAGTTCAAGTTCAAGGTTCTTTTTTACTCACATAAGGTGATTCAACATCTTGCATGTGCGTGGGTGTCCTTGTGTCCTGGCGTTTATCTGCTTGCTCTCGGCTTGCTCGATGACTGTAATCTGATATGAATGTTTTTCTTCTTTCTTCTTTCACAGCTGAATGAATTGTCAATAACTTCACTTTAATAACAAATATATTTTTATAATTTCACTTTTTTTTTAAATGTTTTATTAAATGTTAATTTTGATAATGACCAGGCGCCACTCCTACGTAAATCTGACCTTGCAGTTTCGGTAACAAAACAATCAATTGATCAATCAATTAACCGTTTATGTCTCTGTTCTCGGGCGCCAGTTAAATTTGTCGTATTAGTTAATAAGTTTTTTTAAAAACTAATACAACAAATTCTTATGCGGTAGAGAAAAATTGATGGTGATGCTTGGATAGGTTTGTTTCTTTATTTTAGACTTTTTAGATCTAATTTAGGGTGTCAGATGTTGTAGGAGAATAAAAGTTTATTTAATTTAATTTTATGTTTTAATGAAAAAAAGTCTTCTTTAAAGTAATTTACAATGTTTATAATGTTTATAATGTTTATAATGTTCGACACAGCACAGTTTGAATTTTTGGGCACTACACGATTGGAACTTGGAGAGAGGAGGTTTTTTGTAAAGAGTATTTATGAGAAAAATAAAATATATAATTATACTGGGTTAGATGGAGGGTAGTACGGGTTTGACCGTTTAGTGTCACACGAAATGATGACAACCCAGGAGAACGAAGTGAAGTACGCGATGTTAAATACTACGGGTTTACCGTTCGGTTGGTCCACTCAATGTGACCAGTACTCACTAGTGTTCAGGCAGAGATTTCACTAATACTAATGAGGGAACTTATTAGAGTCCAGCCTCGTAGGAGACCTATTAGAGTCTGGCCTAGGAAGTACAGTTAGTCTCTGCACGAACCATTCTGAATTATGTGGCTGGAACAGCCCTTCTTATATGATTCTAGTATGCTGATACTGCATAAGCTTGTAGATGAGCGGAGGACAGAGGAAGAGTGCAGCCTCACCGTGAGAAAGCGATTCAGCATTTTGCTAGTGGCTACGGGGGAAGTGGAAGAAATGGGAATCTTTAACTTATATATATAAAGGTTAAAAACCCTATTATGCAGCTCGACTCGTACTTGGCCAGCTTAGTTATTATTAGAGAGCGGATTTACGTGCAGTAAATAACTAAGATTCATGAAGTAAAAACTGCGTTTCCTGCAGAAACAAAAAAAAAAAAAAAAATGAAAACTTCTCATTAAAAAAACTTAAAAACTTTATTAATCCAAAAATTAACAATAATTAGCGTTTCTATATTTATATCGAGTAAATTATTAAGACGATCATCAAAATACGTTTATAAGTAGAAAATTAAGGCTAGGCACACACAGTCGATTTTTAGTCGAGGGATAGTTTAGTTGATAGACATAAATATATTAAGTTGATACAATTTTGATGACTGTATATGTATATAATTAAGTAATGTAGAGGGATTCAGCCAATGGGTAGCCTCTGCTGAATAAAAAACTCCCAATTATGGAAACCTTTTCGGCTTTAATTAAATAATGCCATCATCAGTTCCTAAGAGCTGAAAAAAGTACTTGAGACGTTACGCATATCTAGTGAGAGCACACCAAGATTTATGTACCATTTTGTAATTCATATAATTTTGTATATATTATGATAAAATCCACAACAACTCTACCTGCGGACAATTTATTTATAAAATTAATTGTGTCGCTAATACTGTAAGATATAATTTTATAATTAACAACTTTGGATTTTTTGTAAAAAAAAATTTATTGTATTTTTACATGTGTGCTCTATCGCTTTTTTCAGCTCTTAGGAACTGATGATGGCATTATTTAATTAAAGCCGAAACGTTTTCCATAATTGGGAGTTTTTTATTGAGCAGAGGCTAGTAGCTATTGGCTGAATCCCTCTCCATTACTTAATTATAAATATATTAAGTTTAATGTAGGTATATAGACAACACAACTACAGATCAACTCGATTATTTAATCAAAAGCGATCGATAAGCACTTATGATAAAAAATCGAGCTTAGTTAGTATGTTAGAGATATGATCGGGGCGAATTTGTAAGCTGCAATTTTTTCGGGATCCAATCTGAAATCGTTCAGGCTCTCTTCAACATTGTCTAAGTTGAGGTCCATCCATAATGTTTTTATAAATACCTATTCTAGAAGGAGCCTTCAAAAACATTTTCTTCCCATTATTAACATACTTGTTTACTAAAGGAAAAGTTTCTCTAATTTTCTCAGCAACTCGATTGATTCCATGTGCCAGACATGTAATATGTAGCATATTTTTATAAAAAAAATTTAAAATACTTGGTGCTTTTACCATGTATGGTGCCTCATCAGTTACAATTAACTAAACTTTTTCTTCGAAATTGTTGAAATTATAACATCTTTTTAAACTGCCATTGACGAATTGCACATAATGGTTTCATGATTTGTTTTTTCTAGTGATTTACATGAAATTAAAAAATATTTTCTTTTCTTTTCGGGATGTAGAACTCTAATTTTATTTACATTTAATAATTTCATTTATTTTTTGTTGTTTTCAATTAATCGTTTTTTATTTTTTATTTTACTAACCCTGACTAAAAGCAATTTCGTGCAATATCATCCAAAAAATGTAATTTCATGCAACTTAAGAATTGATACATAGCTTATAAAATATGTGATTCGTGTAGATACCAAATATAACATGGCTATTTATTGGCAAAAAAGTGCAATAACATGTGAATCCGCTCTCTGGTTATTATAGTGATGCAAAGCCTGTATTATGAAAAGAAGAGGATAAAATACTAGAAACAGAGGTTTTATAGTTTGACTCAAAAGTGCATGTGGATATATCTCTTTAAAACTGACATAGAGAAGATGGAGGCGGGAATGCAGTTCCGGGAGTAGGTTTTTCCATAGGTAAAAACGTGTTGGCATTTTTAATTAACCATTTTGATTCATTCATACGTTTATTGGCTTTAGTTGTCATTCCATATCTTCTACTATATTATTTACTTCTTGCTAGTTTAAAAGCTTTGAAAAGACAGGCGTAGAAAAGACAGCGCTAAATTTAGTTTAACTTGCTAATGTATCTAATGATGAATTATTTATTAGTCTCAGCAGATTATTTGTTTCAAAGATATAATCGTTCAAATTGTTTTTTTCTTTTTAATAATGATATTGTTGCAAGAAGATGTTGCACTCTAAGGGTGGACTTTTGCATCATGAAAAGAAGAAAGATTATGATTTGATGGGAGCAGATGGTATCTGTGGATGCGGGCTTTGAAAGACTAAGGGCCGGTTGTATGTCGCAAAGTAAATGCTGAAAGTGCCTGTCATCTGATTGGTCATCCCAGTCTCTCCATTTACCATCTAATCTAACCTTTGTTAGTTGTAAAAAGCATTTACTTTGCGACATACAACCCGCCCTAAATGTTATGCGTCGGCGGAAAACCGGACGGACGAAGCGAGTGCAGTCTTTAGTAGTTAAAGAGATACATGAATTAGTGAATCATTTTTTTCTTTTTTATAATGATACCGATACAAGAAGAAGCCGCACCAAAAAGGTACAATCTCTGTAGTCCGCAGTGGACCATTCTATCTTGAAAATAAGAAGAGATTTAGGGATTGGGTCGGAGTTGAAGGTATTCATGGATGAGTGTCTTGAAAGAATGAAGGTTGTATGTTGCTGGGAAAACGGTCGGAGTTCCGGTCATAGTGATAAACGAGAACAAAAACCATGGTGATATCTATAAAAAAAGAGAAAGGGCGGAGACAGATCTAGGATGAGCTTGGGAGTAGAGAGTGTCATTTAATGCTGAATCTCCTATCAAACTGATAGCCCGTCTCTGAATTGCATCCAAGGTAGCAAGAAAATGCTTGGCAGCTCTTCTCCACAAATGCGAGCAATATTAGAAATAGGAGCGAATTTGAGACTTGTATAAGGTAAGAAGCTGGGGGGGGGGGGGGGGTGAAAAAGGAAAGAAAGCCAATCTTACTTGCTGCATCTTTTGTTACTGAGATAATATGGTCATTCCAAGAACCTAAAGTGACACCCAACATTGATATTTTGTCACGAAATTCCATTAACCTCGAATCAAAAGAAATGCCTTGAAGGTTCATGTCTACCCGTCTAGAAATTAGACAGCATTGCGTTTTGCCAGCATTTGATTTAATTTAATCAGTCAAGAGTGATGAGTTTTAAAAATCATGTAAATGAGGCTTTAGGATTTTGGTTATTTGATTTTATCTCGTCAGAACAAACCCCATGGTAGTATATCTATAAATAAACTGCAATGGATCTTTTTCTATATTTTATCCAAACCGAATGTTTTCTACATTTGATTCAATCACGAATCAACTGTAGGGAATTTTTGTCAAATATTGAGTGAAAATAATATTTGAACTTATATATTTCTAACTTGAAATAATGATCTTAAATAAATTTTTAAAATTTTTCTAAATGATATAACAAAGAATAATTGACCTATCAATGAGAATTGTTTTGACCGCGCTTATTTGAAAAAAGATATTTTATCACGAGACTACTGCGGATTATGCTATTGAAGTCTGTGGAGTCTTAAGTCTGGACCAAGAGAGAAAAAAGATGTGATCCACTTAGCTACAATCCAACGTCATTTTGCGTATAGCCCACTAGACATTCAGACGGTTCACCAAGTGAAGATCTCAGATGTTATATTATATTTAATCTCCAAGTACAGAGCGCTCGGTCTATTAGCATGTATGTTAGATGCTTGCCATAAATTAACCGAATGTTTTCTACATTTGATTCAATCACGAGATCAACTGTAGGGAATTTTTGTCAAATATTGAGTGAAAATAATATTTGAACTTATATATTTCTAACTTGAAATAATGATCATAAATAAATTTTTATTCAATTCAATAGCATAATCCGCAGTAGTCTCGTGATAAAATATATTTTTCAAATAAAGCGCGGTCAAAACAATTCTCATTGATAGGTCAATTATTCTTTGTTATATCAGTTAGAAAAATTATAAACATTTATATTTTATCCAGTCATTTGAAATATTAATATGTTTATTTCTTTATTATTAATCAGATATCACTGGCTATTTGAAGTCCATGTTGATTTAAATTCAAACATAGCGATCGATTCTTATCTAATGGAGCAATAACCTTATTACATTCGATTTTTGATGTTTTTACCAATGAGCTATATTAAAACGATCAAATCAATAAATTTTAAAGAATTAATAAATGAATAATTTAAAAAAGTACTATCTTACTCTAGGATAAAGTACTTTAAAATATAATTTTACTAATAACTTTATATAACCTTTTTTGTGGTCCTCAAGGTACTTAATTAGAAAATTAAATTTCATCAAAATTGTTTAAGTCATTTCCAAGATATTTAGAAAAAACTAAAAAAGAACTAAAATAAAATACTAATGTTTGTGGACTGATTTGAACCAAAAACTAATCATCGCTTCATTTTGTTATATTTTGACAGTGTATGGGTCCCTTTAAAATAATGGTAGGTTTTCAATGTCATTTCAATCGGTTGAACGGTGTGGAAAAATCGTCTTCGAAAAAAAGGGAAAATTTATCTATTTAAAGCTTATGTAAAAATAATCCTTTCATTCATACCTACCTGATGGCTCACATGTCATCACATAGTAAGCCCTGGAGCATATTCCATCGACTGGACTCGCCTAGCTCTTACGCAGCTTTCATTCTTCTGCGCTCAATATGTTGCCTAAATACAGGCGCGCCAACGTCATAAATCAAGTTCAAATTCAGACTACATTTTGAGGATTTTAATTAGTACGGTTATTTATTTATATTTTATAATTCAATATTTTTTTATACGTGGCAAAAAATTGAATTAGTTAAAAATCTCTAAATGAAAAAATAATTCAAATTCAAGTTCGATTTCGGACAAGAGCTACAATATTCAACAATTTATTCACTCGAGATTGTAAAAGATAAATAAAATGAATTGACTATTGGACTGATAAAATGAAATGAAAATTATTACTATTTACGCTGACCAATGGGCGAAGTTCTCCAGGAATATTGAATTTACTCAAAAATTCACTCAATAATACTGAATATTTTTCTTATTCCTATTATCTATTGTTTATACTGTCCAAGTTAAAAGAAGCCAAAGTTAAGCTATTTTGTCATTATGATTGTACACGTCTCGTCAGCCTCTTTTACTGAAATCAGGAACCGGAAGCGACCAATCAGTTGCCATAGAGTCCACGATTACATAGTTTCGGACCTTATATGAATGCTAATGATACTCCAATAAACTCAGGTAAGATGTAAGTGTATCTGTATTCGTTTCGACCCGAGCTGTTCAACAACCTTTGGAAACTTTTATATCTTTAACCTTGATTCAACGCGGCGACCATTTTCTTTCAGTCCGACTTGTTTTTCGTAAAATATTAAATTAATTAGAAAAAATATTAGTTAAAAATCAGGGGCTATTAAATCGAAACAATCGCGGAAATATTACCAAAAAATATAAAGTTTTCATATTAAAAAAAAATGTGTCTAGCACCAGCATAATTTTTTTTTAAGTTTTATAATGTCGATAAATATAATCGTTTCAATTTATCTAATTAAATCTCCAGCAACAAATCTATTCTTTGGTAGAAAAATGTTTTATTATAAATTTTTCTTTTTCTGCTCTAAGTTACTTATAAGCGAGCGTACCCGCCAAACGTACTAAGTAAGATCCGTCGAGTGCGATTCATAAAAGGTATATGTTTGGCACCAACTTCAAAAAGTAATTTCATGTTAATATTTCGTCGTTTAGTTGTAACTAAATAAGATAATAATTATTTTATACCTTTTAGTGTATTTTTATTTGTTGCATTTAATTTTTTGAAGTCGGTTTTTATTTTTTCTTAAAAATTATTTTATTTTTCTCTTTTTAGTGATGTTATTAATAGTGATCATATCATCAGAACTTGACCAAATTAATATGACACCATCCCTAAGACACCCCCTTTCGGATAAAAAAAGAACCATCGAAATCGGTTCATAAACAAAGAAGGTTAGGTCTAACAAACCTAAACAAACCTAATAAAAAAGGTCTAATACCTATGAAAAAAAATACGAAAAAAAAATGGGACCAATCGGAAGCTAGACTGGACCCAATGCAAAAAAAATTTTCAAAATCGGTTGACAATTGGCGGAGATATGAGGTAACATAGGCACAAAAAAAAAAAAAAAAAAAAAAAAAATTCAATCGAATAGAGAACCTCCTCCTTTTTTGAAGTCGGTTAAAAAAAATGTGTCTAGCACCAGCATAATTTTTTTTTAAGTTTTATAATGTCGATAAATATAATCGTTTCAATTTATCTAATTAAATCTCCAGCAACAAATCTATTCTTTAGTAGAAAATTGTTTTATTATAAATTTTCTTTTTCTGCTCTAAGTTACTTATTGCGAAAAAAAGCCAGTGAAAATAGTACCCCATGGTGCTTATTTTTCTTTGGTCAAAGTTATATTCATTTTTCTAGGTGTTATATTCGCCTACTAATTCTCCTACAATAGCCACTTTTACAGTTACAGACGGGATACAAAAAATGCTTTTGTGCGGCCCACCAGACCCATATGAATGACAAATTTAGCCCACCAAGCAAAATGGTTGAGTTAGAGCTTAAAAGTTTTTGTTTTACTATTTATAGATATATCTTTCGAAAAATATCGTCTTTTAAATTTATTAACAAAATCTCGTCAACACCTGTTGAAAAATATAAAAGTAACATTCAATACTGCTACTGCCATCTATACTCGAAAAACTCGACTATAAAAGCAGGCGCTTCTAAAAATTACCGCTAGGTAGCGACTCTTTAACAAAACTAAGATGATTTGATTCAAAATATATATTATATAACCATTTATTTATCTATTAAATATGTTTTTCGCCATACATTATGGGCGAAATAATGTAATAGTATAGAAAAGATTTATTGCTTTTCTTTTCACATTTTTTTGAAATATCTCAAGTACAGCTATATTAATAAAATAAAAATTAAGCGATATCGTGGCTTAAAGACCTACAATAAATAAATAAATACTGAAAAAAATTTTCTTGTAGAGATAGTAATTATTTTTTCAAAATGTCTATGGGAGAATAATTAATCAAATTTTATATATTCTATAACTAAAAAATAAATACAAGTATGAGACAATAAGCATTTTTAGACCTTAACGCTAGGACTTCGCTTAAATATTTTCATCAAAATTATTTTTAAAATATTGAAAAAAAAAATTGTTTTCAGATACACTCGACAATCCATCCTTCCTCAATATTTTGTAGCTAATAAAAAATCTTTAATTTTTTTTTTTTTTTTTTTTTTATTAGCATTTTAATCTTTTTCGAGAAATTTGTGACTATATTATTATCCGTACACTTGCTTACCCTCTTATTTCCAGAACTTGTAAAAAATATATTTTTTTCAAATTGTGTTAAATGACTTTTATTTCTCTTTCTAATTTAGAATCTCTTGGCCAATGCTTCTGCTTATAATATATTTTTATTATAATCAATAGTAAAAATTTTTAGCTAGTCTATTTTTTGTTGGCTGCAAAAGCAGATTGAGAGCCATTTACCAATTTCTTTTTCGAATTATTTCCAAAAATATTGAATAGTAAGTATTTAAATTGTAGAATTTTTAGAAATAATTTTAAATTTAAAAGTTCAAATTGACCATAGTAGCAGTGATAAAAATTCTTAAGTTAATTACGAGAGATGGTCAACTAATAAATCCGACGTGTTATGGATGATTTTTATTATATGACAAAAGGTTTGTATTTACCCCCTTGGAAATTGAAACTGAAATTCAACATGAAAAAAAGAGCAAGTCCTATCAGAGAGGGGGCAAGGGGGTCAGCTGGGACGGCCTGATATATAAGTTATAATTTAATAAATATAAAATAAGTTTTTATTTTCTTGTTCAGAGTTTTATTTTGAATTTTAAAGACCCTCAAAAAAATATTAGTTATACCGGTCCCCGGATTTCCTCTGAAAGACCCTGAACAAGAGTAACACTTCGGAATTAATAATAATGATTTCTTTACAAATCTCATCTCTACTATCAACAGTTTCAACATTTATAATATAAAATACAAATGCCGATAGTAGTAGCGTTAAAATTTTTATAGAAAATCAAGAGAGGTCAATTACTAAGTCCGAGGTATTATGAATTATTTTAATTATGTCAAAAGGATTGTTTCACCGCTTAAAGATTTGAACCCGGATGCCAAAAATGCAATCCTGGCAGTTGACTTGTCCACCGAGGTGTAACCAGATCTTATATATTGTACACCTAAAATTTTCTCACTCAACTAATCGATCTTAATCTTTAAAAAAAAAATCATCGGTTACTTTATTCTAATTAAATGTTAACATGCAGCCAAACCATATACTTTTATATTAAGGTCGGATATTGTCATTCCATATAGGCTTTCAATATTTGAAAACTTTAATAAACCCAATTCTACAACAAATCCTTATTAAAATATATGGTTTGACTGTATGTTTAGATTTCGAGCCACTTGGTCATAAAAATTTTTAATGATGAAGATTAAATCTTCTATTACAAACTTTTTATTCGAGCTAGATTTGGTTTCACCTCGGAGAAAAAGGCAGTGACTCTTTATGTTATTTCCCGATGGAATTAATCAAACCTTTCTGAATTTATATACCTAATAAAATCATTAATAAAATATTAAATTTCTCTCTAAGTATTTTATCAATAATATATTTTCTGATTCATTAATTATCAATAAAAAATGTACTTAGACCAACTTAATGCATATAGAAAGAATGGTTTGCATAATTATAACTTGAATCATAGAGAAAGTTTTGTCGGGTGCCAAAAGGAAATTACCAAGACTGATAAGAGCACGATTAATGAATAATCTGATAGAAATGAGATGAGTCTTGCAGTGGCTTAAGTGCGGGACGAAGTGCCATGAGGAGGGACTCATCAATATAAGTGGCTGGCCGTTTTTCGGCACCATTTCTTACTCAACAAACCATGAATCAACTCTTTTGGTGTCTTTGCTTGTTTAGTTTTGTCGGGGGACACTGGCCATCTTCTTTTGGTCAAGTCTCCGCTGTGCCTTTGACTGGTCACAGTGCCATATTGCAAAATGAGGCTTCGAGAAGTGGATTTTCGACACGGCCTCTTCCTGGAGGATCCAACATCATTCCAGAGTTTAACGAAGATGACATTGAAGACGAGGAAGAAGACCGTCGGATGGTAGTTCTTCGACAGGGAGCTATCATTGGTTCCGTGGTATTCAGTAAATGGACTAAAAGACCGATATACCAGTTCCAGGGAATGCCCTATGCTAAGCCTCCGATCGGTAATCTCCGATTCAAGGTACATATTTAAATTTTGCTCCTAATATAGTTAGATTAACACCGGACTTACATGATGACAACTATTTTTTCAAGGCCCCTGAACCCGCAGATGGCTGGTCTGGAACTTTAGATGCGACGAAATTCGGAAGGACATGTCCCGTTTCTCTAGGACCACAATCGATCCCGGATGAAGCGTACAAGAATTATCCTGATACTGGAAATGAAGAAGATTGTTTGATGATCAATATCTACACTCCATCTGTAAATAGAATGTTTTATATTATTATTATTATTAACCAAAATAACTAAAGTAAAAAAATAAATAAATAAATAAAACACACACAAAAAACAAAACAAAAATTCAAGTTCGTTGTAAGTTTGTTCTTGTACCAAAATCTTTGAAATTTTTAAATCAAAGCTTGCGGAAATTTATAGCTCTCATACTTTAGAATTTTAACTTCACAAATACAGTGAATATATTTTTTAGAAAATTTTAATTGAAATTTTCAGGTGTTACTATGGAAAATGAAAAAACAAGTGTGTCACAAAATAAATGAAAAATTTTCACTATTTCTCGAATTTTATATATTTTTTAAACATATTTAAGAAAGCAACAATCTATAGAAGCATAAATAGATCCTCAGAAAAAAAAAATTAGCCATTGACATTATAAGCTATTGATAATTGTACTGCAGACTATGATTTAAAAAAATATCTCTGCGCCGCCTGAATACATGCATTTGTATATATCGCTCTATGGTGCGAATTGCGTCTTCAGGCGCAAAATATCAAAACCACTCAATTAGTGTCCAAAATTCTTAAATTAATAAAGATAGTGGTAAATTGAACTTTTTTTTAATAGAACAATTTATTTACTTTTCTTTATTGAGACCTACAATTCTTTAGGGTCTGAATAAATCTGAATAAAGTCGACCCGAAGAGTAACCGAAAATAAATAACATGTTTTATTTATTTATTTTTTTAATCTGATTTGACAACTGTAGCGGCTCGCTGTTTCTTTGGCTACGAGCTTTTAGACACGGCCGCTAGGTGACTCAGTCAGATCGTGGCGACACTTTTACATGACAGTTTTCATTCATTTTTATATTCAGTCATGTTATAAGTGAAGCAATTCGATCTCGGCTGATATTCGAAGGAGGAGCCATCCACGAACTCGGAGCTCCTCGCCCGCCAACTAGGCGGGTGGCGCCCAGCCCGGTTTTTACCAAGGACGAACATCCCCCTGTCCAAATCATTGTTAGGTCCCCTCAAACTAGGAGGGGAGCGCGGACACGCACCACGCACTCAACCGAGGCCCTAACAATCTGGTGACCCCGACGTTGTCCGAATCGGGATCGAAGGAGGAGCCATCCACCAACTCGGAGCTTCTCGCTCGCTAACTATGCGGGTGGCGCCCAGCCCGGCTTTTACCAGGGACGAACATCCTCCTGTCCAAATCATTGTTAGGTCCCCTCCAACAAGGAGGGGAGCGGGGACACACACCACGCACTCAACCGAGGCCCTAACAACCACTAACTTAATTTATTTATTAAAACCACTTTTTGAGTATGATAAAAATTTATTCAATTTCAAATAATTTATACGATTTCAAATAATCAAATTTTAAATTTTAATCGATTTCTATTTCCTACACCCGGAACTTAATATATTTTGGATTTTCTAAATGCAGAATTTCCGTTTCAAAAATATCATTCAAATAATTGTTATATGGAGAGCTATTAAATAGTAGTTAATGAACTGAAATTTCACACACATGTTTGTACTAAGTAATTGCACCTCTATGCCAAGTTTTATCTTTCAAGCGTTTCCGCACGAAAAATTGTCAAATCCCTTACGCCTACCTTTTCTTGGAAACGTTTTCTTATTTACTTGCTTTTTCTTTAGTATGGTACTTTTATTAAATGTTAGTAGCGTTACTAGTACCTACTTGTAGTACTAGTCGGCGAGGGTTGAACTTGTGCTTTCCTATTTTACTTTTTTTTCTTTATTCTATTTATTTCTAATAATTTTTATTTATTTTACTACTTTAATTTACTTTGATTAACTTTTAATATTGGTTCTAATATTATTATGTTAAGGGTGGTTTGATATTAATTAATGCAGGATATGTGAAATACATATGTTGTGTCCTAAGTACATGATTTTTTTACTTTACCATACAGGGTATGGTCAAGTATTGTAATCGTGCATGAAAAAAGTGTTTTTTTTCCTTCTTTTTTTCGAAATATCTCAAAAACGGCTGAAAGTATTTTGATTAAAAAAATTGAGCGAAACCAGGGCATTTTGATCTACGAAAAAGCTCAAATAAGTGAACATAGAAAAAATTATATTTTTCGAGATAATAATTGTTTTGTCAAAATGTCTGTTAGTCTGGTTGTCTGTCCGTAAGTCTGTGCGTTACCAAATTTTTGTGGACAAGCTAGCTCAAAAACTAGTGTGAATATCGAAACCAAATTTCACACGTAGTTTGCATTGAGATTAAGAGCGGATTAGATTTTGATGCATATCGACGCAAAATTAAGGGGGGTGAAGGGGTTTAAAAATTGAAAATCTAGGCTATTTGAGCAAACTCAACCAAATTTTGTATACATAATCAGTGCGACCCCAGAAGTGTAAAAATACAAAAACTAACCGCCAAAAATTGGTGGGGAGAGGGGGGGTGTAGGGTCAAAAAATGAAAATATAGGCTCTTGTTCCAAACTCAACCAAATTTTGTATACATAATCAGTGGGCACACAGTAATCTAAAAATGCAAAACTAACCACCCCTACATTATTATAAATAATTTTATTAAATATTAAATATAAGTGAGAGGCCAGGTTGTATGGTAAAGTTAAGTGGATGGCCACATCAGAACACGTCACCTGATTTTATTATTTTTAGCAAAAATCCAAATAGCTTTAATTTACAATTATAGAAACTATTAGTATAAAGTTAAAAGTAGTAGGGAGGATAGGGTTGGTGTGTAGGGGGAGTGATCGAAGGTAGGGGAAGGAGAGGGGGCTCAAGGGGCGAAGGTAAGGTTGGTACGGGAAGAGTGATCGGAGGTAGGGGTGGATCCAGAGGACGGGATAGGGTTGGGGGAGTGGAGAATGATCGGAGGGCGTCCAGAGGGTGAAGCCTCCTGGCTAGCAAGATTACCGCCTCTTCAAAATAAATTAATTAATATTATTAATAATAATTCATATATAGGTATACGTAGTCGATCATATTGATCAAAGAATAAAATCTGCAAAAATAAAGACAATATGTTGTTTATTTTGTCATTTTGCATTTCTTTGTGTACCTTAATTTGTATGGATTTAGATGTCAGAGGAGGCCGGTCTTCCTGTCATGGTCTACATTCATGGGGGTGGATTTGCTATGAGATCTCCTCGTGAGTTCCCACCAAATCTACTTCTAGAACGTGATGTAATACTTGTTGTCCCTCAATACCGCCTCGGACCACTTGGATTTTTAGCGGCCGGCATCGATTCTGCTCCTGGAAATGCTGGACTTCTTGATATGGTCCTTGCTCTTCGTTGGGTTCGCGATAATATTGTCGCTTTTGGTGGGAATCCTGGAAGGGTTACACTTTTTGGACAAAGTTCCGGTGCAGCTGCAGCAGCCCTGATGCTCTTCAGTCCACTTGTTGACCCAGGTATAGATCCAGTTTTCTCAATGTCGTATATCACAACATTCTATTTTCTAAAATTTATCATTATTGTGATTAAATTTCATAGGCTTTTAATTTTTTGATGTCACTTGTACCATATTTGATTGTAAATGAATAATTATTTTGTTTTGTTTCTGTCACTGTATATTATGATTCAGATACTCATGACATATTGAGAGCAGAAGTTCGTAGAAATTTCATTCTCATTCCAAATTGTTTGTCTTTTCATTACGGATAATTTTTTAGGTAGTAAAATCAGTAAAAAATCAAATTACCATCATAGGCCATTCAGCTAATAATTTTTATAAAAATGTGTGATGCAGCTTCGTGCTAAATTTAATCTTTTCATCTCCATTTATTCGCCATTGTGATATAAGCTATGATTTAGTTATACAGTAAACTCCCGATTATCTGGGCTAGTGGGGAGAGGCAGCACGGAAAATCGAAAAACACGGATATCCGAACTATAATTATTTATTTCTAAAATACAACATATTATAGGTACATTTCTAAGGCAGACAATTATTTTAACATGTTTAATGCTCATTATTAATAAGAAAATCTGAGATTTTGGTTTGTTTACAGGAATCTTTTAATGATTTTTTAATATCAGTGCGAGCAAATGCTTACACCAGTCACCCCACTACTATCTAAATACGAACACGTGGACACTTATAGGATGCGCAAACATGAAAGCGAGCAAATATTTAAAAAATACATAATTATACATATAATTATTTATTTTTTTAATTAAATTCATGCACGGATAATCCGCACGCGGATAATCGGGAGTTTACTATAATTAAAAATGATATGAAAAAAGCAGTCGTAAAATGTAAAAGAAATGCCGTGAATATTATACAAAATCTCACAATTTTGTAAATTCCTTATTAAGTCATAAAAAAGTTTACTTTTCTTTCCGATTTCTAATTGATATTTTTCCAGGATTATTTCAGAGATTGATTTTGCAATCGGGATCAGCTCTCAGTCCATGGCTTATCGATGAACATCCTATGCAAGCAGCTCGTGAGATGGCCAAGCTCACCAACTGTTCCGAGGCCTACCATTGAAAAAGAAGTCGGGTGTCTAAAAAAACTTTCATATATTGAACTCCTGAAGGCTCACTCGGGTTGTTGGTGAGAATCTTCTTCTGATTTAAAAATACGTTTTATAAGGTGATTTATAATATGGAATATGAATGAAATGCAGATGACATCTATGATGAACGGAGAGGCGATTTTCGGTGCAACTACACCTGTAGTCCAGAAGGCCGGCAAAGGCAGTTTCTTAACTGATAATCCTAACGAATTGTTCATCCGAGGCCAGTTTCTGAGAAAGCCAGATTCTCGCAGGAGTCGTCGCCCAGGAGAGAAGCTTCATTGTCGGAGGTTCTCACTCTTTAATTTGCTCTGAGATTTTCAAACTTTTTGTTTTGAAACTAATTAGTTTTCAATTATATTTGAAAAATTTAGGAAAAAGTAAAAAGTACTAGAATAAAATACATACTTTTAAAAAATGAAAATTTAAAAATCGAGAGGCTTTATCAAAAACTCCTAATTTAAGATTAGATAAACATATTGGTCCGATTATCTAATTAAAAAAATTAGAGTCAAACACACTGACTGACTTTTTATTGTTCTAACGTTTAACAATTTTATTTTTTTTACTGACTATGAGAAAACAAAAAAAATTAAGTTGGAAAATCCTTTAGATTGGTTTTTAACCTCTTACTATGGTTGGCCGCCTTAATAATAATAGTAATAAGATATTTTTGCAGTCCCTTCGTTTTTTTAACATAATAATTAATAAGACTTATATTAAAATAGTGCATAACCTATTTATAAATACATATTTTTAATTTGAATTAACTTCAATAATAATAAGCAAATAACCTTAATTTAAGAACTGCTGTTAAAAATAGTATACAATTTTTTTATGTTTTAAAAATTTAGATAAATTTACAATAAATCTTGATTAATTGTTTTTATTAGATATATATCAATTTATTCGAAGAAATCCATTCAAATTGACTCCCGACTTTATGAAACATAATATCACAAGAATGATCTTCAAAATTGGAGGTAATATCGAATATTTAATTTTAATATATTTTATTCATATCAGAGAATAAATCTCCGCTTGTATTTCTTTAGGCTTGGAAGATCCACTGGATTTCTTGGTCAACTGCTTAAAGAAAAATATTTCACTTCATCAGAATTAGGCAACTTCACTCTTATGACAGAAAGGATTGATTGATGTATTTCTATTATTCTCTTCTATTTATTTTATTATTAATTTAATATTTATTAATTTTAAGGGGAATTTATAAAAATGCACCCAAATATTAATGATAAAAAGTACAAATTCCGAATAAAATAATATATCGGGACGTCATTTTCATTTAATGCTTTTTTTGGGGTAGGGCCTGCCTTTTCATCAATTTTCCTTTGATTTCTACTAAAAGAAAATATTTCTAATATAATTTTAAGCTTTATTACTAGAAAATTTTAATTCCAATTTCTAATACTAGAGGCTTTTAGGACTATGTTAACTAGTGTTTTGCTGATTTTGTTAATGATATTGTTGCGAGAAAATTATAGATTAGGTTGGTTGTTCTAGTGGCCAAGATTGACCTCCGTATCTTGAAATGAAAAAAGAAGAAGAAATTTCAGGGAATGAGTCAGAGTTTAAGGGATCTCTGGGTGCGGCTCTTCAACTACTGAATGTTGTAGTTGGCGGGGAAAAGCGACGGTGGAATGGAGTTCCTATCTCTAGAAGTCATAAAGATAAATGAGCTGGTGAATATTTTTTTTTCTATATTAGCATGAGGAAGTTGGGCATTAGAAAATCGTGTGTTTCGCTCAAGGGAGGTGTGATTTTTGACTTTAATTCGTTTGTCCTTTGAATTAAAAATATTAAAATTTCATTATTATTATTATTTAAAAAGGAGAAAGAATTTAATTTTTAGGACTTGGAATCTGTCCTAAAATTAAATTCTTTCTCTTTTTAAAAATTGATTTGTTAATCTGAACCCGAGCATATTTTGTAAAACATTCCAACTATTTTCAAAAACAAGATGCTCAAATCTTTACTTTTATATTATTATTTAAGTTATGACACTTACTCAGCACATGTGCTGGTAAACTTTAACCTACTCTTGTTGTTTTTATGGGGTTATGCTCTAATTATTATTATTATTTAGTTTATTTTTGGAGATCATTAGTAAGACCATCCCAGAAACGACGTAGCTTTTCAAAGATTATAAATTGTATGTTTCTTAAAAATTATAAAGGATATCTTTGGAAATTTACCCCAGGGAGTTCATCTAAGTCAGGGATAACTTGAAGAACCTGACCTGAAGCAAGGCTTTTAAAGTCAGCTTGGAAGATCTACCAGTGAACCCCTCAGGGTATTTAGACAGGAAAGATGGAATCCATTATGTTTCGCGTTGGTAAACCAAATCTCCCTAGTAGGTATAATATAATACGGTTGAATGCATGCCAGTCCTGTAAACAAGAACTTTCGCGAGAGATGTATTAATAATAAAATTAATATCTATTATAAAAAGGCTTCAGAAATATCTTATAAATAAGTCTCTTAGATGCTTATGTATGCACAATTCAACAATATAGGAAATTAAATGTGAAAGAAGAGAAGTGAGATTTATATATTTTTATTTAAAAAGAGCTAAAAAAGATCTTGATCTCTCCAAAGAAGAAATTAATATATAAATTGAAAAAGTAGAAATTCAGCCAGTAATTTATAAATTTTGGACAGCCATCTCTCCTTCATCATAGAAATTAATATTAAATGTATTTTTTATCGATTGTCTTTTAATTCCTAGCTTGCCAGTGCTGCCTTAATTAAAGTATCTGTTTTTACGTTAACTCAAGAAATGAGTCGGTCACAAACATGTTTTTTGTATTCTTTCAATTATGCTGGCCGATTTTCAAAAATAGGACATGGTCAACCAATTTATTATTATCCGTTTTCTGGAGGTAAAATTATTTATTTTTTATATTTTAATCATTTCTAATTTATATCTATCTATTACTACTCGATTTCCACCTCTATATTTACAAAACGTATTTTCCGTTCCTTCAATCTGATTAATCGAGTGATTAATTATTCAATTTTTATATACTCGTTATACTCGTATAGTGTTCGAAAATACCTACGAATTCAGTAGAGAAGAGAAAAATAAATGAAAAACCTCATTTTGATAGAAAGTGCTATTTTGAAAATAATTCTCAAAATACTTACAAAATGCAAAAAAATGTATGATTCAGTATGGGCTTTTGACACATGAAAGATAATTTTTTTTCGTCTTAGTAATTAAGGCAATTATTATGTTTATTTGTCGATATTAATTAATAATTAATAATTAATAGCATTAAAGTACAAAATATCTGTTGAAATTCGAAATTGAAAATTTTAAAAGTAATCTTAATAATTAAAAGTTAAAAAAGAAAGATCTCAAGTTACAGTTATTTTAGCCTTCCCCAAATAAATCAGTTTGAATTTTTTTCTGCCTATTGAGTGGAATATAGAAAAAAGCTAGCAAAATTTTTATCCACACTTTTTGTAATGTGACTCAATAAAGATATCCACGATCAAGTCAAGAACTAGAAGTCATAGATAGTTCGTTTTCTTGACAAAATGTTCATATTTTCAAAGCAAAGAACTGCTTATTAGACTTAGGGCATTTTTGGTTTAAAAATAGAGAAGTTTAGAAAAACAAAAAAATAGAGAGCTATTAACCTGTAGCTTTGTGCCAAGCAAGCTTAAACTTTCCAGCTCAAATCCTTCACTGACAAAAAATCGCGAAATCATTAAAATTTGGGTACGCTATATAGAGTCTTTTCCAGTAATTTGTTTCTTATAATGTGCTTCTTGGAACCCTATTAGAATATATAATTTGAGATCTAAAAAAATATTTTCTGAATTTCAGGCGTAGCACATTCAGATGAACTTCTCTATCTATTTCCACACAAAGACATGTTTATGAATGAAGAAGAGGCTCGAATTTCAAGACAAATGGTCGATCTCTGGACGAGTTTCGCAAGCAAAGGGTGAGTTTATGGAATATCTAAAAATAAATAAATAATCCCACAATTTATCTTATATTTAATATAAATTTTAGTTTAGCTTTGGTGGTCAAGGTGATGAACTGAAAAGTGGTTTCGAACTGGACTAACCATGATGAAATTAAAAAATATATTATTAATTTTCTTGTTTGTTCACGACGTTTCGGTATCTAATTCTGAAACTTTTATTAAATGAAAATAGTTATAGTTTTAGTCAGCTGAGTTAACATTTGATTGATCTATTGAAATCCTTGTTACTGATATCTGAGATATGAGTGTGATTTCACTACCAAAAGACTATTCTGAATGGCTTAGAGCCAGTTGTATGTTGGTTTGTAAAGTCTTTGTTAAAGTTGACAAAGGGTAAAACCTTAGAATTTACCTTGTGATCGGCTGGATGGCCAATCAGATGAAAGTGCGTGTCATTTGATTGGCCATACGGCCGGACCAAGGTGAATTCTAATGCTTTACCCTTTGTCAACTTGAACAAAGACTTTACAAACCGACATACTAACTGGCCCTAGAATACTTTCCAAGAGTAAGATTGGAAAATTAATGTGTTTTTGTTAAAAAAAGAGAATAGAAATTTTTTTCCCAACAAAAATATTTATACTTGTGTTGCTTTTATTACTAATAATATTCACTATCATAGAAATTTTTAACCATCTGTAAAAATTTGGAAATTAATATTTTACCTTAACCGCGAATGCATAAATATTTTTGGAATTAAAGTACAAACGAACCTTAGCTTTGTATCTACTCTTATTAAACGAGCAAAAATTGTTTGTATATATATATATATATATATATATTTGTATCTTGGTTCTATTTTGAAAACGGCTTTACCGATTTTGATGAAATTCACGGGTTAGGGGGTTTTTTGGGGTGACAATTCGATCTCTCACGGTCTCATCTTCGACAAAATTGTTTTTGATGGGGTTTTTCGTAATCAAATTAATTATTCTAAGGTAGAAAAATTCCATTCTTAGGGATTTAAAAGAGTTTATCTTTTCTTTTGTACCTATACAGACAATGGGTAGGGTTAATTCTTTATTCTCAAAGGCATTGAAGAAGTATTGTGATTGTGGATTTTAACATATTTTGTTCTCCCTAAACGTTAGAAATATTAATAAACGTTTTATAATTGTTTTTATAAAGAACTTTATTTATTTAATAGAATAAAAAATAATCAAGAATTTATTTAAAAATATATTTCGCATAAGCAGGTCTCAATTTTCTGAAAAAACAACACATTTTGATAGGTTTTATTTATTAACAATTGGATGAATAAAAATGAATTTTTTTCAGTTTAGCTTGGGAATTTTCACTATTCCCTTTGAGTTGAAGGGAGTGAAAAGTCTAAGCTATAATACTTATATATGTTGCATGTCAGAGAGAGATTTGTCTTAAGGGTTTGGCTACTGGCCCGGCAAGCTTAGTTAGCGCTTGGGTTCGATTCCTAATGGGACGAACCTCTCTGATATGCAATGTAAAAATATTTCTCTAATAACTATGATGTCCTTTAAAGTTAAATTCATTTAATGAATCATATGGTTGAATCACAACAGGTGCAGGAGGTAGGGTGCAGTGGTGGGGGACCCGGGGGTGGGAGATGAGGTTTCGGGGTGGGGTCAAGCAGGGTTGGAGGTGGTAGGGCGGGGGGGTACAGTTGGGCAAATATTATATATTTTTGTATTTTTTTTGAATTTGAAAACGGCTCTCAAATAAAAATCGACCTTTTTATCAGAATTTTAAATTAAAAATAATATTAAAATAAAGCTTTTAACTGAAGGAAAAGTTAAACATCGCTCGGTACCTCCTGGTACTTATCTATTAATCATATAAAAATAATTCCAGTTTTAGAAATATAAATATGGTGTGTTTAAAAAAACCGCCCACCTGATTAATCTAAAAATGTTTATCAAAGATTTTTGAACAAAAATAAATTTTGGTGAATATTTACATATTTTTTATTTGAATTAAACTTTAAATTTCGTCACCAAGACAATTCATAACATTGTCTATATTCCAAAATATTCAATTTCTGTAGTGTTCCTTTCTAATGACGCCGACGGACAGGTTGTAACCACGTCTTCTGGATGTTAACTAATAATGAGGTGCTGTTACGGAAATAAAACATTACTTTTCATTAGAATTATGAAAATAAATTAAGTTGGTAATAAAATTATCAAGAATTTTGAAGAGTTATTTATTTTAAAAAACTGCGATTAGTAGCTATCTTCATTAACTTCATTAATTAATTTATCATAAAATATGTTTATTTTACTAGCTGTGAATGTTTTAAAGAGGCCACGACGCGTTGTGGACGTTTTTCGCGCGTCGTTTTTGTTCTTTGAGCCTAACATATCACTCATATATAATACATATATACGTTTAAATTAAAGGAGACAATCAAAAGAGTCTATAGTTTCGTTATAAATAAATTTAAAAATTTATTATTCCAGCAGAAGACACTCTCTTTTAATTTATAAAAATTCTGCTACTTTTGGCAAAAGAAACGTTCAATATATCTATACCTTTCGAGTTTTTATAAAGTCCTGAATATGAATTTCAAGGACTTGTATAACAGGTTTTAGTTCATTTCTCTAATATTAATAAATTAATCAATTAAATATAATAAACAGATTTTTCTTTTTCTTATGAATTTATATATAATTTTTATAACATTAAACTCCTGAACTAAAATCCTTTTGATTTGCTTTCTAGACGGCCGATTGCATCTGATGTGCCCCGTTGGAATCAAATCAGCACCGAGAAAGATCCATATATGCGGATCAATAAAGATTTTTGTGAGAGAAAGAATTTCTATGATGAGTATCGTGTTACTGTCGATGAAGGTTTACCTCAAAGAGCCCATCTTTCAAGTTGTTTAACTGTTAGCATATGAATAATAAGAAAAGTGGGCCTGATCAATTTAAAATTATTTTATTACTCGCAAGATATAATAATATTCAGCAACAAACAGAATATTCTTATTTATATACACAAATTAGTAGGCACAGTTAAAGTACAATCAGATAGATTATCCTGTGAAATATGACCGCTGAAAATTTGTTGCTATTAATGAAAAATATTCTGATTCTTAAATCCAATTACAGTAGAAATTGGTATCTAAAAAATTCTATAATATATATTTTGAGTTCAAATTGAAATTTTTAATTTTTTCTGAATTTTTCTTTCATTTCAAAGCTCAATTACTTACTCAAAAATCAAGATTTTTTTTCAATGCGCTGACATAAACCGAAGTATCTTAAAAAAATTATAAAATCTTAAAAAAAAAAATATAGAAGTATTTTTACAGGCTAAAATAGAGCGAGCTCATACCTTCACATTTTAAATATCTTAAACCTTTCAAAAATTAAGAATTCGTTTTTTTTTGTTTTTTATTATTATTATCCGATTTATTGCACTTTCTCAGCGTGCGCTGTAAATATTTAAAATATTATATATTCATGTAATAAATTTACATTATATTTATATTTAGTTAATCCTAAGATGTAATGAAAGTGTAAATATTTTTAATTAGAGAAAATAATATAAAGAAAGTATTGGCTAAATGGTTAAGGCCATAAACCAGGAAGGGAAGAAAAACAAAACAAAAAACCTATTAAAATATTTCTACAGTGGAAGAAGCTCCACTTTTATACAAGTTTTTCATTTTTCAAATCCTAAAAATTACCTAAAAAATTAAAATGTTGGTATTATCTTTTTGAGATGTTGTACCAAAAGATGTAACGCCTAAAGTCCACGGTGGATCCTTGGATTGTAAAAAGAAGAATGATAGAAATAAATTTCAAAAATTGGCTCAGAGCCTAAGGTACTTTTGGATGCGGGTTTTGAAAGATTGAATGATGCGGTAAGAGAGTTTCAGTCTCTAGAATTCATGTAGAGATAAATTATTTCGGTTAGTTTGAAAATCGTGTGTAGAATCTTAGACAGGATTAGTGATTTTATCTCATTACACCAGACACCATGGTAAGTACTTATAAAAAAGGGAAATAAAGAGTTTAAGGATCCAGAGAAGAATTCAAAGACTTTCATAGTCCTGATTTTGAAAAAATATGTTTCCCATTTCTGGTGGCGCAAAATAATGGCAATGAAAAAAGTATTTTATAAAAAAATAATCTGGAATATTTAATTTAATATAATTTGAAAATATATATTAGTCTGAAAAAACGATGCTCTTAATTGATTACCAAACGATTCCTTAAATTAAGAGCTGCTAAAAATAAATTCGTGTATCTAAATTTTTTTACAAATCCATAAAATTTATTAAAATTTTACCTATGTGAATTTACATAAATAAAACTATTATAACTCTAAATAATTGAGATTAATAAAGTAAAGGGAGTGTAGTTTCACAGTGAATGAAATAAAACTCAAAGAGGTTTTTACAAACTCAATATGTTTAGGATTATTAGTCGATCATCAGGAGTTTACAGAATAAAAGCTGAGTTTTATTTCATTCACTGTGAAACTACACTCCCTTTACTTTATTAATTAATATCATGTTTCACCTGAAACCTACACCACTTTCCCTAAATAAAAAAAAATCATTGAGATATTAAAATTGTTATTATTTATGTTTTATATTCTCTTAGAAATTTTTCACAATTTTATATTTTAAAATTTGGGAATTTCGATTGGTACCAACAAATATGGTAGAGTATAAAAATGAGTCTCAAACCGTCATTTTGAAATATATTAAATTTAAAAATATTATTTCTAATTCTACTTAATGAGATCGTTACAGCGATAAACCAGAACAGTAATACCACAAAATATGTCAAAAAACATTTTTTAATTATAATATCAAAGCCTTATATAAGTAACACATGAAAATTACATCAATTTAACAGATTTTTTAATATCTATGTACTCCTTTGCTTATGAATAAATTTTGTGTTTTTTCCAATAATTAATAGAATTAAATAAATTGCAAGACATGAAGGAGTCGACTTAAAATCAAAAATAGCGATCGATTCTCATCTATTACTTGAGGAATAACAATTCTACATTAGATTTTTGACCCTTCGATTATTATTGGTAACCATTGCTGAAGACATGGAGGAATCGACTTAAAATCAAAAATAAGGATCGATTCTTATCTAATACTAGAGGAATAACTTTATTGTATTCCATTTTTGATGTTTTGACTATTAATGGCAACCTCTACTGAAAACCTGGAAGAATCGACTTAAAATCAAAAAGGCTAAATTCTTTTATGACAAACAACTCAAGCTTGAGTTGTTTACCAAAAAAGAATTTAGTCTTTTTGATTTTGAAGTCGATTGGAGACTGTCAGAGGGAATAAAATTGGACTTCGGTTGATGTCACGGATTTCGCTAAATTATTTTGGGAAATTGATCGAAACAACCCTTTATCAGAAAAAGTGAATATTTTTAAAAAGTTATTTGTGAATATATTTGTGAATATAAATTTTAAATCTTTGTCTATCTTCTCAATTATTGGTCGTAGACAAATTAATTGAATAAGATTTTTTGTAGTACGTTTAAATCCCTAAAATTGTTTCATGTAAATTTTTTATAGGTGACTTACTTTTTGCTTGTAAATTTTTTAATGTAAATTCAATTATAAACAAAAATGTCTATAAGCGTCAAAGCTCTCCGATCAATAATTAAAACGTTATTGCAGTTGATAAAATTTAGTCTGAAAATTCAAGCCCAATGATTTTAACAAATAATTTTTCGAATCGAAAAAAGTGGAAATTGGTTGATGTCACGGATTTCGCTAAAAATCTTTGGGATATTAAAGGAAACGACCATTTACCCGAAACCGAAAATATATTTGAAAGAAATCATTTTTATTTTCACAAAACAAAATTCATCAATATAAATTGAAAAACTTCGTCTATGCTCTAAAGCAGGGGTGGGCAACTTCTTTTATCAAAGGACCAATTTCAATTTTCATATCACGACGCGGGCCAGCACAGAATGAATGGTTTAACAAAAATTCATTATTTCAAAAATAATTTTAATTTTGTCGTAAATGAGATGACATTTGTATACATATCATAAATAAATAGTCGCTTTCCTTGTAGTGATAAATTCAATTCATTTAAATATGATAACATTTCAACTGAGAAGGAAGGATCATTCAACCATCATTTCGTTCATCATTTAGTTCTTCAAATTCGTTAAGCTTGTTATTAATATTTAAGAAGTTCACGCGGAGCCGGATTCTAACATCATAACAGGCCACTACTGATTTAGAGGGTCAAATTTTTTTTTTTTTGAAATCAGCACAGGACCTCCCCCATCTACTTGCATACTTTTACATACGCTTTTAAAATGTTTGCTCCCATATATTTTTCTACCGCGCAGTTAGCGAAAAAAATTAGAACAATGTTTTGAAGATGTCTATAAGATATCTTGGTGTTTATTAGATATCTTCTAGAGAAATTGTGCTATCAGGGTAGATACCTACGTATTAGTAAAATATCTGCTGTTAGACTTCAATACTGGTATGTAATATTAGTAAAATATTTTGAAACCGGACTTGCCATTTTTATAGTAAAATCTAAATAAGATTTTTAACAGAGTGTAAAAATAACTAGAACTGACTGAATTCTACAGTTCATATCAAATTTATGTTTAAGATCATTTTAAAAACAACAAATAATTTTCATTTGTATATCTTTTTTTAAATATAGATAAATAAAAAATATTTGTAAAAAATCGTATAGTATAATATTTAACTGAATAAATCATTTAGGGTTAAGATTAAAAATTAAAATAATTTAATAAATTGCTCTCATGATAATAGATTGTATATTTCATTGAATGAATACGTCACGGCTCCTGGGGTTGATTTTATAATCACCAAAATCTAATTGGATAAACAAAAATAATAATTCATTCATTTGTTTTTTAAGCCCTTGAAAAGAGGGGAGATTATGTGTTTGACCCGCATATATTTGCATGTATATGTAGCATGCAATTTTCCGACTCCCATCATCACATAATTGCCAAATTAAGACTAAGCTATACTTAGCTTCATTCGCCAATATGGCTTTCTAATCGGTTTCAGGCGATCCCCCGCCGCAACTTTCCACCCTCTACAAAGCACAAATCCGCACCTCTCAAAAATATAGCTGTCATCTGTGAAGAAGGGTCCCAATCAATCTCTTGCCACTCTGGATGCAATTCAAAATCAGCTACCTGACTAAAAGACGACCCGACACTCACACGACTTCTACTTAAGTCGCTGGTCCATTGAAAAAGTGTCTCCGCCGTTGTCCTTTTTTAAATATTATGGCATGTATTCCGTTGAAATAAAATCATCAAAAATCGAAGCTCGCGATTCAAGAACTCTTCGGTTATATTAGAACCACTTCATTGTCCATGCATTTATATTTATTTCTAGAAAAAGCAAAAAAGTCATCGTTTTTCAATTTTAGCGTAGTTATCAAGGATCATAAGACTCATAAGTCATAAGTTATGAGTCGTATATAAATTTACATCCGATTGATATAAGCTATAAAGAAAGGAGATGTAAATTAGGAGTGTCGCAAAATAAATATTTTAATCCTTAATCTGGTCTACGGTCAGTCGCAGAGCTTTGGGATTTAAAACTTAAGCTATCTAGTGGTTTCTCCAGTATTTCTCAACCTGTGTGCCGCGAGAGATTGTCTAATGTGCCACGAGGGTTTTTGACAAATAATTATAATTGGATGGGTTTTGTAACTTTGAAATAGTATTTGTAATTACTTCAATTTTTTTTGTATTATACAACTCTTACATTTTTTTATATTCAGGTGTGCCGCAAATGATTCCAGATATTTTTAGTGTACCGACAACCAAAAAAAGGTTGAGAAACATCTGCAAACAACTGCTCTAGCTTTAAAAGCTCTGGTTCAAAAATCAAAAAGAGAAAATTTTATTGAGATTTTAATGCGAAGTCATAATTTAGGCGATAAATAAACAATTTATATTTAAGTTTATGATTAATTACTACGGCATATCATAGCGACCCGAGTCTTGGAAAATTTTTCGCTTTTTTTTTCTTAATTAATCAATAAGCGGGGGGGGGGGGGTGATTTTTTTCATTAGAATCCGATCGAGAAAATTAACTAAAAAGGACATAGATATTATAGAATTATCTAACTTCTTCTTTTTATAGCGAAGTAAATCCAAGAATGTTTTCAAATACAAGTCAGACTATTAAAGATTCAATTTTTAATTTCTATTATTCTAGGAATGGCCTTTTGAATTTGGATCTAAAATTATACTTGTTATAGAGAAAGCAAATATCTAATTGAACTTCAATATAATTCAGACAATAATGTGAAAAAAATACTTGTTCTAACTGGCGAACGTACTGGGTCGTGAAAAGCTTTACTTTTTCTTCATTTATATCATTCAATAGAAAAATTAAATTCATAAATAGAAATCTTCTTAGAAAGTTTGTTCTATAGCAAAATTTTTGTATTTTCAATGTGGAGAATTGTTTAGATTTTGGGCTCTATAAGCAAATGTTTCTCAACCTGTGTGCCGCAAGAGATTATCAAATGTGCCCCGAGCGTTTTTGACAAATAATTATTCAATTATAATTAAAATTGCATGGGTATTGTAAATTTGAAATAGTATTTGTAATTACTTCATTTTTTTTTTTTTATATCATACAACTTTTACTTTTTTCTATATTTAAGTGTGCCGCAAATGATCCCAGATATTTTTAGTGTGCTTTCAACCAAAAGAGGTTGAGAAACACTGATCTAGAGCCTAGAAGAAATTCCTCATGATTTTGGCTAAAATTGAAGAACTGGAAGTTGATGTTTACTTGAAGATTTTTGGTATTTTGAAATTTCGACTTTTTTCAGGTTTTCTCAAAAACGGCTCGGGAAACCCAAATTCGAAGTAATTTGAATGAAGATAATTGGATGATTTTAAATAAGAGTGAAACTGATGTGAAAGTCGACTAGTGCCCACACCAGCTGATTTTTTTATATTTATACATATATAATATTTGTATCTTATATTCGATTTCTTTTTTTTTTTTTTTTTTTTTTGTAATTTAAATAGCCTAAAATTATATATTAAAGGGGCAAGATGGCTCGACAGATACAATAATTTTAATAAATAAATGAACAATTCGTTTATATATGTATCTTTATATAGAAACGACTAATGATTTCGATAAAAATCACGGGGAAGGTGTGGTTTTTGGTTCGAGAAATA
Source organism: Forficula auricularia (assembly GCA_024734495.1). NCBI lineage: Eukaryota > Metazoa > Arthropoda > Insecta > Dermaptera > Forficulidae > Forficula > Forficula auricularia. Next base: position 8,740,617 of record JALMQS010000030.1, on the reverse strand, counting down.
GATCTGACAGGTCTCATTTTCCGGTAACTTTGGTTTGATTTTTTTCTCTTAATTTAAGGTAATTATTCACGAGGTGGTTGTATCAATAAAAATGTATAATTAATTTTTTGCTAAATAATGTTTCTTAATAATTTTTTTTTTTAATTTTAAAACTAATAGTTTATTAAAAATATTATTATATATTAAAATTATGAAATTTAATTAATTTAAGTTATTTTCTATCGAAGAAATAATGGTAGAACTCAATGCTGTAAGACATGCCCAAAAATAATGAAAACCACAAATTTCGAATAAAATAATTTATTAATAGGTCATTTTCATCATCTTAAAAAATCCGACGATTCCTAGAATGGTCTCTCCTTCTTCAGGGCTTAAAATGGTCAAGGTAGTAGCCTACCTGTTTATTAATACTATTTTTAATTTCAAAACTTTGTGCATAGCTTTTGGTGTTAGCACGAGTGAGTCAAAACATTAAAAAAAATTAAATTTTATTATAGCTTTATTCAATTTTCATTCCAAATAAAATTCGACCTCTTTACCTGAATTCAAATTCTAAAATAATATTTATATATTGCTTTTAACTAAAGCCAGGTACTTCGTAAAAATAGTCTAGGAAAGCTGTTCGCCTGTATCTATGCAACCAAAAGACGCCTCTGGATCGTACTAGCCTACCTTACAGGCGTCCTTGTTAAATGAATATTTTTCATTAAAATTTGACGGCCAACTCCTGTGAGGTCATTTCCCATTTTTCTAATTAACAGTGGCGATACCAGTGGTGAGTTGGGCGGGCGCCCAATCGGAATTTATACAAAAATCAGAATTACCTGAAATAATGCAGATTTTTATGTTGACCTTAGGGCTCATCCTCCAAATTTGTCTGCCGGGTGTCGCCCAACTAAAAAGAAAAAGCTGGCGCTGCCACTGTTCACTCATCTTCTTATCGGCAATGAAAAGTTTTTTTGAGACGAATAGGTCCTGCCTCTCTCCCTTTTTTACATTCAATCGCATAAAAAAAATCAAAAATGTATATATTGTCTATATAACTGCGCCAAATCTTTAATATTTGAAGAAAAAATTCTATTATTACCTATAATACATGGTTAAAAATTTCAAATAAATTAATGAAAAAATTGTTTTCTACATTTTTGAATGAGGCGTTTTGAAGCTAGAGAACCCAAAGTCTAATCAGTTGTCCGCATTGAAATGTAAACATTTTGGTAAAAGTACGACCGTTTTTGAGTAATCTTGCGGATCGGAATCCAAACACATAACACCGGCCCTTTTTTGAACATCTCTTGCGTCTATGTAGAGAGGCCTTTAAGCATTCTCTTTTAGCCTAGGGTGAAATTCTGAGGCGAGCAATAAAACTAATAGAACATACCGTCTAACTAGCTCACTCTATTCCCTGGCTAATCCTAGAATCAACTAAGCTCTTTCCCTTTTTAGAGTTCCATTTAACCCTAGAACACACAAGTTTTTTCACAAACACATGTTCTAGAGTTAAAAAGAAAAAACGGTTCAGTGTCTTTACAATCCCTGTTAAACGGTTGCTCGTAAACTAAATAAGATAAAAAAAATGAATCCCCTCTGATATCGCAATTTAATAATATTTATACTAATATCTTAGATTCTGTCCTTAAAATTAAATTCTTTCTAGTTTAAAATTGATTTGATAATCTGAACCCGACCTCATTTTTGAAAAACATTCCAACTCTTTTCAAAATAAGATGCTCAAATCTTTACTTTTACATTAAAATAGCAGGACTTGAATGAAAACCTTTTTTTCATTTTAACCTAAATTTTTTAATTTCCGTTATATATTAATGGAGTTAAAGATTTCTATGCTTACATCAAATATTGCGATTCAGAGGGAGTTTTTTGTCTCGAGGGTGTGAGCCAGCTGCCCGGAAAGTAAGTTGGTTCTCAGGTTCGACTCCTGGGGGATGAATCCCCTCTGATATCGCAATTTAATAATATTTCTATTAATATCTTAGATTCTGTCCTTAAAATTAAATTCTTTCTAATAAAAAAAAACTTTAAGTTTAGAAGTTATATATTTATTTATTTATTTAATGGACAGTCACACTCTTTTACAAAATCATAAGTACATGTATATAAATAGTAAAGTGAAGAAAAGAAAAAACAACATAAAAATAAAGTAAAACGACAAAGAAAGTAATGCAAGAGGAAAAGATAGATGATAACATAAAAATATTATAATTAAAAAAACAAAGTCCAATGATAAATGAATAGGAAAAGTCTTATAGATTATTAGACACCTTTCAATAGAATTATAATATTGTAACGTTTTAAAGAGTAAAATAATTTACACCAATTTCGAATTTGGGAAATATAATAAAACTTTATTATCAAGCAAATATACAACAACTGACAGCCACAAACCATCCAAACTCTTTTGTTTATCTCCTGAGTCAGAGGATTCCGCGACAAAACATCCCCCGACAAAATATCCACGGACAAAATATTCCCGGACAAAATATCCCCCGACAAAATATCCCCAGACAAAATATCTCATGACAAAATAACCCTTCCCCGCGTGAATCTTATGAGTAATGCAAATCGACTCCGGTTCGGTTAATATATATTAACCGAACCTCCGAAAGTTTAGTCCGGGCGGGGTGTGTTTCGGGCTCCCATTTTTTTTTCTAATCAAACACACATTGAAAACCGAACAGCCAATCGTCGGGCCTGGTGTGTTTCGGGCTCCCATTTTTTTCTAATCAAACACACATTGTAAACCGAACCAGCAAATCGTCGAGCGGGGTGTGTTTCGGGCTCCCATTTTTTCCCAATCAAACACACATTGAAAACCGAACAGCCGAACGTCGGGCTTGGTGTGTTTCGGGCTCCCATTTTTTTTATAATCAACACACAGTCCATGTTGACTTAAATTCAAAAATAGCGATTGATTCTTATTTAATAGTCGAGGAATAACAATTTTACATTAGATTTTTGACGTTTCGGTTTTTATTGGTAACCATTGCTGAAGACATAGAGGAATCGAGTTAAAATCAAAAATACCGATTAATTCTCATCTAGTACTTGAAGAATAACCATTCTATATTAGATTTGTGACGTTTCGGTTTTTATTGGTAACCATTGCTGAAGACATAGAGGAATCGAGTTAAAATCAAAAATAGCGATTGATTCTCATCTAGTAATTGAAGAATAATCATTCTATATTGGATTTGTGACGTTTCGGTTTTTATTTGTAACCATTGCTGAAGACATAGAGGAATCGAGTTAAAATCAAAAATAGCGATTGATTCTCATCTAGTAATTGAAGAATAATCATTCTATATTGGATTTTTGACGTTTCGGGTTTTATTGTTAACCATTGCTGAAGACATGAAGATTTCGGCTTAAAATCCAAAATAACAAACAATTCTTATCTAATACTAGAGCAATAACCTTATTGCATTCCATTTTTGATGTTTTGACTATTAATGGCAACCTCTAATGAAAACGTGGAGGAATCGAATTAAAATCAAAAAGACTAAATTTTTTTAGTAACCAAATCAAGTTTGAGTTGTTTGTCATAAAAAAATTAGTCTTTTTGATTTTAAGTCGATTCCTCCACGTTTTCATTAGAGGTTGCCATTAATAGTCAAAACATCAAAAATGGAATGCAATAAGGTTATTCCTCTAATATTAGATAAGAATCGATTGTTATTTTTGATTTTAAGCCGATACCTTCATGTCTTCAGCAATGGTTAACAATAAAAACCGAAACGTCAAAAATCCAATATAGAATGATTATTCTTCAAGTACTAGATGAGAATCAATCGCTATTTTTGATTTTAACTCGATTCCTTTATGTCTTCAGCAATGGTTACCAATAAAAACCGAAACGTCACAAATCCAATATAGAATGGTTATTCTTCAAGTACTAGATGAGAATCTTATTTAGAGATACTATCATAACATTTGTTCTGAAAAAATTAATAATCTATAATTCCCCCTAAAGCTTCGTTTTTGCGAAAAACAAGATATTTAAGCATTGGATATCATTTGGCGATCCCATTGTATACAAATCCAACCAAGTAATTCTACAACTTGATGAAATATTGTAATGTCCTAGCAAATACGTAGGTATGTTTTAAAAATTAAATAAAATCGTCTTGGTACACTGGTAAAAAATTCTAAATTTACTATATGTTTTCAAATCAAATAGGAAATTTACAAGATAGTGTATAGTAAAAAAAATACTGAATTATATTGGTAAAATCACATTAACTCAATGCAAAAATACAAAAATAAATTGAAACTTTACTTTTTTCTTGTATTAATTAGATACGTATTAGTAAAAAATATGTTGTAAGATTGAATATGAAATTTCAAAAACGGCACATGTCTGAAAATTGAAAATGTTCAGAATTAATGAAAAAAACTAATTATTTGCTAAAGTAGTGTAAAATTTATAAAATCTATTTTTGAGTTAGATTTTGGGGGCAGAAAATTAATACCAAAGTTGGGCCTTTTTCGAGCATAGTAGGTGCATGGAAGCTTTTAAATTACATTTATATGAAAAAGTGTATTTGTCAAAATATGCGAGATGTGCCCTTTTCGAAATTGCATTTTCGATTACTAAAAAGTTTTGAGGTCGGACTTCCCATTTTTATAATAAAATAATATAAAAAATTTTAACAGTGTGAGAAATAGGTCAAAATTAGATTTTAATACTCTAGCAAGTAAGTCAGACAGAAGAATCAAGCTAAAGAGAAGAGTGTGTTAAAATTTTGACATCAAAATTTGCATGTTGTACTAATATTGGAAAAACTTCTAACTTTGCAATAAATTTTATATAGAATAAAATAGAAAAAGAATAAATTGTTGATCTGATGATATTAGAATAATTTAATTAATTTAATTTGTGTTAATGGTTACTATATATTCATCAAGTAATATCGATAAGGCCGGTTTAGACTTTAATTTGCCATGTGCATGTGTAAGGAACAACCAGTGGGATCGGCTTGCACACCGCAGGGCTCCTTGGAAAAACGAAATCTGATTAGAACGTTGGACAAGGCCTCTGAGTTCGCACCACTTGGGTGCATTTCCAAGTGGAATGGTAACAGGACACGAATTGGCCTTATCAGCGCAAAAACGTGATTATTCGATGCATTAAGTAACGGCTACGCGTCATTCAATTAAAAGTTATTTGCAAACAAATTAGTTCTCAGGAATAGATTAACCAAATACGAGGCTGATATGTGATCTCTCATTTTTTAAACTATAAATGGAATTATTGATTAAGATATGGTTTCGAATTAAACAAGAAATACATTTTTCAGAATCAGAATCATTGAAATCTATTTTTTAAATGTCAGTTTTTGGATATTTTTTTGTCTTGGGCAAGCTCTTCGTGATTATTAATTCTGGTGCGAGGAAGATATCTGAAAATCCCGAAATGTTTCACCAAGAGAATAAATAAATGTTTTATTCTTACTTCAACTTCTTTTATTTATTCTCTGACATTAATTATTTAGGAAACGAAAATTTTAATATAATATTATTTACTAGCTGCAAGGTCCGCCTTCGGCGGCCCTCTTGCTAGCCAGTGAGCACGACCCCGGACCCCCCCTCCCTCGAAACCCACCCAGCACCACCACCCCGCCCCCGTGCCCAACCCCCGCTCCGCCCCACCACCCCACCCGTGACCTCCACCCCCGTCCCAATCCCTCCACCCACCCCACTTCGCCTCTGGGCCCTCACCTCAAACCCCTTCTCCACCCTACACCACCACCTTCGCACCCCACACACCCCGGACCCCACCCCATGCCCTCCACCCCCACGCACCACCCCCGCCTAGCCCCCTGGGCCCCCACACTCACTATGCCCTCCGGACTCCACCCCGCACCACCCCCTTCACCCACCTCCGAACCCATACCATTACTCTACCCCCGCACCCGGTTTTTCCATTTCTAAACTTCTAGTGACCCACAGATTATGTATATAAAATTTGGTTAAGTTGCCTCTAAGGGTAAGAATTTTCATTTTTTGACCCCCCCCCCTTTAGGGTCTTTAGTTTCTCCATTTCTATCCTTCTAGTGAGCCACAGATTATGTATTCAAAATTTGGTTGAGTTTGGTCCAAGAGCAAGAATTTTCATATTTTGACCTATCCCCCCTTTTTGGGTGGTTTTGGGGGAAAATTTTTTAAACAAAAGTTGTTAGAAATCACATCCCCTACAACTTTGCTCAAAATATAATTTGCCGTAGAGTTAATAGTTTAGGAGTTATTTGATAATTTTCATTCGTGCGTCCCCCAAACCCCCTTTTGGGGTCAAAATATCAAAACGTTATATAGCTAAAAACGTAAGTTAGAAGACATCTGATGCAAATATGAAATTTTATAATAATCCCTTCAGCCGTTTTTACGTGAATTGTGAGCAACTTTTCGTAGAACCCACGGAAACATACAGACATACCGACAGGAATTTTGTTGAGGGTGTTTTTGTTCATAACATTGCTTGAAACGCGTGCAACCAAAATTTGGCGTGATTTGGACCAATGTACGACAAAACCTTAATTTTATATATATAGATATAGTAATTAAAGAAATATAATTTTATTATTATTAATTTAGCTAAATAATAATTCGTATAAGTGAATTCGTCGAAATATCCTTAATCAAATTTCTTGGGAATTTCGCCCGGGCTCGCTATTATCAGTAATGCGCTCATTCTTTCTTTTCAGTTTGCGTCCAGAAACGCTCCATGCAACATCTACGCCTAACAAAGGTAAAGAAATATTAATTGCCATTATGTACCTATAAATAATATTCATCTATCTCATTAGACTAAACGATCAATTAAATAGTCCCCCATCCCTACTTTTGTCTTACTTAATCAGTTTAATACTTAAAAAAAGTTAAATATTTATTTATTTACATTAAGTATACATGTGTTATACTCTACATACTGTACCTAGTATAAATAAAATATTTTGCTCTATTTTAAGATTTCATTAAATTATATTCATTATTAGTAAATATCTATTATATTTCATCTTCAAAAACCTTTTCTTTTCCCGTAATAATTGCAGGTTGCGAAGCTCAAGTAAAAATTTAATCAAGATAAATATCTCCCGGGGAGGGAATAAAAAATACCTTTTAACGGATATATAAGGGGCATTTCACGTAAAATTGGACGGTTTTTAAAAATTTTAATTTTTGATTTCCTTCATTTTTTGAATAGTACCCATCAAAAAACTCTTCTTAAATTTTGAAATTTTTTTTATCACCGGTTTTAAAAGATTTCGAATTTCGGTTTTTCGCTCATAACTTCTCCAAAAATGGTCCAAATTCACATTTTTTTTTAATTTTTGTTTTTTTACATACTTTTTAGGAAAAAATACACAAAAATTATTTAAAGTGTTTTTATATGCAATTTTTGAATGTGAAAATTTTAATTTTGTTTTTGAAACTGTACGTACTATTCGATTTTTTTACTATTTTTTATTTTAAACTTCTATTCATTCAACAAATTTTAAGACCGAGTTTATAATGGGACTATGATAATTACTATATATTTTTTTTTTTTGATTTTGATTTTCTTTTAACAAACTAAAATACTAATTATTTATTTTAAACAACTGTTAACGATAAAAATAAATTCAAAATGACTAAAAAAGAGAACTCAATATCAAAAAGTGGTTTTAATAATGGTTAATAGCGAATAAAAATAATTCGAAATTTTTAAAAATCCCTCACATCCAATTTTTCTATTAAAGTAAATTTCAAACCGATTTGAAACAATCATCAGCTCAAATTTGTATTTTACAAGGAAAGAATTCCGTGTTTGAAACTCATAAGGATTTCAATTTCTTAGTTAGTCTTTTATCTTTTATATCAAATTATTTTTAATTAATGCAACAATTTCATTAACATCTTTAATGAAAATCGAGAACCTCTTTTAATGCTGGATCTTCTATTATAGTCTAATAGCTTGCTTTTGAATTACGTTTTATATTACAAGAGAATGCTTGGACATGGGCGCCGGCAGAGGTGCATTTGCACCCCTTGTCATGAAAGAAAATACACGGAAAAAGATAAAGGAATAATTTTTTTATTACGTCACTGTTTGAATAAAATCTTAAGGCGTCTAGGTTACTGTACAAATTTGTTCATCACCTTGTCAATTAATTCAGTGTCAGTTAGTTGGAGTTGTTGCAGTTGTATAGAGCTGATTTGCTTTGGTTTGCGTTTTCAAGTTCGGTGTGTTGTGCAAAAGTTTTTCTAAAACTCGTACAATAGTCGGAAAGTTTTCAGAAAATATTCTGATACTTTTGTACTTTGCTGTCCAATGAGTTTCACAAAACAGAGGTATATTTGGAATTTTAATGAATCGTCATCGAGTATACAGTCCTAAGACTGGTTTGATGCAACAATCCGTCTCCACTCGACTCTGTCCCCCGCCAGCTGTTTGACCTCTCTAAATGTCTGGCATCCCATATCCCCAATTATTTGGTTGAAATATTCCAATCTGGGTCTTCCCCTTCCCCTTTTCTTTCCCACCTCCCCCTCCAAGATATCCCTAAGCAGTCCCCCATGTCTCAGTGTGTGCCCCATCATCTGACCTCTTCTCTTTTTCAGACTCTTCCACACGGTTCTTTTTTCTCCGATTCTTCCAAGAACTTCTTCATTTGTAATTTTATCCATCCATTTGATATTCATCATTCTTCTGTAGCACCACAACACGAAAGCCTCTAATCTCTTTCTCTCCGCTTTTCTAATTGTCCAGGTTTCACACCCGTACATGGCTATGCTCCATACATATGTCTTCAATAGCAACTTCCTGTTTTCTAAGCTGATTGAGGAGGAGCATAGTAGTTTTGTTTTGAATTAAACCCCATTTTTGCTTGGGCAATTCTTGATTTAATTTCGTTTTCGCTCCTCACACCCCATGTTATTTTACTTCCTAGGTAGCGGAATTCCTTAACTCCTTCTAGGTTTTCTTGGTTAATTTTGATGCATTCCTGTCTCGTTTGTTCTTTTTTTGTACATACTAGGACCTTGAATATTTCATATTATAGTGTGTAAATGCAGATGCACCCTCCTGGAAATAATCCTACCGGCCTCCATGTGCCTTGTATATGGAAAGAAGACGAGTAGGCGTGAAAAAGCTTTGGGTCCGAAAAATGTATTTTTTTTTTTGTTACGAATTTAAGAAAATAAAAATTTCTATTAAAAAATTTTCTCATGATGTTTTGAAAAGCCCATCTCAGGCTAATTTTCGTTTATTTTAGAAACATTCCAGGGGGCAGATACTCCCTTTTGCCCTCTCCTCCTTCCATCAATTTACCGTCACCCATTCCAAAGCCTCAACTTCAAAGCAAAATGTATTCCAAGTTAAAGTGCGATCTTTCCATAATTAACTCATTTCATTTTATTTCATGTATTATTAATTGAACTAACATGTTAATTCAATACTTTGATTAAACAATCTATTTACACGAAAACCCCCGAGACCACTAGGATAGGATATCTTGTCCTCCAATGATGTCGTCTCATTTTACAAGTTGTTTCTTTATTTACCAAGTTTAAAGAGAAAGCAAGTAATATACAATATTAAAATCGATTGCTAAATATTTAAATATATATAATTTAGGGTGAAAACGATGACATATACCCGTTTTCATTTTCATTTAATTAAAATTATGACATATGCCAGAACAGATCATTCATTCTCTATATAGTAATCCCAGAGGCAATTCTATCAAAACGAAAAAAAAAATTAAAAAAAGAAATACCGCCTGGGATTTCAAATTTGCGCAAAAAAATGACAAGATTATATCTTCTTCTCATATTCCAGCTCGCATCAATTGTCTATATAATATTTAGCCTGAGTCCAAATAGGGTAGAGAGCCATTTTGTTCAAGATAATATAGAAGAGACTTTAATGGCATAATTATGGCTTAAAGTGTAGTCTTCTCGGTGGATGCGAAAAATACGAATCAAGTTGCAGCCTTCAGCGAAATTCTCTTTAAACAAATTATCGAATTACATTATATAAGCACTGTATGTTTATATATACGTACACTGCTTATAATTCTATATTAAAATAAATAATGATGACAACGATCTGGCATCGATGAAATCACAGGTATACTCGTTAGATACGTGAATTTAAATATATATTTAGGTGGCTGACCACTTAATTACACTGCTATTCGATTTTACAGCCAATAGTTTACTGGTCATATTGTTTGCATCATAATGAATATACATGTAAAATAAAAAACCTATCGGCTTACGGGCATACACTGATGCATCTCATAATTTTTATTAACTAGATTACAAATGTGGAGAGGGCCGACACCCGTTTCGGGTATGGCATTCGAAGAAGAAGAAGATTACAAATATTTATTAAATAATACAATGACCAAGTGAGAGACGGACTCATATTCTAAGGGTTCCGTACCTTATAATTCCAAAAATTTTGAGATATCAAATTGGTTCTTATTTGTCGTTGATATGAAGAGAAGACATATTTTGAAGAATTTTTTCATACTTTTATGTTCAGTGGCTTAGAAATTTTGTTAGCTAATATTCGTGTAAAAATTGGTAGGTAGGTACTTTGAAGTCCTCGTTACATTATCATTTTAAAATAAATTAGATTTATAATAACAACCTAATTTTATTTAATGAGATTGGAATTCTCTCTCCATATAATCGAGATAGGGATGAATTTAGACCTTATACAGCTTAAGAAGTTAAGAGGGTGTAAAATAGCGTCTGGGCATACGTTAAGACTCAAGAAATTGCGTTGGAATATTTAGAGGGCGATCTGGCGAGGAAAAGGTTAAGCCCTAATTGGAATATTCTCTCCAGAATATGAAAGATATGGGATGCCGGATTTATAGAGAAGTGAAATAGTTGACATGGGATAGAGTTGAGAGGAGACAGACAAGTGGTTGCGTCCACCAGTCTTAGGACTGTATACGCTATGATAAGCATTAAATAAACAACGAATTAATTTATTTTATTTTTACTATTTTACAAAAACTATTTTAGAAAAACAAGATCTAAAATTTCGAATTAATAATTGTTTATATAAATATACTGTGTTTTTGAGGGGGTGGGGGAGGTGGCAGTTAAATTAAAATTAATGTTTTTAAGAACTCTAGAGCTTCTAGAGGTGTATCTATTACTACAGTGGTTCCCTGTGGGTGTGCCAGGATCACCAGTATGCCCTGACACATTCCTAGGTGCACCCTAGGAAATCCCAGATAAATATGAGTGGGGTTATTAGAATGATTTTTAGTTTTCTAAATAAATTAGCATTTTTTGTGAATTGTGGCTACGATTTTATGTAGGGCTTCAAGTGTGCCCTAGCTTCAAAACGTTTGAGAATCACTGTATTACTAGGTATATTATTAAACAAATATGTCCAGATCCCCCAAAGATTCTCACCAAATTATTGTAGGGTGAAATTCTTTTAATTTCTAAAATAATTATAAAAAAAAAAAAAAAAAAAAAAGAGAAAAATAGCTCAGAGACTAAACGTCCATTATCTTGATCTATTACCATTATAAATTGACCAATCCGATTAGATTCCTTCTCTAGTATCTTCCTCCGCATTTCGTTTTATATGAATATAATATTGGTGTCGATTTCTCCATTGATACCTGATAATTACTTAAAATTTTGTAATTTAAATGTTAATATTACAAGAAGTGAAAAGAAATGTATTTTTTTTTTTTTAATTAGATAAATCATTTTTGAGTGGTCGATAATTGAGTCCGCCTTAGAAGGGGCCCTAGGGCCAGGGGGTCCCACCTGAGCGCTGACAGTGATGGACACGAGTGGGGGCTCCGCCCCTCTGCTTTGCCCCGCTGTTCATTTTCGATCATTATCAAAGACCAGGCTAACAACGACGGCATTTCGCCCCTCACGATTTTTCATTGCCCTTATTGATAGCCTCCATGGAAAATTTCATTTATTTATTTTTTTTTTATTTACTTTTTCAATTTAATTTGATTATTGTAAGTGGTGTTGTTGTTTTTTTACAAGAGTAACGTGTGTTTTCAATTAACTGGACAACTTAAGAATTTAAAAGCGATTATATTATGTGAGTTAAGCATCCGAGTAGTAGGGATACTTTGCATAAAACAAACGCCCAATCAATGACAGAGATAAATGAATTGATCATTAACTGGACAAATATATAAACAAATACCTAGGGATTCAATTAATCTTAAAGCATTCAATTATCCATTAAAATAGCATATTGAAATATAATTATGTTAAAATGAAAGATTTGTCTAATTATTACGATTACATAATATGTTTTTCTATTTCGGTTTCATAATTCGTTAATTATCATAGAAAATATTATAACTAAATAGAAAAAAATAAAAGTAATCCGAATTTTGAAAAAATTGTAATTACTATGTATTTGAATTACTCGGTATACTTTTATTTTTTATTTTATTTTATTTGGTCATTATGTCTAAAATGTCTGAAACGAAATTAAAAGTCATTTTCAAACGCTATTTTTTTTGTCTATCTGGATTCTTTTTTTTTTTTTTTTAATGCAATCGAATGCAAGAAGGGGTGCACCAGTAAAGATGCAGCCCCTATGGATCTCGAAAGACCCTTGCATTACCGAAGAGAAGAGAAAGTAGATTAAGTGAGAGGGTGTAGACGTAGGTGTCTATGCACTCCGGTTTTGAAGGTTTGAAGATTATAGGTGCTGGGAAAGATAGAGGCACGAGAAGCCATAGAAAGCTAGTTCTGATGCCAAAATTTCTAAAATTGCTGTTCAAAAGTGAAGATAATTTAAATAAAAAATAAATTTATAATAGTTTATTTAATTGATAGAATTTTTCTTTAGGAGACGGACTGGTATAAATATACAATTGGATATTGATGAGGGCAGTCCAAGGTGTTTGTAAAAAAATAAGACTATATCAGTTTTACTATTTTACATTTATTCGATAACCGACGTTTCGGAGATTTACTCTCTCCTTCTTCAGGGTATATATAATTGAGGGGAAGACGAACATCAATTAGTATTGGGATTTTCATATGTCATTCACAATACATAAAATACAAAACAATATATACAAAATAAAATAAGAATTATAGATCTACTTACAACGAAAAGTCAATGAAAGTATATCAATTCATAATTACTTCCTGTCTCCTTTGACAATGCCAAGAAAACATTATAAAATTTCATCTCGATAGAAAAAGCAATTGATGATTAATGTGTTGATGAGATATATATAAATGAATGTATAACATAATATGTAAATAAATTAATGACTTTTCGAGCTATATTTTATTAAAAAACTTTGAGTAAAGGGAAAAAAGGACTTTGTATATATTTTTGTAAAATTTTGGGACTGATGATGACAATATTTGTAAATTTGTAAATAATTGTAATATAAAAAAAACAACTATATATATGCTCAACGATACGCTGCGCATCAAGTGATTTGGAGGGGACATGTTATACATTCATTTATATATATCTCATCAACACATTAATCCTCAATTGCTTTTTCTATCGAGATGAAATTTTATAATGTTTTCTTGGCATTGTCAAAGGAGACAGGAAATAATTATGAATTGATATACTTTCATTGACTTTTCGTTGTAAGTAGATCTATAATTCTTATTTTATTTTGTATATATTGTTTTGCATTTTATGTATCGTGAATGACATATGAAAATCCCAATACTAATTGATGTTCGTCTTCCCTCAATTATATAGACCCTGAAGAAGGAGAGAGTAAATCTCCGAAACGTCGGTTATCGAATAAATGTAAAATAGTAAAACTGATATAGTCTTAATTTTTTACAACCACCTTGGGCTACCTTCATCAACATCCAATTGTATAGTTTATTTATTATATCGTACCCCCACTGCAATAATTAAATATCTCGATTTTTTGAAATTTTAAGTTATCCCTATCAGACGGTATCAAGGATGTACAAGTATATATTTATTCATCATGGATCATTAAAAAACACTTTCAAGAATATAATAATATGAGCTTAATAATTAATGCTCTAATATGGTAACAAATACAATTTTTTGGAAATAGTTACTAATTTCTCAAAACTTGATTTTTTCAAATGTCCTACTAGAGTAGAGAAGGTATAATATTTATTATCTTAATGGCGAGCTTGCCGAGTCTTAAAAAAGTTTTTACTTTTTCTTTCAATTTCTAATAAACCACCAAAGAAAATTTAACGTGAAGCACCGATATTTGTCTAAAACTTAATTTTTATATATATTAAAAGGAGTTCGCCTTAAATTGTCTGGAGAGCGTTTCGCCACTCGTTTTTTTCTTATGAAAGGTACCCATGCAAGAATATGTCGCACAAAAATTTGCAATCTCTGTAATACGGATCGAACTTCTGCATTTTGTGAAGAAGAGGAAGAATAAATTTCAGGGATTGGGTCGGAATTGAATGTACCTGTTGATGCGAGTCTTGAAAGACTGATGGTCGTTTAATAGGCGGACACGCGAAGAGAGTTCCAGTGTCTAGAAGGGTTCGATTTCCGAAGGAGTTTCTTAGTTATTTAGTTTACGAACTACAATGCTCTGATTATGGATAAACAGCCAAACAATGTGTCGACATTAATAGTATCCTGTTTTACTTTTAAACGGAATCATAATAAAAAGATAATTTTATATAAAATGTTTCCATCAAAACGAAGTAATTTTTTTGAGAAAATTAACTCATAAAACATCCACAAGTAATTAAATTTGAGAAAATTATTAACATTCTTAAAAATTTTAATTTAAATACAGAATGAATATTAAAGACGATGGTTATTTTAGGATCTCTATAAATATGTCTTGTAATTCAAATCTCTAAAGATGCAATCCTATTTAAAATGCCTGAAAAGATAATAGAGCGGTGTCTGAGTGACTATAAACGATCTTTTAATTGAAGTGATTTTGAAAAAAAAAATAATAATAAGAAAGCCCCGGAGGTCGCTCTCACCATCTAATGTTCCATTTACTTCGGCTGACACTCGTATATATTAAGCGAGTGCAGAGTTTATCATCTATATAAATATAATTTTACGGCTAATGTTACGGGAGATTAATGCGAGCGCAGAGTGGCTGGCCCCCGAACAGCCCTGGCCTCGAGCGGGTCAACTTGGAACATATGGTGATTGCAGCAGCACTGAGCGAACGTTCGCCAGGCCGACTGGCGCCACAGTGTAGCACTGGGATGCCAGCAAGCCTTTTCACATGGGCAAACCGGGTTGCTTCACTGGACATCATGACCCGGGGCCTAATTAACACCCACCGTCAATACGTCTTATTTTTACTATACTATTGGTAGAGTGTAGAATAAAGTGTCTCTTTTATTCAGTTTTAAATTGTCATAAAGAGAAATCAATAGCCGGATACTGACTGAGGATTTGCCTCGCGAGGCCAGCCCCTTGAGGCAAAGGTTCGCTTAGTCAGTATCCGGCTAATGAGGTTGTTCTCTAATTGAAGTAAATAAACATATATATATAAGGGCGTACCCAGCTTTTTGGTTAGAGGGGAACAGGACTAACAGGGAATTGTGGATTACTAAACTATAAAAAATTTATAAAAATGAATAATATCCATTTTCTTTTTCATTAGTAAATTTTCACTTAGGGGTCATCCATAAAATACGTTCTCAAACGTGATGATATTTGACAAGGGGGGGGGGGTCTAAAGAAACGTGATGTTCGAACTTCATCAATTTTAGTTTAATCTTTTTCTTAACTTGTTTTTTTTAATTTTATTATAGGGGGTCTAGCTTTTGTGACGTTATATTTGTTAGGGGTTCCATAAAAATTTGACACAGAGTGACGAAGGGGTGTCCGAAATTTTGCTTGGCGTATTTTATGAATGACCCCTTAGGTATATTATTTATAGAATTTTTATTTAATAGTTCAAGATCCCGACTTAGGTCGACCTTTACCTATCGAGTTTCCTAATAAAATTAATATTTTGATAATATAATGTATTAATAAACAAAACGTGATAGGGTCGACATCCTATTTCCCTCCATAGCTATTTTTAATAAAAAATTAAAGTTGTTAATTTTATTAGATAAATATAGTTATCGAGTTTTGGATAAATATATAGTATTATCAATCAAGAGTAAAAGCTGTATATAAAATTTCAAAGTTGGGTAGCCATCATTTTTCCCTACATAAGTCCAAGTAGACAGGGTATCAAAAGGTAACTTCGAATTAGTATTTTGTAGTTATAGAGTTTCGTTTATTGTTATATATGAAAATGAAGATATTTTTTTTTTTATGATAATGATGAGAGAAGGAGTTATAGCAAAAAGGTGCAACCCCTAAAGGCCTGGGTTGGCCCCTCCATCCTGAAAAGAAGAAGAAAGAATTTTATGGGTTTTTTATTGCGAACACGGTAGTATTTGGTGATATGTAATCAAATTAACAACTTAAATTTTTTATTAAAAATAGCTATGCAGGGAAATTGGATGTCGACCTTATTAAGTTTTGTTTATTAATACATTATATTATCAAAATATTAATTTCATTAGGAAACTCGATAGGTAAGGTCGACCTAAGTCGGGATCTTAGACTATAAAGTTTTTTTAAGAATCACTTTGATTCTAAGAGGAGGGGCAGCAGCATTGCGCATTTATTCGAATATGTGCCGCCACCAGATGGTTTTTTAGTACCATACGGTTATCATCAAATATATATTGTATGGTGTTAATAAACATTTCAAAATTTATATTATAATAATACTAGTATTTAAAAATGTTTTCTAACAAAATAAATTATAATAAAATGATCTTCTTCAAACACTTTTTGCCAAAACCTGCGCTATTTTACACAGTTTTTAAAATGTGTGGGATTTGAAGATTTTGTTGCACGTCCTCAGGCAATGACTCAGTTTCCTGATATTTAACAAGGAGCCTGAAAATGTGTATGCTTTAATTAATATTGTTTCATACAGTAATGAATCTAAAATAGAGAGGGTATCCTCGAAATTTTTTTGAATTTTGAAGAATATATCTGATTTATTGATTAGATTGAGTATATATTTTATAATATAACAAAACATTATACTAGCAAAAACCCGAATTTTAATCAATTTTGAGCTCAGATTATATAAAATGATTGGTCACACTTTTGGTTTCTTCCGGAAATCGAAAATGTCATCTAACTTTTGTAATTAGATTTTTTTCGAAATCTCCCATTTACACCAATCATAAGAAAATAAAGGGGTGGCACTGTACAGTGAATCCCAAGGTATTACCGATTAGAGAGGGTAAAAATTACATAGAAAAAAGGAAGATATCAAAGAAAATGGCGCTTAAAATTGACTAGAGTAAAAATCTAATTGCAGTCTAGAGGTAAATTATATGATATGCAAATAGAAATAAACTTTTCTTCTTTGATCATAACATGCACAGGTAAACAAGTGACGCCTACATATTGAGAGCAACGACATCTTATTGACTCCGCCTTCTACCTAAACTGCATTTTAATTTTTAAACATCACTCTAAAGCGCTGGGTCAATACTTCTGGTCAAACTGCCGGATATTTTTGAATCGAACCTGAATCACCTATCAGAAATGGCAATGGTTCCCAACCTTTTCTAGGGCGCGAAACACTTTTGTGATCAATTTTCTTTAGAATATCTCAAGAAAAGAAATAGATAAGCTTGTCATCAGTTATTTTTTTAGAATTGAGCAGTTATAATTCTACTAATGATTCTAAATTTTAACATAATATAATAGTCATATACATAGTTTAAATAAAGGTGGTTCGAATTTCTTTAAAATTCGAAGGGCAATGGAATGAATTTTTCAAATTGAATTTGAGAGAGTTCAAGTTGCCGACAGAAATAGATTTAAAGAGAAAGAAAATCACAACGAGAGTGTCATCTATTAGATCCGATATATCTAATTAATTTTAAATATGTCAGAGGGGTTATTTTTCTACCCCTTCGAGAATCGTATCGTATCTATGTAATTTTCATGGAATTAAGACCTCAGTAAGCCCTTTCATTCTTGCTTTATTGTAAACGAGCTTTTCGTGCGTGCCTTCGGCACGCCCTCAAGCTCGGCCCTCCGGGCTGGTGCCCTGGCGGGCTGCGTCTCGGTCCAAAAATTTTATTCCTCTTAAAAAACCACACTCCAAATGTATACCTGTGAAAATACATAGTCTCTTAAAAGTTTCACCTCATTTTCGTCCTCACACAGCTACAGAAATGAGGCTCTAGATATGAATCTGGAAGTATTTTTTTCTATAGTCTACAGCATTGTGATATTTTTTGTGTGGAAATAGATTTATTTAAATAAGTGGTATCGTGTGAGGAGGAGAATTATATTATATCATTTTTTAAAATTTGGGATCGATAATCGATATAAGGCTCCAAATATTTAAAAGAGATCAGGTGTTGTTTGTATGACAGGCTGCTCCAGTATTGCAATGAAAAACTCATATGGGTATGCGTGTCCTAAGTCGTTTAATTTTGTAAAAAAAGAATAACAAAATTTAGATTTTTAAAAAATTATAAAAAAGTGGCAAATTATTAAAAAATAAACAAATAATATATAAATCAAATAAGATGTGATTGATTTCTTTTTCTGTGCGCAAAGAAAAGCGAATTGAATATTTAATTTTTGAGTGGTGAAGGGGGGGGGGTAATAACTATCAATATATTTAATGTTTCTTAATTTAAAATCAATTGGAGTCTTTCATTTCGAAATTTGAGTCCAATTTACGATTATATTTCAAATTTGCCGCAAATATACCGATGGCGCTCTCTCTCGGCAGCATTACGTCAGCGTTGGGGCAAATTAATCTAGACAAATATATATAGTATAGTTTATTATATTTATTTAAATTTATTAGTAGAACTGCTTCACTCTTTAGTGAGCTGGCTAATTTACTATTCCCTCAATTCATAGCTTCAAAATTTACAGAGAGCGTACCAAGATTTTAAAAAGTTTTCACCATTTTCTTTTAAATTTTATTAAAATTAATATATTCGTCAAGTAGAATTAAGTAGCTTAAAAATTATTATAGGTGTATAAAATATATTTTCAAAACGTTATATTATGATTTCAATGCTTTGTAGAATATTTAATCTAATTAATTAATATTGTCTTTAATATGTGTAATTTGGCATGGTAAAATGCGCCCTCCCTCTCCCCCCCCTGTACTTTTCTTTTGGAAATTTCCTACTTACTCCCCACCCCTCCGCTGGCCCTCAGCGGACGCCAGTAGACTCGGTGCGCTACCCACGCCCACCTAGCCATGTGCCTCAAATTGAAAATTCAACTCATCTGGATATTTCTGGTAAATATCACAATCTAATTAGCTCCAAATTAACCATCTACCCTTCTTACTAAGTGGATATAGGTAATTATATTGAAAAAAAGAATCAATAATTTCTTGAGATATTGGCTCTAATGTTGAATTGAAGCAAAATAATGTATAGTATCTATATTTCTCGCTTAAATATATCTGAAACATCTCAAGCATGATTTGTTGCTTGTCGGCATGTGTGTCTGTGTTTTAGAGAAGTTCTTTCTTGAGCCATATATAATTAATATCTTCTTTACGGAGAATTGAGTAGATTCTCCAGTTTTAGAACTTAAAGTTCAAAAATGGAGTTAAAAATATTTTTTTTAATGATATAACTTAGATTTTTAAGTCGATGTAATAATATAGGCATAAATGAACAATTTATTTTTACGTTTATTATTAATTTCTAGGGCGTCTCTAGCGTACCTAGATTTGAAAATGTTTTTACTTTTTTAATTAATTAATAAATGTGCTGTTGAGCGATTCATTAAATACAATTTGTTTAAGAAAAATGACTAGAAAGTGCACAGATAGAATAATCTGTTTCTTTCGAGCTATCTTACAGCAAGGATGCCGGATACAAGTTCAGACTTGTTTCAGATCATTAGAGATTAATTTCTTAATTTCTATTATTCTAGGAATGGTCTTTTGACTTTGAAACTTGGACCAAAACGATGTTCGTTATAAAACGATTGTTTCTTTTTAAATCCCGAAAATCACCTTTTCAATAAATCTTTAATAAAAAGTTAAAAGTTTTTGTCATTATACTAAGCCAACTAGGCATGAAAATATTCAATAGACAAAACTTTTAATTTTTTTTTCATTCAATTCTAATTTCTCATATAAAATATACTAAATACATGCTTTAATCAAAAGTCTTTATATAAAGAAATTTCGATTTACTTTATATATATATAGATTATTATTCATTTTAGTTGTAATTAAAATGTTTTCAGATTAGAATAATTTTCTCTCCATATATTTTTTTACGAGTAAAAGTTTAAACCTTAGTCTTCTTATTTAAAAATTGATAATATTTGATAAAATAGTATTTTAGCAATTATTAATTTTTTTTATTCTTTTAATTTTAATTTCTTAAGAATTTGATAATAATTATCAATATCGGAAAGAAAATGTTTTCATCAGAATATAGAATTATTCTAGAAGAGCTTTTTACTTGAAATATAAAATTATTGATTTCAGGGAATTTGAACCAATCGCTGTTTACACACACACACACATTCTTAATTTCTTCCAAAATATCAAATTATTTATTCACTTTATTAGAATCTTAACTTTCCAACTGATTTAATATAGTAAAAAAATGTTTACTTTAAATATAAGTACTGCATTACTTATTCGAAACTCATCTTAAATAATTTCAAGGGTATAATTATTTGATTTTAATTAAATAAAATAATATGAATATTTGAGTGTATTATCTTTTTGAAAAAGTGGATGGAATTGTCCTTAATATATAAATTCACATATAAATAAAATAAATTCAAATTTTATTTTTAAAATTTATTATAACTTTAATTTTTTTAACGATTACTGATCGTCTATTCAATAATTTTAAGTGTGTTAAATTGAAACATCTTTGTAAAATATTTTATATCTACAGATTCAAGTATATTTATTAAATGAGATTTATTTTTTTTTCTAGTAAAGTGTTGACTCGAGTGCTGGATTTATTTCTCCTACATAGTCCACTGCAGGAGGCTCCTTAATTCGACCCACGAGGTATGTATCTAGATATTTAATATACTAATTAATTTTCTAATTAAGTTAATTCATTCACTGATGTACCTCGATTAATTTTTTTGGATTAATTTATGGTCGACACTTTACTAGAAAAACTGCCCATTATAATTAGTTTATAATAACCCATAGTTTAAGAAATACTGCATTTTACAATTTACACATTTTCAATAAAAATATTAATAATAACAATAAAAACCCAAAAAACTCCCCCCCCCGTCAATATTTGGTACGATTTTGCCAAAATCTAGTCACTTCTTCGCATTAGAAATACAAATATTTTAGCACAAGAACGAACTTTCTACAACTTTTCGTTCTTAAGTTAACGTTGCTATTCGAATACAGACAGACAGAGAGTTTAATTCGTTTTTATAGTAAAAATAATAAAAAATTCGAACAGGTGTGTTTTGAATTAACATTTAATAAATTAATTAATTCAAGCCAAGCATGTTACCGAGTCTTAAAAAGGTGAAACTTTTTCAAGACTCAATTTGATTTTATATTTGGTTAAATCTTCGAAAAATGTAATTTTTGTCTATTTTAAAGGTGTAACGATCCAGAAAAGTAGTACATGAAATCAAAATATTTGGTTTTATTTATTGAAAAAAAAACTTCGTCGACCATTTCCAATATACCACGTTACTTTATCTCAAACAGAATTCGAATATAATAATAATAATAATAAAAAAAAACTATAACTATATTTTCATGTTTTTTTCTCTTTCAAAAAAATATAGTTTTAGTTTGTTTGTTTTTACTATAAATCAAATTCTCATTGAGCTAAAAACAAGCGTTAATTGTTATTGATCGATGACGCTTCATTTAAATTAATAAAACTAAATATTTTGATTTCATGTATTGCTGTTCTGAATCAATACTCATTTAATATAGGAAAAATTCGTATTTTAGAGATTTGATTAAATGAAATTTAAAAACTAGAGCTTATACCTTCTATCCAATGTAATTTTTCAAAACTAGTACTCCAAAAGAGTCAGGAAATAAGATTATTTATTAAAAAAAAAACTCCCTCTCCCCGTCAATTTTTGATACGATTTTTACCAAAATCTATTTAATATGAACTTTTTGTCTGATTTGGACTAAATTTTACAGTCAGCCTATAGGGCTTTAGGAACTATAATGCAAAAATCAACTTCCTAAAATCACTAGGTTGAGAGGGAATGTATATGATAAAGTCATGAGATGGCCACATCACATACTTTATAATTTATAGGTAAATTTTAAACAATTAATCTTTATTTTTCTTTTATTAATATAGAAAACCATAAATATTAATCTAGTTTGAAATTTTTATGTAATTTTTCAATTTTTAATAGAAATTTATTCTATTTTATTTTCCATGCATGGTTATTCGTCTATCCCTTCTACATGTCTTCTCTTCTCGGCTTCATTCTACACGTCACTTGAATCTGCACATTATAGCTTCGCATTCAATATAAGTAAAAAATCTTTTTTACAAGCATGGCCTTTAATTTATTATTTAGGGACAAATACTTTAAAAAATTAGGGATTTTTGCAATAGGATGTTTTTTCTTTCAGCTTTCACCCTACAACTTTTAATTTTAGATTAGAGATTTTATTAATAAAAACAAAATAAATAAAATTAAATTTAACTTTTTAAATTTAAAATTGCTTTTCATAAATTTTTAGAACAAATTTTTCATTTTCATTTGATAAATTCAAATAAAAATAAATCAATTTTTCTTTTTTGAATATAACTAATTAAAATTTTTAAGAAGGATTAAAATGACGTCCTAATAAATTGTTCTATTCCAAATTTCTGATATTCATTTGGGACTTTTCATCAATTGATCATTAAAATTTTTAATTTAATAAAATTTTCTTAATTTTTGACTAGAATTCAGTCTAATTATTTTATTGGACTATTTTTCAAATTGTGTTTTTTATTAGAAATTAAATTCAGATAGGATGGCAAATGATGGATTTACAGAATTTCCTTCAATCGTAATTGGAGGGATCATCTGGTCCAAAAAGGATCAAAGGAGGATGGATCTTCAGAGGGCGGATTTATCTTCACAAAGTAAGACAATCTCCTTAGAATTGGTAGTTTTCTGGGTCTAAGATTATCGAATGGTTTTTTATTAGTCGTTATGGCTTCCAGGTTCATCGCCTCTCCTCCGTGGGATCCGCTAGAAAACCACTATTAATGATTGAATGATATAATTTTTAAGATTTATTATAAGCTCAAAAAGAGGGATAGAATTAGCAATAGGTGTAGGAGGGTGGGAGGGATACGCCATGCCAACGTCAGGGACGCTAATCTGTTTTCGAGATGTTTCTAGAGACAACCGTCTATCAGAACAGAGAGGTCTAGGTCTTCAGTATGGGCACTTGCAATTATTCAAGGTGAATATTACACTTAAATTTTTTTGAATTTTATTGAAAAACTTGAGGCTGTCATCTGCTTGATGCAAATAAATATATATCTATATAAATAAATATGTTACAAATCATTTATAAAACAATCTTCAAACATTTATTCAAATTTCAAAGTTTCGTACAGGCAATATTTAAAATTTATAATTTACAATGCTAAATATTCATTTAGAACAAAAATTCCTAATGTGGCCTGCTAGCTATTCAACTAACCTGGGACACAACTCTGACTTTTCGAATCCCAAAATTTTAGATAAAGAACCGAATTTAGAAAGAACAGTTAACATCCCTTATTGATTAAATTAGATGCTATCAAACTCACTTTACTTCTAGAGACTAGGGCTGTTTTCTCACATCCGTCTTTCCTTCAACATATAACCTTCAATCTTTTGAGATCACCATCCAAAGAGATGTATCTTCAACTCCGATCCAATCCCTGAAATTTCTTTTAATTTTCCTTTATCTATTAAGGATCCAAGATTCCGGGCCCGACTACAGAGGGTCCACTTTATTGGTTCAACATATCTTCTTGCATCAATAATAATAATATAATAATAAATTTAATCCATAGTTTTGTGGGGCTGGGTTGGCCGAGAGTGTGGCGTTTCTTCTTTCAAAAGAAAAGGTTCATAGTACATAGATCTGGCTAAATAAACAGTATTCAGAAAAAATCAAAATTTAAAAAAGAATTGTTTTAATTAAAAGGGTTAAATACGAGACGTATTACTTAATTGTTTTGAAAAATAAAATTATCCGAAAGCAGAATCAGTCTAGTCTTATTAAATTGTTTTCTCCCTTTAAAAATGTATTCGATAAATTTTAGAATAGACAAAAACGATTAGAAGCTGTGATAAGATTCCCAAATAAACTCTTAATTAATTTTGAAGAAGATGTATTTTGGGGAAAAACAACATTGTCATTCTTCATTTGAATATTTTATGTGCGGAGTGCGTATTTTTAAATGAAAACATAATCCAAGCTGTACTCTGATTCTGGTTTCGGTTATAACTTTTTCAGTACATGCTCTGGTTGCCCAATCACTACACAGTCACAAACTGCACCTCAAATTTCTATATATCTGTGTGTATTTTTTCACATCATGCAGAGGTCACCCTTTTTGAATTACTATTAAAAATCGACATATTTGCTATTCTTAGCAAGAAAAATTGTTTAATTTTAAAGGATTGTTCTACGTTCAGCTATATTTTTTTCATTCGTAGAAATAATTCTTTTGATTTTTTTTTACTAAATTCTAACTTATTATATTTGAGGAAATTGCTTAATATAAAGAAAACCAGGAGAAAAAATAAATTGCTCTGCTAAAACTAATTATAATAAGGAAATAGTATCATACATAAAAAGCCTTTTGGAAGACATAAGACTACCACTCCCAGAAACTTACACTATAACGTAGGATTGTGGTGTATAATCTGAGCCCTGGGCAAATTGTTTTAATATGGGTGAGGAACCGGTGACAAGGTCGCATTCCTTTCTAGGTCATCTTGGACTTCTTTTTGTTCTCTTTAGCGACAAAGTAAAACAAAGGAGTGTTCTCTTTTTAAACGGCTTCCTTTTAAAGATGAATGTTTTTCATTTTTTTAAATATAAAATAGCATTAACAAAACATAAATAGCCATAAAACAATTATTATACATAAGACCAGTCCCGGATCAAGGAGTGGGCAAAGCAAGACACGCACCCCAGGCGCCATTCAGGGGGCGCAGGTTTGACTAAATAAGTGTACGTTGTTTTCTTCTAGCTAATATTTTTTGACTGATTTTGAAAAAAGCTTGTGGCTTGTAGCACTCAAACACTTATATTACTTTGCACTTCTTTATTTTGTGCTTACTAGAGACTAATTATTATTATTATACGTTAGAAGATTTAAAAAATCAAAACTATTGTGAACAGTTTTAATCAACGTTGATTAAAACCAGAAAGACAACTTTGGTACTGTGCAATTCAGCGAACTATATCCATATTTTTTTAGTATTCTTTTCCTTTCCGGACCAAAAGCTTTTTCACCCCCACTCAACTCCTTATCTTATACAAGGCTCAAATTCGCCATGTCTCGAATATTGTTCGCATTTGTGGAGAGGAGCCTCCAAGCATTCTCTTAATACCTTGGATGAATTTCAGAGGCGGGCTATCAAACTGATAGGAGATCCTGCATTAACTGACACTCTCGACTCCTTAGCCCATTCTAGTTCTGTCTCGGCCATTTCTATTTTTTATAGATATTATCATGGCTTTTGTTCTGAAGAGATAAAATCAAGAATCCCTCCAAAGACTTCATTTGTGCGGAATACGGGACTTTCTAATATTCAACACCCCTACGCGCTTAAATTGGATGCTAAAATCGAACAAACGCATTCGCAAATTCGTTTATCCCTATGACATCTAGAGACTGGAACTCTCTTCCTCCGTCCGTCTTCCCAGCAATTTATAACCTTCAATCTTTCAAGACCCTCATCCACAGATACCTTCCAACCCAATCCCTAAATCTCTTCTTATCTTCACGATACAATGGTCCATCGCGGACTTCAGAGGTTGTACCTTTTTGGTGCAACTTCTTCTTGTATCAATATCATTATAAAAAATAAAAAAAGTGTCATTTCTTTGGCAGGTTCATCTTATACTTGATATTTAAGTATACGAACTTAATAATATACGTTTTTGGAAGCTATGGAAATAATCACCAGTTTTAGTGCGAAAGTATATTCAGAAAATTGAAAGTTTTAAAATGTCCAATAATATAGGTACTGCCTCGGGTGGCTAATTAAGCATCTAGTTCCCGAAGGCAATTTTTAAATAAAAAAAAAAAAATGTAATGCTTGACTTTTTGGGAAACAGAATTCAAAATGATGAAAGGTTTAGTTAAGAAGCCTAATATTTTCCCCCATAATCTTAGATACCTAAGTCATGTTGATTATTATAGGTTCTGTTCATCTACAAAAAGGTAAAGTGAAAGTCAGGGTTCATTTTTTGGGTTTCAGTCCAACGCCATAACACTATTGGAATTCTCCGACCAAGGCTTTTGTAAATACGTATTGGAAAAATTATCTAAATAATTTTTTTTGCTGATTGAATAGGGAAGGCAAAATAATAGTTGCACAAAGACTGGCGTCAAATTTTTTGACACACCCCTGCTCAAGATTAAGTTGTCCATCAAATGCTGGAGAAGTTGTTTCTTCTGCTCTCTAATGATATTTACAAAGTCTGAATGTCTTCCAAATGGTGATTAACCTTCTCTGAATGTTGTCTCAAACATGTTCAAAGGGGTTGAACAGACAACTTAATCTTAAATATTCCAAGACTTTATTCTGTTGTATTATTGATTAACTATTTTTTTATTAATTATTTTCTCATTCTCTAAAAATAAAGGTAACATATTATTTTTATTATAAAAATTTATAAATTTTCTATTTCTTCTAACTTCTCTTCCAATTTCATTCACGTTATTTTATATTTAATTTATTTCATACCTATATGATTATGATGTCTAATGATTAAAATGCTTCTTCAAGTTTTAGCATAGACAATAGACACACAACTAATAGAATATTATTCAAAAAAAAATAAAAAATTCTTAGGCCAGTGTGAGTAATGCGTATATATTTTTACTTTCTCATATATATTCTATATCATGTAATGATAAGATATAATGTGGAAGTATTGCGATCGCCTGCCGAGGTCCTGAGCACTTTTAGAGTCAGTTGTATGTTGGTTGGTAAACTCTTTTTAAACGTTGGCAAAAGGTAAAGCCTTAGAATTCACCTTGTGCCCGATGGGATGGCCAATCAGATGAAAGTGCCTGTCATCTGATTGGCTATCCCACCGGGCACAAGGTGAGTTCTAAGGTTTTACCCTTTGTCAACGTTTAAAAAGAGTTTACCAACCGACATACAACTGGCCCTTAGAGCTTCTATCTCTAAGGTGAAAAAAGTTAATTTCACTTTGAGACTTCTAGGTGGGAGGAATAGTATGAAACCGGATTTAGAACATATAAAACAGATATTGTGTACTCCAGAGGCCAAAAAGGGATCAAAAATCTATTATCTTATCTAATTTCTCGGGTTGTAAATCTAAAATCAATTTTATAATGAAAATGAAATTGAAAAATGAATTTTCTTAATATATTTTATATGATGGACTTGAATGAGCTGAAACATTATGGATAACATTATCTTCTAATGACATGTAGTGGATATATTTTATTAAATCTTTGTTGTCTAGACTTACAGCCTTTCTTTTGTATATTTAAATTTAATTAGATCAGCAGACCTTATAAATTCACCTGAGTGAAGAATACACAAAAAGTCAATGATAATATATAGACTGTCAAGTGGTTTCTCTCCTCCCCATTAAATTTTCTTTAATTGGCTAAAAACAAGCTTCTTGTGGTGACAACAGGCGCCTTGTTGTCGTGGCGAGACCCCTTCCCAAAGTTAGAACAAAAAATGTGCGGATTGTCTTTTGTTTACACAAACCCATCTAACAGACACTCGAAAACATCCATTTCCACAAACGGCGCCTCCGAAGGTGTTTCAAAATAAAAAAATACACTATTTATTAAAAAATAAAAAAAAATAAAACTATAGGTTACTGTTGGCTATTTGTCAATTATCCTATGGAAACTTAAAAAGGCTCTTAACGTTTCAAATTAGTTTGGACGTTTGTTGATCTTTCTTTTTTATTTTTCTATTATAATGTTTTATAATTATATACACACTTCACCAATGGGAGGGGTTGTGTTCCACCATTGGTCTAAAGAGAATCTCAGTCTTATTTAAAAATAGGAAGGCAATTTCATTCTTTAAAAAATCATAGGCAGAGCCGCCGAGAGCTTATACCAGTGTACCTAAGGTGCGTGCGCTAAACGGGGCGCATTAGAAGAATACAGTAGGTGCATTTTATAAGTTAATTTTTTTGCTACCCTATGCAAAACAGATCCCTTTGTTCCTATTTACCAACATCCACTTTGATGTAAGAAAGTAGAAAAGATTTTGAGTTAAATGGCGCATCTGAACTCGTATGTGAATAAAATGGCAAATGATATGTAAAAGGTTGGCCACCACAGAGTGTCCATGGGCTGGATCTTATCAAGAGCCCCCTCTCTTAATAAATATTTATTAAGATCATGCAGCAAACCATATTTTCGTATTTTATCCAAGAGACCGGACCCCGGGGCTACAGCGCCCCCCCCCCATGGGCCTCTGGTTATATGGGTCAATTAATATTACGGCCCTCCTCAATATTTTAAAACTTTCAGAATTTATTTCCCTGAAATTAAAAATGTACTACCGGAATTGATATCAACTTTTTTATTTTAAACTGGACCTTACTATTATTATTTGAAAGCTATTGCTTTTTTCTTTCCAATGATATATGATTTAATCAAAATTTATATATATATTATACTGGGTACGAAGCTAGCCATCGGAGGGCCTATTCCTTCGCCCCCTGGACCCCGTCTCGCAATCTATAATCCCACTCCATTCCACCAACCCTGTAATGCCCAAATTTACAAAATCTTGAAAATGTTTTTAACTTTTCTAAGAATTCTGGTTGAAAAAATTGAGTAGATATAGAAAATTGAGATTAAATATGAAGTAAAATCTGAAGATAAATCAAATAGAAGCAACCATTCCAGTTCTGGATATTGAATCTCAATTTATTCCCATTCTTGAGTCTACTCCTCTTCTTTTGCTATGACTTGAATTTCTTCATGGTGCGCTCGGGAGCTTTATAGATATATATAAATGAATATATGATCATCCGTTCATATGTTAATGCTGGCACTCCCTTTTAACTCGATTGGATCTCTTGGATTTCCAAATCTATCTATATCGAACTTAAATTATGTTCATTTTTTTTTGCTTTTTCCTCTTTTAATTTATAACCAGCGCATCTCTAGAAGATCGTATTATATTAGTTCATGAGATTAAATTTCGAGAAAGCTATTTCTTGCAACTTGCCCATCTATTTTCATTGACGTTCGATTGATGAGAAAAGTCTCAATCGGTTTTCTTAAGATTTGCTCCGCCTTAATATTTATGATCGCTCTAATATGAAATGTATTGTATTCGATTAGATATCAATAATATATGAGAGTCTAGGGATCGTTCTAGCCGAACAGGTTGCTAATCCAATGGACCAGTCTCAAAATTATTTATTTCTCAATCCCTGCTTCTAGTCCCTGCTGATTAAAATTTTTGTTTTAAGGGGTCGTAGCAAAAGTGGTTAAAACTGAACCTGGTTGCCTGTATATGTATAAGTCTCTTGATACAGGCTTGTAGATTCTAAAGTATGAGCTATTAAAGCAAGAAATGTCATTATAGTCAGTCAAAAAAAAAATGAGGCACCTGTGTCTTCTAAACTATTAAATCTGTAAATTCGACATATAATTAGATTTTGATAATTTATAGACAATACAAGTAAAGAAACAATTTGGGACACATGTAGCTTCTATAATACTAAAGTTAGCTACTTGAAAATTGACATGTCTTTAGAGTTTGATGATTTTCCGTCAGTACATGAAAAAAAATAGTGGCAATTGTAGTTTCTAAACAATATTAAAGCTAGAACTATGTAAAATTTTGCACGCCATCGATTAGGATATTGTTAAATTAGTCTTCTAATATATTATCTTTATAAGCAGTTTATTTAGTGAATTTAATGTTGAAACTTCAGTCGCTTGTTATGAGCCAACAAAGGTGTTTTGTAGTGTGTTTTGTTTTTCTTTCTAACTTGGCAAAAAGAGTGCACTTTCAAAGAAAATTATTTTGAAAAGTTTGGATCAGAAAAAAAAATAACTGTCGACCTTGTAAATTTCAATTGATATTTTTTATGCTATTTTTATTTTTATTTCCCACAGTCAATGAACACAAACCATTTGGCCCTTTTTTCATCATTTAGAAACCATACGAACTATCAAAGGAGAGTTCATTAAATACACAGAGTTGATTTTTGAAATTTTGACCCTTCCGTCCCTTGTAATGTTTTATAAACTTTATTGTTTTGTGTAGTAGTGACATATATGGCAGAGGACTAGTGCACAGGGCTAGGCACTTTTGGGGAGCTAGTTACTAGTTATTTTCATTTTAAGGAAGAATGTAAGTTCAAGTACGAACTAGTTCCTTTCATTTTTAGGAACTAGTTACAGCTACAAGTTTAAAAAGTAACCGACTAAAAAATAATAATTGGAGTAGGTACTTATAAATAATTACTGCACAGTCTGCTCTTGTGACAATGCTGCCAGAATTTAACCAAAATACGATTTTTTTGCATTTGTTGGTTTAGGAATAATGTCACATACAACTAAACAAGATTGTTGCAAGACGTTCGATTTACATGTTATTACCAGAAAGTTCCACACTCATCGTGTAACACTTTATAATTAATTAAATTGATTAAAACATTGTTACTTTTTAAAACAACAATGAAAATAATACGTACTTACAATCAGTGGCGAATTTCACGGTGGACGGACTGGGAGGCCGCCCGTTGTTCATAAGCCCACAATCATAAATATTATAAAATAAATTATTAAATAAATAATATATTTTTAGTTTTACCGGCCGGGACCTCTAAATACCGAAATCCCCCACTGCCTACAATTTCTAATTTTCTTTTGAATCTATCTTTGACAAATGAAATGAATTATCCACGCTTACTAGTTTTTTATTATCAACGTCTGCACATATATCTGTGCCTAGGCCTCATATAAATATCGAATATTGACGTTGCTCAACCTAAGTAGCCCCTACTGGAATATAGCCTGTAGAAAACACCTGATAATATATCATTATAGCATAATTTGTTTTCTTTTCAATTATTGAAGATCATTCATCAATTTTTTAAAATCATTGGTTGAATTTTTTAGAAATTCACCAACAACAAAACTAATAGATGGCCAATTGCTTGTAGGGCTCCATACTGAAAGTTACATTCTTGATAAATTCCAAAATACTTGAGATATAAAATTTGTTCTTATTTGTCATTGATAAGGAACGAATGAGAGAATCCGGGAAATATTCACATAATTTTAAGTTAAACTATTTCTAAACGCCAACAGGTAAAATAAATCCCCTAAAAATGGTCTCTTTTCTCTCTCGTATCATCATTTTAATTCAAATTAAATTAAAAAAAATTAAGACCAATTCTCTTTAAAAAGACACAATCTCATGATAAAAAGATATGTACTTTTTTATTTTTTAGAATTCCTTCATAGATACTATTTCTCGTAGCACGATTTAGTTTAATTTAACAATATGAGATTTAGAAATAAAGTTAATTATATATTAAGGATATTAAGAGTGTGTAAAAAAGTCTAGTCGTGTGAGCTAATTTATTTTAATGATTTGTAAAATCAGGTTTTTCTTAAGGATTATATTAATAAGAAAATTGCTTTTGATATATTATAAGAGAGAATATATTTTTATTCAAACTGCACCCTTTAGAAAATTTCCCAATAAAGGATTATTGGCGCCGTGAGACCAGCATTAATCTGGACCTGTCTGCCCCCCGTCTCACTGAGAAAGAACTTTCTAAATTCTAAATTCTTTCTATTATTTCATATCTGATTCAAAATTTTATATTATATTTATTAAAGGTAAAAATTGAAAGAAAAAAATTTAGGACTCGGCACACGATTGGAAATTAGAGCTGCTGCAGATAATTATTTTTATACATTTCTGTCTGAATTTTAGTGAAGTTTATTTGATATTTCCAAAAACGAGTATTGTTATGGTCCAAGTGCAATAGACTATTTCTAGAATAATAAAAATTAAGTAATTAATTTTCAATAGTCTGAAACAGGTCTGAACTTCTAATTCCATCTAATTCTAATGAACGGCATAGTTATTAATTAATAAAAAAAAATGAAAGCTTTTACTAGACTCGGTACATTAGGACCGTCACCATCATCATCATTGAGTATACAATCCTAAGACTGGTTTGATGCAACAATCCGTCTCCACTCGACTCTGTCCCCCGCCAACTGTTTGACCTCTCTAAATGTCTGGCATCCCATATCCCCAATTATATGGTTGAAATATTCTAATCTGGGTCTTCCCCTTCCCCTTTTCTTTCCCACCTCCCCCTCCAAGATATCCCTAAGCAGTCCCCCATGTCTCAGTGTGTGCCCCATCATCTGACCTCTTCTCTTCTTCAGACTCTTCCACAAGGTTCTTCTTTCTCCGATTCTTCCAAGAACTTCTTCATTTGTAATTTTATCCTTCCATTTGATATTCATCATTCTTCTGTAGCACCATATTTCGAAAGCCTCTAATCTCTTTCTCTCCTCTTCTCTAATTGTTCAGGTTTCACACCCGTACATGGCTATGCTCCATACATATGTCTTCAATAGCAACTTCCTGTTTTCTAAGCTGATTGAGGAGGAGCATAGTAGTTTTTGTTTTGAAGTAAACCCCATTTTTGCTTGGGCAATTCTTGATTTAATTTCGTTTTCGCTCCTCCCATCCCATGTTATTTTACTTCCTAGGTAGCGGAATTCCTTAACTCCTTCTAGGTTTTCTTGGTTAATTTTGATGCATTCCTGTCTCGTTTGTTCTTTTTTTGTACATACTAGGACCTTGGTTTTATTCTTGTTTATTTTCATTTTGATTTCTTCTATTAGGATTTGGTTAATTCCATTCAGGGCGTCCTCTAATTCTTTTTTATTGCTTCCTAGAAGGGCAATATCATCGGCAAATCTTAACATAGCGATCTTTTGACCTTAGATTTCGATACCTGTATCAATTTTGTCTTTGAATTCTTTAATCGCTTCTTCTATGTATAATTTGAAAATCATTGGTGACAGCACACATCCTTGTCTTACACCGTTTTTTATTTTGGCTTCTCTTTGCTCATCTCCAATATTTATTATTGCCGTCTGGTTTTGGACCGCCATACTAATTAATAATAAAGTTAAATATAATTGTTCAATTATGCCTATATTGTGAAATGACATCGCCTCAAAATCTCAATAAAATCACTCAAAAATTATGTTTTCTGCATTTTTGAACCGAAAGTTCTGAATCTAGAGTGACAAAAATCTAAGCAGTTCTCTGCATTTAAAATGTAAACATTTTGGAACAAGAACTAATATATACGACTTTAATTCTTGATTTTTCGCGGGTATCGAAATTCGAACACAAAGGAATGAAATGATTTTCCCCACGTTTCACACATTTTTAAGCACAATGAACAAATATTTTTTATAGGGGGGGGGGGGATTCATTTAATAGGCTTCGCCTGCGTCCCAGGCGTAATGAGTAAAATGTGCTGTAGTTTTCTCATGCGTGACTGCAATGTTGGCAATTAATGTACAGCTCAAATGAACTGTATTCTGCAAGATATTATGGAATTTTTCGTCATTAAGCAGTTTGGGTTGGATATGTAAAACTTAACACAAAGATGTCGCTTATTAATATAAATTTTTATGTTCAATTCCAGCAGAGTGATCCCATATCTAAGAGTTTTTTTCTGACTTTTTTCATTTTTCAACGGGAAGTTTTGAAGTCAGAAAGGATATTCAACTTTTTCGTTTAGAAAACATTTTGGCATTAAAAGATCTTTCCGCGAGCTTTTTAGAGAGTATGGGAATCAAAACATAACTAAAAAAAGTCATGTTTGATAATGATTTTTCTGCTGAAAAAGTAGGTAAAAAAAACAAAAAAATGAAAAATTTGAGTGACTTGAATGCTCTGGCGGATTACTCCGACAAGCGTACCCTTTTTGGGGATTGAAGATTCAGGGGACATTGGTGCATGATTGTGACAGAATAGCAAGTCACGAATTGAAGACGGGGCTATACCATACTAAAGGTGCTAGTCCCACTGCTTCTTTCTTCATCTACACTAGAAGTAAATGATCATGACATAAATAGCCGAATTGGACTTCTGAGTCACTAGACAGTGTCGGAGAGCAGCTAAAGTTTATCTTCGATAATATCTAATAAGTCAAACATTAACTCTATTCGGTTATAAAAACAAGTTTTTGAACAAGAAATGTATTAAATAAATCAAGAATCAGAGATTTTAATGCAGACTATTTTTCATTATATTTCTTTAAGTGACAACATAGAAATGTTGAATTACTAGCTAAGCCTATCGGGCAGACCAAAGTATTGAATTCACTCAAAAATTATTATTTGATTTCTTATTTGTGTTTAAAAAATGGGGATAATCATATTTAAACATATCTCTGTCTTCCATTGTTATCCATGACTAAAATAATGAAAAGTCGTAGAAAGTTCGTTTTCTTACAAAAATGATTATATTTACAAAACGAAGGAATGACTAGATTGGGTTTTCTATATTTTAGTACTTCTAATTCAAAAATGGAGAATGTGAGATTGTTGAATGTTGATTTTCCCACTAATAAATATTTAATCAATTTATGAGGTTGCATCCAATTATATATTATTTTATCTTGACCAAATGTAATGGTACATTTTACAAAGCAGAGAGCATATCTTCATTATTTTCCTTTCGTTATCATTCTTTTTAATTCATATATACTATATCGATTTTTTCCAAATAGAAAAAATAAATAACTTTTTGTATATTTTTATTATTAATGGTATTGTAAATGTATTTCGCAACCATAATGCTCATTTTCATATGCCAAATTACTTGGCTGAAGACCAAAACGATAACGTCCAGACAGACAGACACTCACTCTAAAAATGACTTTCCAATCGTGGCTTGTTAGAAGACAATATTGCTCAAATATTGGCAAACCCATGATGAGTTACTTTTATTGACATTTATTATTAACTTAGAAATATATATTTCAGTCCAACTCTGACATTTGAAAAAAAGAAAAATCCTCAACGGGATATAAATCTTGAGTCTTTTAACAAGGGACATTATTAAAGACTATATTTTTCAATGAAGAAAGTTTCGATTTCTGAATGTAATGAAAAATAATAAATAAATAAATCAAAAAAATTTCGGAAGTTATATTGCACGCAAAGCATATAAATTATAAATTTTAATGGTTTACGATTGAATCTCTTAGAAATTTTGTGACAATGGTCTTAAATTATAATTAGACTCTTATATTTATTTTAATAACTCTGTTTCGGGACTTGGAGGTATTTTCAGTTTATTTACTAATTAGTCATCGCCTCTAATATATTCCTTATCTATATAAATGACCTTCTAATTTTGCCCTTCATTGATTTCAGATTTTAATCTTCTCTTCGGTAATGCAAGGGTCTTTTGATATCCATATTGGCTGCATCTTACTGGTGCCTTCCTTCTTACATTCCATTGGATTAAAAAAATCCTTCCTCGATTCATTTAGATTTAACTTAAAAATCGAGGTCTCGTCACTTCGATAACTTAAATGTAAACAAGGCACAATGGTGTCTAACAGCTATAGGGGTATCGATAGGAACCTTCCAAAAATTTCACTTGATTCCAACTCACTGGAATTTTATGAATAATACCTACCTATGTTTGTTATCTCAATAGGGTCTGACCTTTCTTGAAATGACTTCAGATGCCATTTTACATACAATCATCTTTTTATTCTTTATAAGGCTCATATTCACTCCTGATTCGAATACGGCTCGCATCTGAAGAGTGGGATCTACAACACTTCATCGGTGCCAAAAACCGAAATAACACATTCAAAAATTCGTTTATCTCTATGACTTCTAGAAACTAGGAACTACCTTACCAGATGTGTCTCACCCATGACATTCAACCTCAAACTTTCAAGATATAATCAAAGGAGCTTCGGACACAAAGCAACCCCGAAATTTCTTACTATTCTCTTTCTTCTTTTTATGATGAAGGACCAATCCTGATCCTGTAGGTTTGCACCTTTATGCTATAATTTCTTTTCCCAGCAATATCAATAAAAAAATGCACACTGGATTATTTAAATTTGGCTTGGGTGATTGTCTTTTTTAAAGTTCTGCTGAGTTTTTATTTAAAAAAGAAAAAATTTCAAAGGAAATTCCTAAGATCTTAATTGTTCATTTAATCTCTCGACTTTTAGCTAGAGAAATTATTTCTTTCTTAAAATGGTTGAAAGATTTATATAATGAGAAGAAGGCCCTCGTTAAAATAGTATAGATTCATTTAAAAGGGCTGAACTCTATTTGAAAAGATTAATTTCCAAGTACATACTTTGAGAGAAGCGTTTCGTTCGAGATATTATTTCAATGTAATGTTCCGACTTCTCGAATGTATTTTGAGAAGGGTTGACCCAATGGGCTTATCTCGACAGGTCTCGTGTCATTTTGGTTTTGAGAGTCGAGAAGGATGCGCTGAGCGCCGCCCACGCGACCCGACATTTACTTTTGGAACCCACACGATGCTGCAGCCAACACGAAAAATGACCCTGCACTCTCAGAATCCTCTATATTCAAATCTAAATTAGCTGTCCATAGAGATTGTGCGAATAAGAAAACCATCAATCGCTTTCATTGCAGGATAAAAAAAA
This sequence comes from Forficula auricularia, assembly GCA_024734495.1. Lineage (NCBI taxonomy): Eukaryota > Metazoa > Arthropoda > Insecta > Dermaptera > Forficulidae > Forficula > Forficula auricularia. The sequence continues at coordinate 8,703,646 of JALMQS010000030.1, read as the reverse complement.
GCAAATTAAATCAAGCACATGGAAATCAGCAAAATCCAATGAATATTTGTTAAGTTTCTGTCTCTTTAAATTTGTTGCTTAGGTCATTTTCCTATCAATAATCGTACTTTTCCCCAAATACATATGTACTAAAAATTTTGTGTAGCGTAACCTAGATCTAGAGGATTCACATAACTGCCCCCGCCCATGATAAATCTAATTAGATACTATTGATATACTGTCGAAAGTGCCAAATCATAATAGAGCCTATTTGACTATCCTTTATGTGTCATTGATTTAGGCGAAAGTCAGCAACCAATTAAAGTCTTCAGCATCGGTGAAGAACAACATTATCTTAGGGGGAGGGGAAGAAATGTTGTTCACGGATAGCTGTCTGCGCATTTATGTTAAGAGGGTGAATTTCCATTGAATTCTGAAGACATTATAAATTCTGTATATTTGTCAGTCCTATCGAGATTTTTTCCAAAAGTAGGTATTATTTACTCATATACCTACCCTCGTTTCGTTGAAATTCGAAGGGTGACCTAAAAACAATTATTTAATAAAATTATTTACAATTAATTCTAATTCTAATAAATAAATGAATTTGTTTTATCTGGAGGCACGGCATGCAGTGCCCCAGCCAAGTTCGATTCGAGCGGGTGTTCACTGCCAGACTATACTTTATAGGAAGCAACTCGAGCCATTGTGACGCTTTTGTAACTTCGTACTGGAACCTGTACATGACTGAAATTATTTTCCTCAAACTTAACTAAATTATTTAATTTGATATCTTTATTGCTTATACCGTTAAAACAAGCAACTTAGGCCCGGTTGTATGTCGCAAAGTAAATGCTTTTTACCACTAGCCAAGGTAGATGGTAAATGGAGCCACTGGGATGGCCAATCAGATGACAGGTACATTCAGCGGCTGTCATCTGATTGGCCATCCCAGTGGCTCCATTTACCATCTACCTTGGTTAGTGGTAAAGCATTTACTTTGCGACATACATCCGGGCCTTAGGGTTTTTCGTCAATGAGTGACTCATCAAAATTCTAGAGCACTTCTACTGATGCTAGAATACTGAAATTTGGCATAGTGGTAAAGTTTAGGGTAGAAATAGATCGAAAAAGCGAGCTTTCCCTTCTTCAAGATCTAAAATGAAGGGATGAGTTTTATTGGGTTACATATGTATATAGTGAAAATAAAATGACCCTAGTATGCTGAAATTTAGCATACTTGGGGCATTAATAATTGAGAAAATCAAATACTGATAATTTCCCTTCTTCAGGCCTGAAATGAAAGGGTGAAATTTAGTCTTGAAGGACCGAAGATTGAAAGACTTGGGAAAAAAGGAGGCAGACAACAAACCAATCTTAAGACTCCTATAATGATTAATAAATAGAAAAATATCATAACGAATGAACACTATGAATCATTGAGAAATAAACAAATAATTTTCCCTACGTTGCCGAAGCAGAAAAATTCCTTCAAATTTTAGATCTTTATATTTAGTGACTTGTCACTTAAAAGGAAGGAGTGGATTGAGTGATATTCATTAGTTGATAATAAATTTCATATGAAATTGAATGTGAGTGAATAAATTAAATTCTAAATGTCAATGTATTTTTTCTTCTATACCGAATATTTTATTTAGTACATAGAAAGGTCATAATATTTGAATTCAATTTTTGACCTCTTTAATGACATGGACCCACCACCCCAAATGTCGGTTACCATCCGTTATCTAACCAATTTCCATGTTCCATTTCATTTCCAAATCGGTTCCCGAGAAACAAAGCGAGAGGTTTAGTCAAGTTGTATTCAATAAAAAGATCGGGTCACTGGCATCCAATAAACATAACTTGAAACGTTTCTATGTCAAGTGGAGGTATAGAAGAAGAAAAAAATCGAAAGTCTAAAATTCCATTTTACCTCTTAATAAAAAATCTTTCGGTATAGAAAACCGAATATTACACTTAAATGAACCATAATGAAGTGAATTTCCAAAATTGTGCCCTTAAATTTGATTAGAAAGTGATTTTTTGTTACCAGGTGCAGAGAGTGCAGGCCATTGGCCCACTTGCCATAAGCACCTGGTACGATGTCGTAACCTATTCAGCTAATTCAACGTATATATATTTATATTATATATATATAGATACATAATATGCGTGGGTCTTCAAGATTTTCCACGATCACAAATGGCAAAAGCAATGATGTATCTAATAATCTAAATTTATAAATAGTTTCCATAAAGAAATTTATGATAATTGTTTAAATTAATAAATGAGAAAAAATGTGTAATTGATTATGGAAAAGAAAAAAAGTGAAAAGTATAATTATATATTGGACGCTAACAAAACTTGACATTACCTCTTTTAAGAATTAATTTAGTTAATACTATTTCTATAATATTCTCTTTCTTGTGTCATACTAGCTTTGAAGAATAAAGGTTTAAAAATATTAAAACATTTTTTTATTTATCAACAAGTGCGAACATTTTGATTACTGATAGTAATTCAGTAATATTGGTTCATGTGTTTGGTGTTCACAAATCAAAATAATATGTATAAATTGTATCCACCTTCTTTAATGTAACTATCGTAAGAAATTATCAAGTGTGAGGCGACAAATAAACAAATACTCAGAATCAATGCGTAGCATCGGTTATTATAAAACCTTAATCAGTGAAATGCTTTATTAAATATGTTTCACCAAGAACCAACATCATATTTCCTGAGCAAAAGTTTTAAAAATATTTAAGAATATGTTTATGATTAAGTTTTAGGATCTTTTAAAGATGTTTTGGTCTTTAAAGATGAATGCCCTTACAATAGATTAAACACATCTATAGGAAATCAAGAGAGGTGTTCAACTACTAAATTCGAGGTGTTATGGATTATTTTTATTATGTTAGAAGGGTTGAAACACCCTCTTGATTTTCTATAGATGTTTCGATCCGTTTTTGGGACTTTAAAGGCCTCGATTGATGAAATAGATAGGAGTGATTCTTTTGGATTGCAGCCTAATTATAAAATATTTTAGTTTACTCACGAATTCTTCTTGCCGAAGGGGTTACCATGATCATGAAGGTGGTTCCCTCATGGCGAGACCTGTTCATTGCACTTCGTACGGGTTGACCCGTGGGATTTCCCCAAATGTGGCAACTCGGGCGCGTAATTTTGGAAAAAAAATTACAAGTCATAGTAGTGCTATGTGATATTATAACAATATCGATTTTGCTAATAGTTGTATTGATTCGGTCTATCGTATATTTATTATCACTTTTAAAGAGCTTTAAAGTTAAAAGCCGAAACGTCATGTTATTAACTAGAAAATTTTCTCATTTTAAAATGGGGGGTCCAACCTGAAAGAATCTAATTTATCTCTAAAACGTTTCTCTGTAAATAGGGGGAATCGTTAGTAAAGGAAGATAGTCTGTCAATTTGCAAACTTTTGCCTCGATTAATTCGAAGCTATTAATAAATTATATAACTGTTCTAGTATAGATTTTTACATTATTAGGATAAATAGGATACTCACCCCGAGGCATGAATAATTATAATAATTTTTATTTATTTTTTATTTTAATAGAAAATCAGCAAATCATTGCATGCAAGAAATGTCTTAATAATACCTTTAATAGTAGACATGTTTTGGATTAGACCACCCATGAAATGAAATGAAAAATAAATTGAAATTTTCCATTATATCAAAATAAAGGCCTTGAAAAATGTTGTCCAAATTTGTAAGCCTCCTTTAGACCCTCCTTTTTGAGCCTCTGAGCATTCTATATAGTATTTCCACTCTGGATTCAATTGAAAGGCAAGCAATAAGACTAACAAGTGATTGACTTTTGTCCAGCTTATTTAATTCTTCGACTTATTGTAAAACTGTCTCCGCCATTTTCCTTTTTTAAGTAGCTATTATGGCTTTATTCTAACGTAATAACGTCAATAATCTCCTTTAAAGATTCATTTATGCGATCAAACATCAAATCGGATATATATCAAACAAATGCGGGTATCATCTCGTTTTCCCTATGTTTTTCTTGAAATGGCACTCTCTTCCACGCCATAATATTCAATCATTTAAGACGTTTGTTCACAAATATCGTCGACTCCAATACTTCAAATTCCTTCTCTTCAGTCTAGGGTTAATCCTGACTTGTAGGTATTGAATCTAATATGGTGTAGGTAACCATTTCTTGTTATCATATCTATTAATTAAATTGAATTAGAGAATAAAGAAAAAATTGTATTATAGACAAAAGGATCTACCGGGATTCGAACCCGGGACCTGTGCTTGATCGTATTACGGTAGATCCCAGATTATGATTTTTGACTAACGTCGAAATGAACTTGAAAAAATTTCATTATTTTGAATTTTGCTTTATTATCTATTAATATGTATTATTTATAGAAAGCCAACTGCGCGGATAACAAGTTTGTCACTTGAGTTCTACTCCTGATGAGCCCCTTCTGACGTGAAATTAATCATATTCAAATAAATCAATGAAATGCCATATTGCTTTAAAATTCATTCATTATTATTAAATAATTATTGTGTCTTCTTATTTAAGGCCTCCTGTGATTAATGAATTTTGAAAAAATAGTATATTTTTAAATTAAATAAACTGCAACGGATCGTTGCTAAACTTTATCAAATTCATTTGAAATATTAATATGTTTGTTCCTTTATTATTAATCAGATATCATCATTGCAATTTGCAGTTCATGTTGACATTTAATTCAAAAATAATGATAAATTCTCATTTAACAGTCAAGGAATAACCATTCTACATTGGATTTTTGACGTTTCGGTTTTTATTGGTAACCATTGCTGAAGACATAGAGGATTCGACTTAAAATCAAAAATAATGATCGATTCTTATCTAATACTAGAGGAATAACCTAATTACATTCCATTTTTGATGTTTTGACTATTAATGGAAACCTCTACTGAAAACATGGAAGAATAGACTAGTCAAAACATCAAAAATGGAATTCAATAAGGTTATTCCTCTAGTATTAGATAAGAATCGATCGTTATTTTTGATTTTAAGTACGATTCCTCCATGTCTTCAGCAATGGTTACCAATAATAAACCGAAACGTCAAAAATCAAATAATAGAATGGTTATTCCTCAAGTACTAGATGAGAATCAATCGCTATTTTTGATTTTAACTCGATTCCTCTATGTCTTCAGCAATGGTTACCAATAAAAACCGAAACGTCAAAAATCCAATATAGAATGGTTATTCCTCAAGTACTAGATGAGAATCAATCGCTATTTTTGATTTTAACTCGATTCCTCTATGTCTTCAGCAATGGTTACCAATAAAAACCGAAACGTCAAAAATCGAATATAGAATGGTTATTCCTCAAGTACTAGATGAGAATCAATCGCTAATTTTGATTTTAAGTCGATTCCTCTATGTCTTCAGCAATGGTTAACAATAAAAACCGAAACGTCAAAAATCCAATATAGAATGGTTATTCCTCAAGTACTAGATGAGAATCAATCGCTATTTTTGATTTTAAGTCGATTCCTCTATGTCTTCAGCAATGGTTACCAATAAAAACCGAAACGTCAAAAATCCAATATAGAATGGTTATTCCTCAAGTACTAGATGAGAATCAATCGCTATTTTTGATTTTAACTCGATTCCTCTATGTCTTCAGCAATGGTTACCAATAAAAACCGAAACGTCAAAAATCCAATATAGAATGGTTATTCCTCAAGTACTAGATGAGAATCAATCGCTATTTTTGATTTTAACTCGATTCCTCTATGTCTTCAGCAATGGTTACCAATAAAAACCGAAACGTCAAAAATCCAATATAGAATGGTTATTCCTCAAGTACTAGATGAGAATCAATAGCTATTTTTGATTTTAACTCGATTCCTCCATGTCTTCAGCAATGGTAACGGATAAGAAAACAACGCAGTTGTTATGGTTACTCATAAAATTCCTCCCAAATTTTTAGCATTTCACAGAGAGAAGCCTATCCATTCTTACTTAAGCAAGGTTAAATGAGCTATATTAAAACTGATCAAATGAATAAATTTTAAAGAATTTAAAATTAAAAAAGTACTATCTTACTCTAGAGTAAAGTACTTTAAAATATAATTTTACTAAAAACTTTATTTAACCTTTTTTGTGGTGCCCAACGTACTTAATTAGGATATTAAATTTCATCAAAATTGGTTAAGTCATTTTCAAGTTATTTAGAAAAAACTAAAAAAGTACTGAAATAAAGTACCAATGTTTGTTGGCCGATATGTACCAAAAACTAATCACGCTTCATTTTGTTAAACTAATGGTAGGTTTTCAATTTCATTTCAATCGGTGCAAAGGTGTGGAAAAAATCGTGAGCCAAAAAACGATAACATTCATCCATCCATCCATACATACATACATACATCCATCCATCATCCGCACGCACTAAATGAAAAAATCGCACTTTTTGGCCTCTCGACGAGATCCCATGTAATTTTTGGCAAAACCGTCACGTGCTAAAATTCAACCTAATTGAATACTACAATTTGTGACTTTAATTGAGTCCATGGGTTCCGTAATCTTTACCTGAGGACTCTTTGAAGTCGCGCTTGCCGCGAGACCGATTACAATACTTTCCCCATGCTTCGCATTGAATAAGGTAAAAATCTTTTGTTTGTAATCTAACTATTTATTTTGAGAACGTTTTTATTCAAGTTAAAAATTCTATAAAACGAACTAACAAAATCTATCTAAGACGGATGCAGAGCTGGAAGCTGAAATTCAATTTAAATAAATAATTAGTTTTTTATGAGAGCTGTACAAAATTAAGTCATTACTCATTATTATAATGTAATAAAATAATTTTAATTTACATCATAATTAATTAATTAGTATTATTTATTTTTTAAAAAAATCGATGAATACCTACCATTAAGTTTTAGTAATTAGGGATCATTCTTGGTTAAATCTTAGAAGTATGAATAAACATGGCTTACCTAGAGCAGAGTTTTAAGCCCTGAGGCGGCACAAGTTAACTCCGACTTCATGAGCTTTATTTGTTTTACACACTAGAAAACATCATTAGAAATTAGAATTGCCAATTCGCTCTAAATCTGAATCATCTTATTTGCCAAAAGGCTCGTAAAATTTAAATTATACATAGAGTATTGATCATAAAGTGTACGAAAACTCTCCAGGATGCCGGCTATAAAATTGTGGCCAAGGACTTTGGTCATAACATTGATGAAATGAACCCTAATTCAATTATATATATATATATATATATGTGCTAGAAGGTGGTAGAGAAATGAAAATAATATTTATTTAGAAAACATCAATTTAATTTGATATTGGTTGAAAAAGTGAAAACGTTCAGTCTCTACAAATGTTTGTTATTTGCTAATTTTAATCTTCAGACGTGCAGACAGCTTGTTGAAATATGGAAACTATGCATAAGGGCGGAGCTAATGATATAAGCTTTATGCTGGATTTCAACTCAATGTAGTAGCAACCGTTCTTTATAACTCAATTTTTTCATATTTTTGGATATTTTTAATCAGATATTCTGAAATTAGAAAGTCCGATATCTAATCTGTAGTATATCAGATGCAGAAATTAGAAATACAAAAATTATTGCACCAAAAAACTGTCTATGACCTTTCGTTCTCGTGAAGGTTCTATTTGATGTGTAGTAATGGAATTTTATACCTATATATGGTAAAGTGTGTATGAAAATTGGTAAACTACCACAATCGAATTGGAGAAGTGCCAAACCACTTCATTAACCAATTTGTAAAACATTTATTTTCATGGCTTCAAGGGACTGGAACTCTCTCCTGGTCTCCTCTTTCCTGAGACTTACCTATAATCTTCAATCATTCAATCCTTCTCGGGTCTGCAGATACCTACGATTTCACTATTTTGTTTTATTACTTACACCTCTTTTCTTCAGGAAAGTAAAGAAATTTCAAAGTCTCTAACTTCTTGTGTGGTGCCCACACCCTCTTGCATAAAAAATATGATTTTACTTGGTATGCCTGACAAAATCATTCAAAAATGTTTTTTCTTGTTTATTTTTTTAGAAAAGCGGAAGAAAGATTTTTCTGTCTCGATTCCAATACCCAGTATAACTTAAGAACACACGCTCATAAAAAGTTCAATCTGGGGTCGAAAAGTTTATATTTCTATAATGAAGAACTGATTAAATTTTGGACTTCCTCGCTTCAGAACTTTTATTTGAAAATCAAGAAACTTTAGTAAAATAAACTGACACTTTCTGATGTGGGCATCCACTTGACTTTACCATACACCATTACTCCTCACTTATATTTAATATTTAATAAAATTATTTATAATCATGTGGGGAATGGTTAGATTTTGCGTTTTTAGACTTCTGTATACAACATTTGGTTGAGTTTGGTATCAGGGCCTATATTTTCATTTTTCGACCCTACCATTTTGGGTGGTTAGTTTTTGCATTTTTAGTCTTCTGGGGTTCCACTGATTATGTTTACAAAATTTGGTTGAGTTTTGTACAAGGGCCTATATTTTCATTTTTTGATCCTACACTCCCCCCCCCTCCATTTTGGTTGGTTAGTTTTTGTATTTTTATACTTCTGGGGGTCCACTGATTATGTATTCAAAATTTGGTTGAGTTTGCTCAAATGGCCTAGATTTTTAATTTTAAACCCCCCTCCACACCCCTTAATTTAGGGTCGACATTCACCAAAATCTAATCAGCTCTTAATCTCAATTCACCAAAACTACGTGTGTAATTTGGTTTTGATACTCACACTAGTTTTTGAGCTAGCTCGTCCACAAAAATTTGGTAACGCACAGACTAACAGACAAACTAACAGACATTTTGACAAAACAATTATTATCTCGAAAATAGGATTTTTTCAATGTTCATTTATTAGGGCTTTTTTGAAGACCAAAATGCCATGGTTTTGCTCAATTTTTTTAACCAAAATAGTTTCAGCCGTTTTTGAAATATTTCGAAAAAAGAAGCAAAAAAACACCTTTTTTCATGAACGATTACAATAATTGACCATACCCTGTATGGTAAAGTAAAAAATTCATAATCGTTATATGAGGGACGCTTGAACAGTTAGTTGTACTTAATGAAATAAAATTTGTTATAAAAGTTTACATTAATAACATGTGCATTTGTACCAAGTTTTATCTTTCTGGCTAGAGCTATTGATTGTAAAAAAAATAAATAAATATAATTCACCAAAATTTCTAGAGAGCTCTAACCGAGTCTTCAAAAAGTTTTCACTTTTTCCTTCAATTTTTATTACGAATGATTAGTTTTGAAATCAAAAACATAAATTGTCCAGGTTCTAAAAGAAAATCTAACTTTATCGTTAAAATCACAAATTCCTAAAAAATATTTTGTCGAAATCCTTTCATTTTTATCGAAAATTTATCATTTTTTCCCACCTAACTTTATTCTTTTATTTAACTTAGTTTTGAATTTGTTAGATAGATTTATCACACAGTCTATATATTTATATTGATTTAAAAAGGTGAGTTATCTGAGTGTCAGGGACAATTTATTCAGACTCTCCAATAGAAAGAGATGACATTCTCACCGAAAGGATCCCGTCGAAGATAAGACTGTAAATACAAAACTGGAGGCCATCATCCCGAATAAGTGTAACATTAGTAGCCATTGGGTGTGCCTCACTCCTCACTGATAAATAACATATTTATATAGTTAAACTGGAACGAAATACGAGTCGAGACGGATCGTTATGTTTCAACACTTTGTTTCGACCACTGTAATGACAGGAGTGTTACAACCGTTAAAATGTTGGGAGGTGTGCGTGGGTGGAAGTCTTCGGGCCATTCGAGACCCATTTGGCATCTATTAAATGGAAAAATCTTTTGACATTTGGATCGGTCCATGTCCCAGACATCTTTACACATCAATATTTGGCTAAATAAATAGCCTGGTTTGCATTTAACACAACTTTCATTTAAAAGTTCTTTTAAACGAAAAATCATTATACATTGAAGGAGACAATAAAAGAGTGTGTCTTCTGTTGGAATTATAAATTTTTAATTTATTTATAACGAGACTATAGTTTCGAGAGCTTTGTCCTCTTCATCATTCTACTACAATTGATTCACAGGATGTATAATACATTAATTCCTGTGAATCAATTGTAGTAGAATGATGAAGAGGGCAAAGCTCTCGAAACTTTAGTCTCGTTATAAATAAATTAAAAATTTATAATTCCAACAGAAGACACATCTTTTATTGTCTCCTTCAATTTATAAAAACTTTGTATTTTTGATTTTAAGTCGATTCCTCCATGTCTTCAGCAATGGTTACCAATAATAATCGAAACGTCAAACATCCAATGCACAATTGCTATTCCTCAAGTATTAGATGAGAATCGATCACTATTTTTGAATTTAAATCAGCATGGACTGCAAATAACAAGTGACATCTGATTGATAATAAAGGAATAAACATATTAATATTTCAAATGAGTTTGAATAAAGTTTAGCAACGATCCGTTGCAGTTTATTTCATATACTTTTTAGAAAAAATACAAAAAATGATTCAAAGTGTTTTAATATGCATTTTTGAGTTTAAAAAATTTAATCTTGTTTTTGAAACTGTACTCTCTCTTACTCTTCGATTTTTTTGATAATTTTTTGTTTTAAACTACCATTCATTCTAGAAATTTTAAAATTAAATTAGGTTGGAGTTGCTGGTGTTTTACAAGTAGAAAAAAAATTAAAATACAAAGATTTTTTAGTTTACTCTATATATTTCGAGCTCTTAACTCATCGTCAGGAGAACATTGACTGAAGATAACATAAAATAATGAACAGAATTTATTTAAAAATCATGGACAGTTATTTATGACTTAGTGTAAATATAAAAGAATTATCAGAGGATGGGATGGCCTTAAAGAGGTAGAGCCGAATGAACAGATGGAGATGACAGACTAAGTTGGGAATAAAGAAAAGATATTTATACTTGGAAGGTGCCGAAAATTATGTATGTACCATAAAGGGGGCAATAAACAATGGAATGTGCTGGGGATGTTATAGTGAACATTTTTTTATGTTTTATTTTTTATTTTTAAAATTCATATTAAATATTATTGATTGAAATGTCAATTATTGGTGAAGTTTTGATGTCTGTTTGATTGTTCAGGATGTTTTGATTAAGGTGTATGGCCTTTTTAATTTCAGCTGACTCAAACAAATCCAATTTCCTGCTTTTTGAAATGAAATGTAAAGGGGAGGGGTTGATCGATGAAGGTGAATGGTTGTGGTCAAACAAAAGATCTGCAAAGGCCGAGTTGTAACTTAAAGGGGGGCAATTTGGGTTCAAACTATTCACCTGTAGATTGCGAAGAGATCTCATATGTTCAACGTGACGTTGATTGAAAGATCTACCTGTTTGCCCCATATAAAACGATTGACAGTCATCACATTGCAATTTATATATACCACTTTTTGTTTTGGGTTTAATTATATCGAATTTATTGTTAACCAATATGGATGAAAGGTTATTCCTGTTATAGAATGAGGGGGTAATATTAAGTTTGCGAAACATATTAGCTATAGGGTAGCTGAGTGGTGAATGGAAATAAAGTTTTTTAAAGTTTTTCTCTTTTGTTGGGGTGATGGAATATAAAAGGGGAGCTGTTATTTTATAAATTACCTTTTTCTGAATATTGTCGATCAAGTGTCGAGGGTAATTGTTATTATCGCTTATTTTGTGGATAATAGCTAATTCATGTTTAGAGTGTTCTGACGTTAAAGGAATGTTTTCTAATCTATTGAACATTGAGTAGAAAACAGATAATTTAGTGTTGAGGGGGTGGTTAGAATCATAGGGAATTATAGTGTCGGTGAAAGTAGGCTTCCGGTAGATTTGATATTCAAAATAGTTGTTGATTATAGAAATCTGAAGATCTAAGAAGGAAATTGACTTATTGCCTATTTCGGTTTTAAATTGAATTTTGGGGTTGATTGAATTTAGTATTTCATTGAATCTATTTAATTCTCTCACAGATCCAGAACAAACTACTAAAATATCGTCTACATAACGTTTCCAAAACTTAATACGTTGAAAAAACTTATTTTCGCGATTTAAAATAGTATCTTCAAAGTGGGACATATATTTCAGCTAGTAGGGGACTGAGTGGGCTTCCCATAGGGAGTCCATCATTTTGCTTGTAAATGGTGTTGTTAAATAAAAAGTAATTTTGGTCTAAACAAAGGTCAATTAATTTCAAGATATCGGATCTCTTTTTGGAGTCTGGTATGTTTGAGTTTAAAAAGTTAACAATAACATTTTTTAGATCTGTGATGGGGATAGATGGGAAAAGGTTTTTGACGTCGAAAGAGATTAATTTATATGAATTATTGGCTTGGATTTTATTAAGAGAGTTGACTAATTCAATTGAATTTTTAATCGAATGTTTAGGGTGGAAGAATTCATATAACACCGTATTCAAATATTTACAAATTTTATAGGCGGGGGCATTGACGTAAGAGGCTATAGGTCTGAAGGGAATATTAATTTTATGGATTTTTGGAAGGCCATTTAGAATTGGGATTTTTGGATTCATGGATTTGAGATAGAAGGATTCGTGTTTTGTTAATAGGTTTTCTGATAATTCTTTCAATACCTGTATGATTTTATTTTGATATTTTTGGGTTGGATCAATAGTTAGTGTAGTCCTATCACTCAGCGAGATGAAATCTTCTATTTTTCGAATATATTCATCCTTCTTGAAGATTGTCACAGATTGTCCCTTGTCAGCCCTTGACACTATTAATTCATTATTTTGAATTTTAGATATTAAGTTTTTAATTGTTTTTATTTCATCGGAATTTGTGTTCTGGTGTATTGTTTTATTAAAAGTGTTTTTGATTTGGAGGGCTATTTCAATTTTGATTTCCAAAGGCTGACCTATTAGAGCTAATTCTAAGTCAATAGAAGTGGAGAGGATGGCCTTAGGGTTGATATTATGTCTTGGTGCGTATTTTAAGCCTTTGTTGAGGATATCCAATTCATCGGGCTCGAATTGAATGTCAGACAGATTCACAATTCTGGGGTGAAATTCGTGAAAAAAAATTTCATACCTCAGACTCGATTTGGCGAAAAAGAAACAAAATAAACTTAAAAAACTGACTTCACAATCAATTTCCAAGAAACAACATCAAATCAACCCACAAATTCACGAATTTAACCCCAGAATTGTGAATTCTGTAATGTTTTTTTCCCATGTGTTTTTTATTAGGAAGCCTACTCTTTTATGTCCCTGTGTTTAGCCCATATAGCAAAAAAGATACCCACTTTTTCTTCTAATTATTTTCTCTCCCAATCTTCTCACCTCACTCACTCCTAGTATATCTATATCGCTCGTGTTCATAGCATTTTCCAAATCTTCAAGTCTTTCTTCGTCTTTCAGTGTTCTTACATTTAAGGTTGCTATATTTATTGTAGTTTGTTATTATTGTTTTTATCCTTCTCTCTTTTCCTTTTATGATTTTTATCTTCATTAATTATAGTTTTTTTTTTGGCTTCATCTAGCCTTTTGTTGTTTTTTATTATTGCTTTTTGATTTCATATTAGTTTCAACTCTTTTATTTTTGTTTTCGACATATACCTATAGTTTTAACATTGTTATCTGGGAGGTTTTGGTCGTAATAGCCCGAGGTGACCAGTCTTCCTGGGCTATGGGTTGGTTCGAGGTTGGTTTTTTGAATCTGGTATTTTTTGTATATCGTCTGAGTTCCACAGTCTATTTCCTATTCTTGGTCTAGCGAATTCTACAGGTTTCCCTTAGATCCGCTTTTTCCATTTAGAATTCAGTCATTTTCATTCTTTCATTTATGAATTGTTTGTTATTATTGGTTTTCAATTTTTTCCCTTTAACGGTTTGTGGTGTTGTTACTGGATCTATTAGGGAGTTGTCATCTCTTCTTCTTTTGATTGAATCCTTTATTATTAGTTGGTCGTGTTTTATAATGGCATATTTCCCACTTTCCCTGGCCTTGATTAATTGAGGTATTTGTTTTCTACGGGCTTCTTCTTTTGTAAAATCCTCAGTTATGTATTGGTGAGAGCCGTTTAAGGTCCTTTTATTCCTCAAGATTTTGGTTTTTATTCTTACTGTTGTTAGAGATATTAGAATTGGCCTTATTTTAGTCTGTTGAGGTCTGCCAGGCCTTTTGATTTCGTATACATGACTTATATCGAATTCCTTAAAGATTATTTTTTATTTATTAATTCTATAACATTATTTTCTAGTGAATCTATATCTTTTTCTAATTCCGGCAAATCGAACAGAATTGTGTTCTTCAGCCTGTGCTGTTTTTGCATTGTGTCTACTTTCGTTTCTACACTTTCAATTCTATGATCGTGTTTCATTAGTACAGCGGTTTTCAAACTTTTTTGGTGACGGAACCCTTTTGGAAAGCGAAATACTTGACGGAACCCTACAATAAAACAATAATTATTAAAAGTGTATTCTTTATTAATAAGCATAATAAATGTATAATGTAACAGTTACTTATTACTTACACAACAAGTATAATAATAGAAGATATTGAAAAAAAAATCTAACTAATGGGAGATATGAAACTGTTTTTTTATTTTTCATCAATTGGTTGATATCAGGTTTGATACAAGACAGTTGAAGTCTCATATCAGGTTCGGCGTCCAGTCTAGTGCGGTATTTTGGTTTCGTGGCTGCTTCTTTTTTTCGCCTTTGAAACAGTGGAACTTGACGTCGTTGCATCATCGTCTGGATCGGTATATCGATGTATGCTCCGCGCGTACTGCTTTTGAAGACTCGGCTTCGTTATAAGATGTTGTTGCAACACGTTTAACGCCTTTAAGCCAACGTTCCATTCTCTCTTTATTAATAATGTTACATGTCAGGATGGCGGGGTCAAAATAATGCATGATCGTTACTGCATAGAAGAGTTAGTCCAAAGAAGAAATGTGCAAAACTGATACAATCAGAATACAGCAGTAGAACAATAAACACTTCGTTTCTAGCAGGTAGGCACTTATCGCTCCGAACGCTAACCGTCGACTGACTGGAGTGTCGAGGCGCGATCGTCGCTTTTATAGTCCTAGCCTCGATCTCGAACATTCTCAAAAATACTTGAGTCGGTGCCTTTGATAAATAAAAAGCCGAAATAAAAATAGAAATTCAAAAAAATGCGGTGTAAACAATCTCGACTTTGTGTTTTGAAGTTAGAGCCGAAAGTCGCTTGTTCACAACTATATCGTCTAATCTCAGAGGCGGCTTTTATCAAAAGGACTGCGCGCTCACTAGTAGATATGGGCGGAGGCGGCATAGTAAAATTGTAACGGCACGTCTCGCCCAAATGGCTTGCATCAGATTCTTTGAAGTAGCCAAACGCCGCCTTTCGGCAAGGCAGCGGTAGCTCTGTCTCGAGCGGCAGTCCGTTTGTGTCGGCTTAACAAAGAATGCCAATCATTTGAATGAACAAAATGTACTGTGGTGGGTAGCGACTAAGTTCGGCTGCGCCTCGTGAATCGTGATACGCTGCGTCAAAACGGTCGACCAGAGAGAGGTGTTTTGAATTTTTTGCTAAATTATTGCGGAACCCCTACAGGGGTATCACGGAACCCTAGGGTTCCACGGAACACACTTTGAGTATGGCTTCATTAGTATATTCTTAGTTTCCTCCAATTTTCTAGAAATATTGGAGATTTCAGATCTTATTTCATCCTTTATCTCTTCCTTCCAAGATTTTAAAATCTCTATCAATTCTTCTTTATTCATTTTTGCAATAGAGATTATAATATATTGATATATTTACTCACTTTTCTATTTCTTCGACTCTGAACTTGGAGCTAATCCCATGCGATGTGCACTGTTCAAAGGTTCGCACTCAAACTCAAAAATCGCATATAAAACACTAAATAATTTTTTTTTGTATTTTTTTTATAAAAAGTACCTAAAAAAACAAAAATTTCAAAAAAATTGGACCATTTTTTAAGATGTTATGAGCGAAAAACTGAAATTCGATATTTTTTAAACCGGTGATCAAAAAAATTTCAAAATTTACCAGGAAGAGTTCTTTGATGGGTACTAAAAAATGTCAAAAATGAAGGAAATCAAAAATTAAAATTTTTTAAACCGTCAAATTTAGTATGGAATGCCTCACATGTGGCACATGAATTTAATGACATTTCAATATTCTTAAACGTGGTCAAACTAAATGAAAACGTTGAGCGCATATGTAAATTTGACCCAAACAGACAAAATTACAAGTTGAATAAAACCGTGTAAATATTTTTTATAAGTCTAGGTTTACAATTTTTGTACTAGTAATTACTAGTATATTACCTAATGGTGGGGCGGAGGTTACTGGCCGCGAAAATATTTTAGGATTTTAAGGGGGCCAAGACTAATAAAAGGTTAGGAACCACTGATTTAGATAACTCAATGTCATGAGCGCTGCATTTTAAATTTGATCTGCTTATTTTAAAGATAAAATGTAAAAAATACAATTTTATTTTATTGTTGATTTGTTATTAATGCGGATTAGGTGAAAGCCATGTGATGTGCAATAAATATGCCAGAATATTTTTTTCTTATTATCATTTCATTCTCATTTAGCTCTCTTTTGTTCTATTTTTCTTTGTTCTTTAATTACTATAAAACATTTTAGGTTTGCTTCCAAAGTTTTTTTATTTATTTTTTTTTTTATTTCCGACTTCTCAATAATAACATTTTGTAAAAGTACTGTTTTCAATTCCGAACAAGTCTGAACCTAAGATCTTTAGAGTAGATGTACCAACTCTTTTTGGAAGAGGGAAAAAATAATAATAAAAAAAAAGAAATTGCGGATTCTTCTCAGATATATGCCGGCTGCTTGCCCTTCGGCCCTTACCCTTCCGCTCCACCCCCACACCTCTTCCATCCACTCTGATGCCTCCATTCAAACTTCTTTCGAAAATGATCCAAGGACTTTTTTAATTTATTTAATTAAAATTGAGAGATGCCTCTTGGAATTAATCGAGGAGCCGAGTGAAAATTAGCATTTTTATTAATTATTAGATGAAAATTGTAATATACATATACCGGGTGAGTTTTTTATCTTGAGACAGTCTTATAACTCAAAAACAGTGCATTATATGAAAAAACGTTTCAAATAAAAGATTATTTATATCAAAGGGGAAACTAAACGACGCTATTGTTTGTCGACCTAGAACAGAGGTCGCCAAAGTGGTCTATATAGACCCCCAGGGGTCTATTTAACAAAAGCGCGGGTCGATCCGATCGAAAGGGTCTATTGGGGGTCGAAGAAAAAACAGTTCTTAATACGCAAATCACACATACCTAATTGAGTATGTAAAATTTGTGAATTTTTTTATAATTGACTTAATATCATTTTCTTTATAGAACATAAATTAATAGCATATATTTATTCGGGTGAAACAAGTATTTACGTGCCACTGCACGAACTCTGCACTTCTGGTTTATAAGTCATGCTCATGTCCAAATGTCACGTGTGACGAGCATTGACTTAACAAACGCAAATTCATACGAAGTTTTAACTATCTTCGCAAACTGTGAACAGTGTTGAATATTTGCAGTGTCATTATTAAACTTTTATAGTTTTGGATAATTAGTTATTATATTGTTTCGATAAAACCATTCGTTTAGTTTAAATATCATGGAAAAAAGAAGGTAAGCATTAATAATATGGATTACTTTGTATTTTTATTTACTTTTAATTTATTTATAGAAATAAAAGAAGAAGACTTGGAAATATATACAAGTCATCTGCAAAAACTGAGCGACGATTTTAAACTGCGCTTTGTTGATTTGGAAAACATTGAGATCCCTGATTGGATTATTGTGCCATTTTCTGCTCAAATTGAAAACGTGGACATCAACCTGCAAGATGAGCTTGCTGAATTATTAACGGGTCTTGAAGCAAGGACGCTTCTTAAAAATTTAACAATAAGCAAATTTTGGACAAATATAAATATAATGCAAAAATATGTAAAACTTTACGAAATAGCTCAGCCATTTGTGCTAGCATTTCCAAGTTCCTATATGGTTGAAGCCGGTTTCAGTCACGTAAATTCAATCTTAACTAAGTACAGAAATAAATTAAATGTGGAGTTTCGAGGGGATTTAAGATTAAAATTGACCAATTTTGAACCCAATATAGCGAACCTTGCAAAAAAACACCAGGCACACCCATCTCATTGATTAAGAAGCAATACATCTGTAGTTACTTTACTTATTATTTCTACTTATTTATAATTACTTATTATTTAATAAATATTATTTAATAAATATGTATAACTTATTTCTGGGAAAATCATTAAATTTCATCATTAATATATTTTTCATAAAACTATTGTTTTACACACAATGTACTATTAATTTAATAAATGTATAAAATCACAAAATAAATGTACATTACAGTATATAATAGAGTTTTATTTTAATTAACAGTAAATTACTTTTATGGGGGTCGAAGGAGATTTCGAAAAATTATATAGGGGTAGATGATCAAAAAAGTTTGGCGACCCCTGACCTAGAACAAGCTTTCAAGGGTATTTTGGGGTCAAGTTCTGTTTTTTAAATAGAAACCTATATGTTTCTGTACATATTCTGAATCTACAAAAAAAAAACTGAACAACTTTTATTAGAACTATTTTTTTATACGACATCAAATAATAAAAATATTAAATCAGATCTCAAAAAATTCTAATAATTATTTTTAAGAATAATTCAACTTAATTATCAAATAATAATGATTAAACTATTAATTATTAAATAAATAATTTAATAATAATTAGTAATTTAATAATTTTGCGACATTGTTCTGAGACATTCCAGAGTGTAAGTATCGCAAGTCTTCTGGATGAATTCCAGTTCTAACTTTTTTGGCCTTTTTCAGTTTCTTCGTAGCATTTACATTTCTTTTTTTTAAACAGATTTACAACACGATAAAATGAAGCTTGTGAGGGTGTATTCCTATCAAGAAAACGCTCGGCATTCATTTCAATAGCAGCCCCATAACAGTTCTTCCACTTATCACCATAAATGAAGACCATTTAAAATTCTGTCTTCAACAAAAAATGATCCATTTTTATTATGGTAATACAATATAAGTATCTACTGGATTGACACGAGAAATAAACTTTTTAAGCTCAAGAATTTTAAATAGTTCTATTAAGTAGAAAATAGTCTCTTAAATCTGTCTATAATCAAGTTTTAAGATCATTATAAACACATATTTTAATTGCTGTGACTTCTCCATTTAATAATGTTAATAATAATATTATTTAATAATTAATTATTTAATCATTATTATTTGATAATTAAGTTTAATAATTGTTAAAAATAATTATTAAGATTTTTTGAGATCTAATTGATTCATGTATTTTGTTTATTTGATGTCATATAAAAATAGTTATAATAAAAGTTGTTCAGTTTTTTTTGTAGATTCAGAATATGTACAGAAACAGGTTTCCATTTAAAAAACAGAACTTGACCCCAAAATACCCTTGAAAGCTTGTTCTAGGTCGACAAAGAATAACGTAGTTTAGTTTCCCCCCTGATATAAATAAACTTTTATTTGAAACTTTTTTTCATATAATGCACTGTTTTTGAGTTATAAGACTGTCTCAAGATAAAAAACTCACCCGGTATATAGGATGTTTCTTAATGATTTGAAATAATTTTAAAGGGTGAGTTCTTAGTTTATCATTAATCGATTAAAAGTTCTATGAACTTGTATCCAAAAATGCTTAGTTTTCAAAATAAAAAGTGTTACTAACTAATATATTAAAGGGACTGGATTGACCGAAATTGGTGCGTTACCGATTTCCCGTGTGGGAACTATTGTCAAGTCCCATGTGTAATACTATTTACAATAATTGTAACCAGCTTTAGAAAAGAGTGTCTTTCCCGAGAATGGGACTTTCAGGAGGATTATTGAATTTAATTTTAAGTATAGCTATATACACTTTACGATTTAACAGTCATTCAGAATTCTCAGACAGTCAAAAAACTAGTCTTTACATCCTTAAATAATTGGATGACTGAACTATTGACCAAATAACTAGAATAAATAGTCCTTTTCAACCTATGAATTCAGTAATACCTATGTATATTTTTTAACTTTTCCCATTCATATCTGATTTTTTTATACGGTAAAGTAAAACAAATGAAATATTAATAATATAATATAATACATTTAAAGGGATTTAGCTAAATCTTTTAGATTTAATTACTCTTCAATAGTATAGTTTTGAATGTCAATTTAAATAGATCACGACTTTTGACGATTTTCTCAGGTATTTTTTTACATCATAAAAATAACGTAGAAAAGAGTTATACAACATGAAGTGCTATTTTATTATTATTTTTCTTCTTTTTTATTCTAATTTATACCCTTTATTTAATTTATAGACTTGTACAACAACATTTATTAACTACATAGTAAAAATCCCCTGAAATAATTTCTCCATATTATAGTTTTATAGCCCTATCAGTTTCGTTCAAACTAAAAAAATAAACAAATAGACATGAAATTACCAAGGATAGAAGGAAAGAAGGTGGACAAGTATTCAAAAGAAGAATTTCGAGTCTATTCTAGATTCTTACACTTTTTGAAGCACCTTTTCCCTTATGGTCTTACCACACCGAATGCTAGTCTAGCAGTAATAGTTATTATTAATTTTTCAACTGAAAAATTATATCGTATGTAGGTAATTCATTCTACTTCCAACTATTATCTATTATCTATCAATATTTAATATACATATATATATACAATTATACATATACAATACATATAAAAATGTATTCATGTGTCCAAAAATTTAATCACTTCAAGTTTAATTTTTTTAAGGCCTGCGCATCTTCTCTTATAGTAATTAATAAAGTAAAGGGAGTGTAGTTTCTCAGTGAATGAAATAAAACTCAAAGAGGTTTATACAAACTTAATATATTTCGGATTATTAGTCCATCATCCTCTTATAGTCTTCCGATCCTCCCACACATGATCCTGATGAGATGATTATAATGTTTTCAAACTCATGGCTGAAAGCAAAAATTTTTAAATCTCTACCTTGGCTATTAATTTCATATTTTTTAAAAAAAATTCTAAGGAGTTATTAGCGTTTTTTCAAATTGGACTTCAAATAATCTGCCCTTTAAAATGAAAATTTCCTAATAATAATCATTTGATATAAAAGATAAATGAAATAACACACAGAGATAACATTTCAATAGATTTGATTAAATATTTAATGAGAAAATAAATAAAACTTTTTGGCATTTCTAGTTGAAACGCTCTCGGGGAGAAGAAATTGAATCTTTTCATAAAATTTCATTTAAAATACAAAATTCTTAATTAAAATGCTATTTTCTTATATTAGAATGATACTGTGAACCTTTGAGATAGATAAAAATGATAAAATAAGATCGCTTTCTTTCTCATTTATAATTCTTTTGGTCTATCATAATA
Organism: Forficula auricularia; assembly: GCA_024734495.1. Lineage (NCBI taxonomy): Eukaryota > Metazoa > Arthropoda > Insecta > Dermaptera > Forficulidae > Forficula > Forficula auricularia. Next base: position 8,682,137 of record JALMQS010000030.1, on the reverse strand, counting down.
TCGAGAGGCTCTGTGACGCAATTCTCTCTTCATGAGATGGAATAAAATTGGAATTCGGTTGATGTCATGGATTTCGCTAAAATTTTTCGGTATATCAAAGGAAACAACCTTTTACCAGAAAAAGTGAATATTTTTGAAAAATTAATTTTATTTTCACCAAATAAAATTCGTGAATATAAATTTAAAATCTTCGTCTATCTTCTAAATTATTGATCGTAGACAAATTAATTTTGTGTGATTTTTTGTAGTACATTGAAATCCCTAAAAATTGTTTCATGTAACTTATATTGTAGGTGACTTACTTTTGCTTGTATAAGAGATCAAATTTGAAATGAAACATATATTTAATCATTTTTGCCTAGCCCTTTGAAAAAAACAACTTTGAATATCGATCGTTGTTAAAGTAAATTCAATTATAACAAAAATGTCTATAAGAGTCAAATCTTTACCATTATTAATTAAACAGTTATTGCAGTTGATAAAATTTAGTCTGAAAATTCAACCTCAATGCTTTGATAAAATAATTTTTCGAATCGAAAAAAGTGGGAATTGATTGATGTCACGGATTTCGCCAAAAATATTTGGAATATTAAATGAAACAAATTATATTTGAAAAATCATTTTAATTTTCACAAAAAAAATCATGAATGTAAATTCAAAAACTTCGTCTATGCTCTAAATCAGGGCTGTCCAACCCGTGGCCTTCGGGCCGCATGCTGCCCGGCACTGCAATGAGTGTAGCCCAACATAAAATCATAAACTTGCTTAAAACATTGAGATTTATATGTAGAGATATATTTATTCCCTTTTACGAAATATGAATGAACAATACGTGTAGATTTTTTCAAGAATAAAATTCACAAAAACTATATAAGATAAGCTGACATGTTCTGATGTGGCATTCCAATTGACTTGGCCATACAACCTAAGGTCCCAATGATTATGTATACAAAATTTGGTTGAGTTTGATATAAGGGCCTAGATTTTCATTTTTTGACCCCCCTCCCACCATTTTGGGCGGTTAGTTTTTGCATTTTTAGACTTCTGGGGGTCCCACTGATTATGTATAACAAATTTGATTGAGTTTGCTCAAACGGCCTAGATTTTTAATTTTTAACCCCCCCCCCCCACCCCCCTTAATTTTGGGTCGATATGCACCAAAATGTAATCAGCTCTTAATCTCAATGGACCAAAACTACGTGTGAAATTTGGTTTCGGTATTCAAACTATTTTTTGAGGTAGCTCGTCCACAAAAATTTGGTAACGCACAGAATAACTAACTAACTAACTAACAACCAGACAACCAGACTAACAGACATTTTGAAAAAACAATTATTTTCTCGAAAAATATGATTTTTTCGATGTTCACTTATTAAAGCTTTTTTGTAGAGCGAAATGCCATGGTCTCGCTCGATTTTTTTAATCAAAATAGTTTCAGCCGTTTTTGATATATTTCGAAAAAAATAAGGAACAAAACCACTTTTTTCATGCACGATTACAATACTTGACCATACCCTGTATGGTAAAGTAATAAAAAATAATGAAGTTTCGAATATTTCAAAATTCTTCTTCTCATATTTTAATTTCCTAAAATATTTATTATTTCAGTAATTTATATGCTATGACACTAACCAAGTCTATAGTTATATCATTCTAGTACGCAAGGAGTTTTCTAGAACAATCACAATTATTTGATAATTTCTCTCCTGAAATAAAACTTGTCAGGACTTGTCTTTTAGATCGTTGCACGTCCTTACATGTTAATAGATAATGGATAGTTAGAGATTATTATATCCGTGACCCTTTTAAAAAATAAATGATCATTCCTCATATCTTTCTTTAATCCCATTCGAATTAAACCAGGACTGTCCAACCCGTGGCCCAATATAAAGTCATAAAATTCCTTGAAACATTGAGATTTATATAAAAATATTGGAAACCACACAACAATTTGGCATGATAATTTTTTCTCTAAATTAAGAAATCTGAAAATCTACTGTGAAGTTTTCGAAAAATAAAATTGCTAATTTTAAATTTTGTATCTGGAACTAGATTTCAAGATTTCCGAAAAAATAATCATCATTTTGGTCTATTTCCGACTCCAATTTCATAAGAAATAAATTTTCTACTTGCAAACTTTCTGATTGAAGGTTCTAGAACAGTGTTTCTCAATCTGGGTTCCTCGGAACCCCAGGGTTTCACAAAGGGAGGTTTGGGTTCCCCGCCCCTAGAGTTCAATACAAGAAAAAATAGAAAAACAAGATTAGTAATTAGTAGTATCAGCCCTCAAAAAATTTGTCATTCAAAGAAAAAAAATACTAAATTTAGAGTCTAAGTATTACCTTATATTCAAATAAATTTGATAACATTGATACTTAAGAATGTGATGAACATCACTATTATTGTCTCAGTGATACCATTTTTGTTGCTCTAAAGTTCCTTAACTTTCTTATAATATTATTTTGCTATTAATCACGTTTGAAATAATATTGCTTTTCAAATAGATGTGAATATTATTTATGAGTTTACATTGAATTTGTAAAAAAAACCCTGACGGATCCGAAAGGGGCATAAGGGTATCCCAATGACATTACCAAACAAATTTAGAAATAATATTAAAAAAAAAAAAAAAAAAAATTCAGTCGAATAGAGACCCTCCTCCTTTTTTGAAGTCGGTTAAAAATGTTAAGTATTGTAATCTAAAATGCACGTTTTATGTACCCAATTTTCACAAAATCTAGCAAATTTTTAAAATGTGGCTTCAGGGCAACACCGTCATCGGCGGCGGTATATTATATTTGGAAGCTATTAAAGTAGCATGATGATATTTTGATATTTTGACGAAAATTTAAATATCCCATATTTTAGTACTAACACTAGATTCAAATGTAGCCCGTGTAAGCCAAAAGGTTGGACACCCTTGCTTTATACAGTATACTGTTTGATGATGATAAATTATACATTGTGTCAATTATTAGTTAATATATTTAAATAGCAAATTGGTTTTATGTTGATTTGATGAGGATATAGTGAGCAATTGAATTGAATTAGATAATAGAGGATATCTCTTCAGTTCCTAGGTGATAATTGTAAAATTACTTTAATAAACTGGTAAACGATGAGAACTTTTTAATGAATAAATCGATTATCTTATATTAGATACATATTAGTGTTTATGGGATGACATAGGAGTCTACTTCAGTACCTATCTACAAAATAAAATCAAAGAAGAATCAACACGAAAATAGAATTAATTCCCCCTCCCACCCAAAAAAGGCTTTTTTTTAATTTATAAACATAGGGAAATTCTTTCTCTGAAATCATAATTTTGAGACAAATAGATCAATAAAGGCAGAAACGAGAAAGGTTCTTTTAGAAGTTTAGTTAAAATATTCCTAATATATAATAATAATACGTTTTTAATGTCATTTTTTGAATTATTTATTTGTTGAAATAAAAGAACAATATCTGACTCCCTACCAAGTGACTAGAGGCCGTGTGTTTTAAAATAAATAAAGAATCATTTACCTATATAGTCCAAGAGCTGGTGACACATTTTTGAGTACGGATTTGACCCAACTAGAAATAATGCGTAATAGTACCGTCTATGATAGTTGTACAAGGAATGGCCAGTCTGGCTGGTCTAAGCAGGTGGACCAGGTACTGCGCATGGTGTGAGTGCGGTAAAAATACATATGTGTTAAAAATATTTTTGACCCACAATGAAATTATAAAAATTATAATTTATAGTCAATTATAAATATAATATATTCACTCCAGACCATTTGAGTGGTGGGACGTGGAACCAGACCACCCAAAGTGTATTTTTATAACATGCAAAAAAATAGCATGATCCACCTGCATAGACCAGCCAGACTGGCCATTCCTTGTACAACTATCATAGACGGTACTATTACGCATTATTACTAGTTGGGTCAAATCCGTACTCAAAAATGTGTCACCAGCTCTTGGACTAATAGGTCTCGAGTTGAAATTATTAATATTATCTTATCGAAAGACATCCAGTGGAAGATTCTATGGAATAGGGAAAGAGCGGAGACGCTTTTTTGATGGACTAGTAATACAAGGGTCGGGTTACCAATCAGTGTGATTGATTGTTCCAAAATTGCTTAAAGAATGGTAAAGAACGCTTGGAGACCTATCTATACAAATGACAACAATATTTGAGCAGACCTTGTCGAGAGTGAAAATTTGCGGTGGTGTAAAAAAAAGCTTGAGCCTAAATAGGAAGCCAAAAGCTTCACCACAGATAAAATGTGTTCATTCCAACAGAGGAGAGATATGAATGAGAGTTCAGGGTGTTCACTCCAAAGAAAACGTCCTATATTTGTACCTTCACAGTGCATTAAAGCCATATTTTTCGAAAGAGAAGACACAACGTTGCTGTAAATATTTGGGAAGAGCGCCATGAAAGGTATCATCAATACTAGTAAAAAGTTTAACCTAGTACCAAAATGTTTATATTTCCAAAACAAAGGATTGATTATATTTTTAGATTTCTTGCTTCTGAACTTCTGGATCAAAATGCAGAAAATCAAAAGAAAACTGAATATACTATACACGAAAAGCTTAATTATATGTAAGAATTACATGGCCGGAGTGGATCAAAACGTTGACAAAAAATAAATTAAAATTTGATTTTGATTTCTATTTAATTCTGGCTGCAAATAAAAATCGACCTTTTTACCTTAATTTCAAATTAAAAATAATATTAATATATCGCTTTTAGATACACGTTTCAGCAAAAAATTACCGAGCAACTTTCGGTCCGCCAGGTACTTATTAATAATTATAATTAAAGAAGAGTGTAATTGTCTTTCATTACTTTATTGTAATTGTCTTATTTAGACGACAAAGAAAGAGATATAAGGTTCACTAGGGGATCAACAGCTAATGGAAATCAACTGTAGCAATAATGAACTTAAGCAATGAACAAATTGGATTAGGGACTTACATTAGTAAATACCTATATAGGAGGTTTCGAGGTGCGATGTTAATTCAAGGTGTCAGTAGAATTTGGAACGGAAATTAGAAATAATGAATCCATGAATGAAAGGAATTATTCCAATTACTGAAAGGATTCGCATCTAACCTTCTTTAATTTATGATTTTTGATTTTAATAAAACCAGAAAGGATCTAAGATTTTAAAATTAACTGCCAGCGTTCACTAGTGAAACGAGACAATATTAGTATCACTACAATCTCAGGCTATTCATCTATCGGAGCATTGTAAACTAAATAAGATGTAAGCTTGAAATTTACATATTAATAAAGACAAATAGTAGTAGATTTATGATTTCTATAAAAAATCAAGAGAAATAAGTGCTCATCTACTAATCCTAGGAGTTATGGATAATTTTTATTATGTCAGAAAGGTTGTATTAACTCCTTTGGAAATTGAATCTGGATGCTCTACGCGTTCCAAACCCTATCTCAATGCTAGAGAATTCCAGGGAACTCGAACGCTCATACAGAACAGAAACTCTGCCTACTCCCGACAGCGTCTCCTGGTCTTTTTGGGTTACCCCGACGATTAGATTTTGGTTCATGTCGACCCAAAATTAAAGGGGTGGAAGGGGGTTTAAAATTAAAAATCTAGGCCATTTGAGCAAACTCAACCAAATTTTGTATAAATAATCAGTGGAGCCCGAAAAGTCTAAAAATGCAAAAACTAACCGCACAAAATGGGGGGGGGGGGTGTAGGGTCAGAAAATGAAAATCTAGGCCCTTGTAACAAACTCAACCAAATTTTGTATACATAATCAGTGGACCTCCAGAAGTCTAAAAATGCAAAAACTAACAGCCCAAAATGGAAGGAGGGGTCAAAAAATGAAAGTATAGGCCCTTGTACCAAACTCAACCAAATTTTGTATACATAATGAGTGGGACCCCAGAAGTCTAAAAATGCAAAAACTAACCCTCCCCCTACATGATTATAAATAATTTTATTAAATATTATATATAAGAGAGGGGCCAGGGTGTATGGTAAAGTCAAGTGTATGGCCACATCAGAACGTGTCAGTTTATTTTAAAAATCTTAACTCTGCTGCTATCGGCATTTCTCTTTTACTTATCTAAATTAGGAATAGTCATTTAATTGCCATTTGATTTTTAAAAATGATAGTTGATATTGTTATTGTATATTATTTATTTTATTTATTATTATTATTATTATTATTATTATTATTATTTTATAACTATCGTTAGAATTCGATTATTTTATATGTGGCCCAGGATAATTTTTTTCTCTCTTCAAATACAGCCCAAGAAAACCACAAGTGTAGACACCTAGGATATAGATGGTTGAGTTTTTCAACTTATAAATATCGTAACCTAAGTACCTTTTTTTTTTTAATACGGTTATTTAACAAACTTAAAATTACATATTTATTATACTTTGATCATCATTCTCTACCCGCATTTGCAGCATTGACCTTTTTATCATTTGAATAATTTTTTTAATTATGGTAAATTAACAAAAACCCACGTAAAGCCAATTCTTAAAAATTCAGGTTTTAATTTAAAGAATTACATTAACACTTCTGATATTGTAATTCCTTGTCAGTATTTATATTTATTTCATTTAGAAAAATTCTTCTACGAAACCAAGTACAGGATAAAACCTTAGATACCTATGCGTCGAATTGCTTTAAATAAAGGTTGTATTTCCTTATTATATTATTGATATTGATTTAAAAATGGGACAATTTTATTATATGTGTTATGATAGTTGGAATACTGCTGAATTTAATTTATAAAATAAATCCATAAAACATTTTTAGAAATGATCTAGTGGTGTAGTGAGAGGGCGAAGTGGTACTTGTGGGATTATAAAATTGCAATCTGAAAACATTGCGAGTGGGCGAGTGCTATGATCTCAATGCAAATCAACTCGGATAAATAAACGCTTGTCCGTTTGTAATTTTGACCGAGAGAGGGTTTCCGGAAATACCTGCGAAACGCATATGTTCCTTTACCTGACCAACTGATCGGTCCTTTTTTGGACTCCCTTCTATGAAGTTAATTGAGGAAAGCTTTAAAAATAAATTTTGATAATGGTTTACAAACGGTCGAAAGAAAAGAACATTTTACTAAGAGGGAATTAGGGAAAAAGAATATAATTTGCCCTGATAGAAATATAGGATTTGCTTCTTGGAATAGAGTGGGAAGAAGAAGATTTACAAACTTTTTCAAATTTTCTAAATAATCATTTACGATAGGGAACTTTTAAAATTTAACATTCGAATATTTAATAATCAGCTATTCAAATTGGACAAAGGCAAGCAGAAATAAAAATAATTAAATTTGGTAGGAAAGCATACAGACTTATCAGTGTTACCGGAGTAATGAATTCATACATTTTTATTTTTTGCTTTTTATATTTAAAAATGGCTGAAAAGTGTAAAAAATCATGATTTTCTCATTTTGACTGTTCTATGACACTGATAGTTAATTATTAGAGGGTGTGAGACTTTTAAATAACTGGAATAACTATGGAGGCTGATGAATTTATGACGGGTTAATTTTTAATATAATACCTACTATATTTATATTTTGAATAATTCAGACAGTCAAGAGTTTGATAGAACCGTTAGAAGATAAAATTAATCTAAATTACATTATCATTTTTTGTAATTTTAGTTAAAGTTTTTTATTATCCAGATAATAGTTAACCTAAATAAAATTATTTTCAAAAAAATAAATTTTTACGGAAAATTTCGGTTATGAAAAATTATTATAAAAAATAATATAATAAAAAAGTTTTATATCTTAAAAAATAATATTAAACTATAATTTTTATTAGAGGTAATTAAGATCAAATAAATGTCATTTTGGATAACCTACCGAATTCCAACATACTGTATGCAGCATTTATCAGTGAGTTGAGGCCATTTAGGAAAACCTATATTAATTATGTTTAGTTCGATAAGGGAATCGTACAAATATAAGTATAATTCTATAGGAAATTAAGATGATGGATGAATTTTAGTTTTGGCTCGAAGGGTTAGTTAGAATGATGTTCGCCGGATGGGAGATCTTCAGAGATTAAAATCTCTTTTGGCGGCGTGAAGCCAGAAAATGCTATTTTAAAATAAGAATTTGCATAAAGGCAGTAGAAATTTGCTTTAATAAAATAATGTCACAAAGCCCGCATTTATTGTTTTTTCGTTACAATTTCTTGGCAAACTTTAAACACAAAGTGTATAAAATTACTTCTTCGCTTCAGAGAGCCATGACATAGAGACAAGCTGTCTCTCTATTAAATCGTTCCCAGGCAATCACCTCGGAGAGTTTACGCCTTCGATGAGGTTCAGAAACTGATTTTCCGTCTAGAGGCTTGCTGCCTTTATAAGCCTGGCGGCTCTAATTAGCAATTACTGATTGGTTAATTAGTCGCGGCTTGCGGGTGACGTATACTTAAATATTCGCGCCTCGCGGCTCGTGATTATAAAAGGGTCGTGTCTCCGCTGTCCACCTGTCAGTCGATCGAAAGATCCTGACTGGTGAACACCAAGCGCCTTTCTCAAGGTGAAAATGAATCTTTATTTTTAAAAAGCATTTTATATTGAAATGAGTAGAGAATAAAATCCCACAATTCAATTTAATTTTAGATGTCAACTAGATATTTTGACTCAGATAAATATACTATACGAGCTTCGAGGGCGTCCCGAAGTGCTCTAGTGGGCAGCGTCTCGGTCCAAAAATTTTATTCCTCTTAAAAAACCACACTCCAAATGTATACCCGTAAACTACCGAAAATACATCGTCTCTTAAAAGTTTCGCCTCTTTAATTTTTGAGTGGCGGGGGGGGGGGAGGAGGAATAATTTTGAATATATTTAATGTTTCTTAATTTAAAATGAATTGGAGTCTTTCATTTCAAAATTACAATTATATTTCAAATTTGCCTGATTAATGAAAATCGATTGGAGCCATCAGTTTAAAATCCGAGCTGACAATTATATTTCAAATTTGCCTCGTTAATTAATATATATTTAATGTTTCTTAATTTAAAATCTATTGGTGTTTTTTCATTTTCATTCGAGTTCAAATGAATACAATATTATCTCGACACAGTCTAAATCAAAAATATATAGTTTTAGTAACAGAAATCAAGATATAATTATTAATGTTTCAATGGTGTAATGGCTAGAGCTAATGCCCTTAGTTCAAGAGTTCGTCGGTTCGATTCTAGGCAAGACGGTAATTTTTTTAGAGAAATTTCTCTAAGCGTTGTTACAAATTAATCTAGACAAATATATATAGTATATATTATAATTTTTTAGATTCAACGTGTTCAGTGTTTGTTTGTTTTTCTATACATTTTTAGAAAGCGATAAATCGCAAGGAGCGACCTTCGAATTGGAAAGAACATTTTTTTTTACAGTTTACCCTTAAAATGGATTTCACCAGAGAAAGAGTAGGATCATCGAAAATTAATCATTTACTCTTAAGGTGAAAAATATATTCCTGTTGAACTCGTACCCAAGACTAAAATGGTTTTCGCTAACATATGACCCAGTTTAATATTGACTAGTCGTTTGTTTGAATGAAAAATACATATATATTGAAAAAGATTGATTTTTGTAAAGATTATATTCAAAAGAGAAGGTAAAAAATATTTTATCAATCAAATTTCATATTATATACAAACTTCCGAAAATTCAGTGACATTATCTTTTTATTGGTATAACATTTGAAACGTTTGGCGAGTGAAGATGGAAGAAAAAACTTTTTTTGCATTATTATTTTTTTAGATACTTCATGTGGAGGAAAATAATTTCAAGATTGCAGCAATATTTTTCTGCCTCTCTGGATTATAATACCCACAAACATAATTTTTCCTACTAAAATAATATATAATACAAAATGTTTAATTATTTGGCTAAAAAAGCTATACTATAGAAATTCTAGTTGAAAATAGAGAAAGTAGTAAAATAGGAATCTCTCGACGGTAATGTGTTAATCAGTAATTTGACAAATTTCGGTCGGCAATGTTTTCTATTCAATTGCATATTGTGTAGTAGAAATAAAATAAAATAATAAATATATCAAATGATCAGATAGATGTACCATATAATAAAGTCATGGAGTGTGGTTTTTCTATATAAATATGAATTTCAATTTTTGATAGAAAAAATAAAATATATATGTACAGTGTGCTTCAACAAAATCGGTACTAAATTCAATCTGAATTTCCAGCCGTTCTATACCATTTCGAGAGTTCGGGATTGGTATTCAAAATAGCTTGATGCATGTACGAAACATTCATAACCTTGAAACAGTCACAATGAAGTATAATCGAAGAGCCGCGATTATCGAAAGTGTTCGCTCTGGGCGGTCAGCAACAGAAATCATTCAATTCTTCGGGTAGCTAAGATCGACTGTGTATCATGTCGTTACGAAGTATAGCGGAGTCAGAGAAGTCCAACGAAGGTTTTGCAACACCGGCAAAGAAAATTCACTACGTCGTACAACGTCGACATGTTTTGGCCCAGATTTAAATCCTTTGGACTTTTAAGTATTCAGCGTGGTTGAAAGGATCACTAACGAGTCCAGACAACCAAACGTCGCATCATTGAGAGCCGCTATTGAAGCGACATTCGCCGATAAGGACCATGACTCATTAAAATGGACCTGCGAACGCTTCAAACCGAGAATGGAGGCGGTCATATCAAGCAGAAGGGAGTGAATGTGTTCTTTAAGACCTAACAAACAATTTAGTAAAAAAAAATTATAATCTTATCCATTTTTGCAATAAAAATTATAATTCAAAAAAATGTTTAATTTGTTTGGATTTTGGCGCCCCACCCTGTATATGCTTATTAAAGTGATCGCATGTAAAAAGGGACACAAGAATAAGAAGCTGCACAAGGTCTCATAAGTCTTCGAAGTTTTACCGAAATCAAGAGTAGGTAGTGAACAAGAGTTTGTACCCTTGGCTCATGAAGGATTGATTGATGATTGATGAAGGGAGAGAGTTCCAGTCACTTGAAGTCATGGATAGTGGTTCGGCATTTCTCTAATTTATTTGGGAGGGCTGCTGTGAATTGGCGAATGGCCTACTACTCGCAAAGGAGGGGGTGTAGGGGGGTAGGCGTTGATTTTAATTCATCGAAGCCAATGTTGTTATGAAATGCTTCTTCAATGAACCAGCGAGGGAAAGATTTCGTTGATAGCTTGTTTATGACTTGTTTTTAGTAATTAATAAAGTAAAGGGTCTGTAGTTTCACAGTGAATGAAATAAAACTCAAAGAGGTTTATACAAACTCAATATATTTCGGATTATTAGTCCATCGTCAGGAGTTTACAGGTTAAGTAAATTCCTGATGATGGACAATAATCCGAAATATATTGAGTTTGTATAAACATCTTTGAGTTTTATTTCATTCACTGTGAAACTTTTACCTACTTACAGGTTAAGTAAATTCCTGATGATGGACTAATAATCCGAAATATATTTAGTTTGTATAAACCTCTTTGAGTTTTATTTCATTCACTGTGAAACTACACACCCTTTACTTTACTAATTAATCTCATGTTTCACCTAAAACCTACACCATTTTCCCTTAGTAAAACTTGTTTTTAGGTTGGGAAGAGAATGTTTGGACTCGAATTTGAGACAGGAGTGAATTTTCATAAAGAAATCCTACAATTAACAAACAACCAATATATACCTAGGTAATAATGTACAAATTCATCAATATTTATTAATATAAAATGAATGAAATTCTTCTCGGGTATTTTATCACTGTCAACGAATGATAAATCTTATATTAGTTCTTTCTAATGGAGAATTTCAATCATTCAATTTGAATGTTCTTTTCTCATCAATAATTTACATAAATTTGTCTTCCTATAGAAAGATGTTAGATGCGTTGAAGAAATTATATTTTTAGTTCTCTCGTTAAGTTTTTATTTTTTCAAATGAGGTTGCTGTATATACCTATATATTATCTAATGGAAATCACGAGAGGTTGTCAACAACTAAATCCGAGGTGTTATTGATAATTTATTTTTTATGTCAAAAGTGTTGTATTGACTTCTTCGAATATCAAACCCAAATGGTAAAAGTGTAATTCAGGGAACTTGGTTTGACATCCAAGGAGGAACCACATTTAACATAATTATATAAATCTACAGAAAAAAATATGAATGGCCCCCATTTCAGTTTACAAACTACAATGCTCTGACCCAAAGAGACGGATATATACTAATCTGTAAGTCTCATTTTATTTTTTAAACGGAATCATAAAAAAAATCAATTATACCTTAGGATTTAGTAGTTGATAAGCTTCGTGATTTTCTTTAGAAATCTCAACTCTCCTACTATTGGAAATTTGCATGTATATAATGTAGAGGATTTTTCAATTTTATTTAACTTATAATTTAATATTATACTTTCTTAGGAATAAGATAAAATATACGAATCGAGTTTTTGAAAATCCATTATTATCTGTGGAGGGGTGCCTCCAAGCATTCTCTTGCTACACTGGATGCAATTCAGAAGCGAGCAATTAAACTAATATGAGACCCGGATCTAACCAACTCACTCGACTCCCTGGTTCACCGTTTCTGCCCTTTCCCTGTACTACAGATACTATCACGGTGTCTGTTCAGTCGAGCTGAAATCACTTATCCCCCCTAATGCCCTCTTTACGAGAAACACGCGGTTTTCAAACGCTCAGCACCCCTTCGCTGTCAAATTGGATAAAAGTCGAACAAGCGCTTTCGCCAACTCTTTTATCCCTATGACCTCAAGAGACTGGAACTCGCTCCCTGCCACCATCTTTCCCGCGACTTATAACCTTCAGCTATTTAAGACCCGTATCCACAGATACCGTCGACCCCCGCCCAGCCCATAAAATTCTTTCTTCTTCTTTTCACGATGGAGGGGCCAACCCAGGCCTTAGGGGTTGCACCTTTTTGGTATAACTCCTTCTCTCATCATTTTCATAAAAAAAAAAAAAACACTGGTCCAATGATGGATAAAATTAGAATTTTTAATGAAATATGTTCATGTGTTATTATTATTTTTCGCTAAGAACAACCCAGACGACTCGACGTGACGGGTCATTCGCTACTCGTTAATATAATAGTATGAATGAAAGAAAAAATGTCGATTTGTCCATCTTGGCCGGGGCAGTGCTCGAGATAGTCGGCAGAGAAACTGGTGGCTGAACCTGCCCAACTACTTGTTTGTCATTTCTTCTTATGCAGTACATAGACCACTTTAGAAATGCCATCATTCATTTGAAGAAAAAACACCAACTCGACTTCTTTTATTGAATTGCGGAGACGGTGGCTGGTCTAGCAATAGATACATATTATAGAGCTCAGAAATTCCTCTACAATAAGTTAACTTAACTCTTATCAATCGAACACATTTCCCGCTTTTTCTAGTAGGAACATAATATGCAGTATGCAGTTTATTGTATTGTATTTACTAATATCAAAGAATATAGAAATAAAAATTAAACTATAAATATAATAATGTTCTGACGAATTAAAATTAATAATCCCCCATAAGCTTTATTCATAAAAACATGCGGTTTTCGAACGTACAATAACCTTTCTCATTCGAATTTGATAACAATCGAACCAATGCTTTCTCCAAATCGTTTATCATTATGACCTCTAGAAACTGGAACTGACGCGTCACAATCTTAAGCTGTTTAAGATCCACATTTACAGGTACCTTCGACTCCAACCCATTCAATATATTATATCTTACTCTTTTCCTTCTTTTTACGATCCAGGGCCCAATCTAGGTCTATTTAGCAACTGCATCTTCTTGATGTAACATCTTCTCGCATCATTAATATATATATAAAAAACAAAAAATAATCTTATTTGACTTTGAGTCTTTTCTAGGAATTAAAATTTTGCCAGAAAAGGTGTTTTATGTCTGACGGGGATAAAATAATAATAATAATAAGAGAGTGTAGAAATTTAAAATTTCATGAATGAGATACAATCAACTGATGTGGGCACCTTTCACAGTAGTTTCACCCTTATTTAAAATATCATGTGAATTTTCTTTTTCAAATCATTTTAATATTCCCTAAAGCCTTTTTGGAAAAATCGGTAAAAAGCCAAAAGAGGCTCAGACTAAATAAGTACTCCCTGTTCTATAATTTCAATCAAAATCTTCTAGCCATAGATTACTTAAGTTTCAAATATCGAAGCTCTGCGACTAAACTATGAACGATTAAATTATTCCTAATTTACACCTAATTTCCTCTATTTCAATCGGATTGATACACAACTTACAACTTATGACACTTGATAATTACACTGTTAATAATTTAAAAAATAAAAGTTAGAGCCGTTTTTACAAAAAACGAAAAATCTTTGATTTAAATGTCAACTTGCATTGTACCGATTTCAACCTAAAAGCTGAACTCCTTCTAGCCTATATCGAGCTTAAGTTTCAAATTTCGTAGCTCTGAGACGTATGGTTTCCAAATGGGGGGTACATAGATACGTACGCACTGACAAATGGATTTTTGGACATTTCTTGGACTCTCGGGACCACAATATCCGGTTTTATCTCAGAAATCCGGTTTCAAACTATTATAAGAGCATCGATTCCTTCCACCTTGAAATTACAAAATGAAATTAACTTTTTTCATCTCTGAGATAGAAGCTCTAAAAGGGTCAGGATCCCGGCAGGCGATCCCAATACTTCACATTATATCTTATATCATTACATAATATAGAAAATATATGTGAAAGTAAAAAGGTAAATGTAATACTAATATTATTTGTATTCAATAAATAGAATAAATTATACTTCTTTTAAAGATGGAAGGATCCACCCCGGACTATAAAGGCTATCTATATCTTTTAAATACATCTTCTTGTATCAATTTAAAAAAAGTAATACTAAACACTATGAAACCTTCAAATTAGGGAAATATTTTCGCAAAATAAAAACTATCTAGACTAGTATTTTCTGTTTCTATACTATTTAAAAATCTCGAAGATGATTAATTTAAGATTATCCGAGTTGTTTTTGACCAATCCTATTGATAGGTCAAGAGTCTTAACTTCTTTTAAAGAGGATAAATCGTAATTGAGGACATCCTTCTTAAAATAAAGCTCTAAATTGAAAGAGGGTCTTTCAAGAAGGAGTCGTTAAGATTGAGAAAATCATATTAAGTGAAATTAGCAAATTGGAACTTAAATTGGGACATTAATGGTTTCCGATTTGTAAATAGCATTCGGATGAAATAGTTTTTATATGTAATATAAATTCCATCCATATCTATCTATACTCATAATAATTGGATTGCGCGACGACGCCGACAATTTAAAGCCCACTAATAGTTCATGACAAATAAAATTTAGCAGCCTGTTGACCAGGTGGTTTTATATAAGATCCTTCATTTCAAATTTTATTTATATGATAACGCAGAAAAATGACTTCATAAAGGTAAGTGATTCATTATATCGTTCATTAGTGTCATTTACGTCCCTGCGATAAAATTCATATAAAAATATATATTAAAAAAAACCTTTCTAGTTTTGTTTTACTTTTAGTGAATTGTAACCAAAATTGTAACCTTCTATATTTTTAAGCCAGTCTCTGCCTAAATTACCAAATCAAAATTCTTTAATGTCAATTCCGTCCCCTTGATTGTCACACGTGAATGAGAAAAATCATAAAAAATTGAAAAACATTTTTTAATTCATGACCATTATTAGAAATTGGTCTATAGATACTTAAGAGACAAACTATATTATTATTGTTGGGATGGGATAAAGTTATATTTTCAAATTTTTAGGTAAATAAAATGCAAAATAAGTTGGATTTACTCTTAAATATGACCTCTTTGGAGCTGTCTTCACACTGTCATTTAAAGTATATTAAATTTTTTTAAAAATAACCTAATTACATTTTAAAAAATTACAGGGATACCTTACACATCGTAATAAAAAAATTTATTTAGTTTGGTCCTCACGAAAAATTCGACTTTTCCGAAAATAATCATTTGATTAAAATTTGAATACGATTTTGGATTTTGTGCAAAATAAAAAATACATATAGCGTAAATTTCATGTAAATTATTTAGATTAAGAGCCACAATGCTCTGACATATAGACAGACAGTAACGACCTAACGACCTAAAATTTGACCGCATTTTACTTTTGAATGGAACCCTTACTAGAATAAAATACTATAAAAAAGATGTCTTCAACAATGAACGAATTTCCATTAGAGATTATGTAAAATATAATAAATTGAATAATAAAAAAATCCTCCCTTGTTGGGGACCATCTTTTTTTTATTAAATCAAATTATTTTTTGACTTTTCAGAAAAAGATTTAATTGATTGATAATAAATTTTGATGACTTTAATCGAAATTTGTGTCTTTAATTATATAATCGTCCGAAAAAAGAGGTGCGGTCGATTTATTTTTTCCATAATTAATGAAAAAAATCACTTACCCTTTGAAATTTCAATGAATAGATTAACGATATTTGGATGTAAGTATAAATATTAAAAGGCGAGCGATGAAATTATTCCAATTAATGCCGCTTTTATAAAAAAATTAAAGATGGGTATTATATTTAATAGCTACTGAGATTATTTCGAAAAAATGCTATACATTTCTTAAATTTGTTAGGTTTTAAATTGTAGGAAATTTCTTTAATGATTTTTTTTTAACGACCCTTTTCTTAAGTCAAAATAAATGTTTACCTGTTCGTTGTTATTGACATTTAAAAAAAAGTTTTCATAAAAGACATTTCATTTGTTCAAATTTTCTAATTAGAAAAATAATTATCAGTTTTTGTTGAAATATTGTAATTATTTCTTATTAAATTATCAAATTTTTGGGCTTGAGTGTATAAGAAATTTGTTATCACACACAGACACACACTAACTATTTTATTTTGTTTTTATTTTTATTTACTTAGTTTTTCTAAAAATATTAATTTTTTTACTGATCCATAAGACAACCGGCTCAGAGCATTTGTATGTATATAATCATTAATAAATAAATAACCCACTAATGAACTAATAAACATTCTGACAAATTAATTAATCCCTTAAAAAATAATATTTTCGACGTTCACAGAAACTCCGTGTATTCGCTTAATTTTTTTTAAAGATTTGCAAAGGTTAAAGAATCATTAATTTACGGTTTTAAAAGATGCTTTTCTAAAGTCAAAATGCTTACCCATTCGTTTTTATTGAGATTTTTCTTAAAAAAAAAACACCGTGAACTCGCTTAATTTTTTTTTATTAAAATAAGCAAAAAACACTTGTTTCACGATTACAATACTTTGCTATACACTGTATGGAAAAAATAGAAAACTCAAGATTAGATTTAATTAATAAAAAATTTACATTAATTTTCTAAGCATGGTAAAAAATCTAATCTTTTAGCAAATATTCATTTACATATATTTACATCATTGTCAATACACATTTATTTGTGAGGGAATATAAAGAATTATGTTTCAGGTTTTGTGAAAACAATAAAAGTGGATGTTAAATCCGAGCAGCTTATCGCGTCGTGAATTGTGTCTGTCAGTCGATGTTTGCTTTATAAGGGGCTTCCCCGCGGTTTGCACTAACGAGGGATCCATTTTGCGGACGGGACATGCATTGACAAACCACGCAGACACAGTAATAAAAGAGTTTATTCATCAGCAGACTACCTCTTCTAGTTTCATCTTCAAATGGACTTAATGAATATTATCAATGGAGAGACATTTTCATTAATTTTACATCATTTCGTAGAACTTGAACTAACTGTTTCTACAAGTAAAAAGAACAATAAATTTTATTAGTATTTAAGTAAGGTCACTGTACCTTATTTTAGTTTGTGAATATGTTAACTTCAAATGTATTATTTTTTCAACAAATTCTTCTGCAGGTAATTAAGGTTTTAATTCAGATCCAAATGCTAATTTCCGCCAAACTAACCTCTTCTACAATACATTGTCCTTGTTTCCAATATGGCTTGCATTTGGAAATCTGGGCTCCCAAGCATTTTCTCACCACCATGGATTCCATTCAGAATCGAACAATTATGCTAATAGAAGATTTAAGATTTATCTAGCTCCCACAATTCTTTTGCCCCTTGTAGAACTGTTCTGCATTGTCCTTTTATTATAGACTAGCTGCAAGGCCCGCCTTTGGCGGCCCTCTTGCTAGCCAGAGGGCACGCCCCCTGAACCCCCAATCCACGAACCCCGCCCTCATACCCCACCCAGCACCTCCCACCCCCGCACCATGCACCAGTGCCCAACCCCCACCCCCACCCCACTACGCATCTGGACCCTCACCTGAACCACCCCATCATCCCCCGGACCCCGCCCCCTCCACCACGTACAACCACCCCGCGTCCCACCCAGCTCACTAAACATCTGGATCCTCACCTGAACCCTCACCGCACCAGCCTACCACCGTGTCCTCCACCCCGGACCCCACCCCGCACCATCCCACTATGCCTCTGGACCCTCACCTAAACCATACAATCCACCCTGGGCCCCCCGGACCCCACCCCGTGCCTCCACCCTCGCACCCAGCTTTTTTCATTTCTAGCCTTCTAGTGACCCACAGATTATGTATTCAAAATTTGGTCAAGTTGGCTCTAAGGGTAAGAATTTTCATTTTTTGACCCCCCCCCCATTTTGGGTGGTTAGTTTTTGCATTTCTAGCCTTCTAGTGACCCACAGATTATGTATACAAAATTTGGTTGAGTTTGGTCAAAGAGCAAGACTTTTTTTTTTATGAAAATGATGAGAGAAGGAGTTACACCAAGAAGGTGCAACCCCTAAAGGCCTGGGTTGGCCCCTCCATCGTGAAAAGGAAGAAGAAATAATTTTATGGGCTGGACGGGGGTCGAAGGTATTTGTGGATACGGGTCTTAAATAACTGAAGGTCATAAGTCGCGGGAAAGATGGTGGCAAGGAGCGAGTTCCAGTCTCTGGAGATCATAAGGATAAAAGAGTTGGCGAAAGCGCTTGTTCGATTTTTCTCAAATTTGACAGCGAAGTTGAGCTTTCGAAAACCGCGTGTTTCTCGCAAAGAGGGCTTTAGGGGGGATAATTGATTTCAGCTCGACTGTACAGACGCCTTGATAGTATCTGTAGTATAGGGAAAGGGCAGAAACGGTTCTTTGGTAAGCCAGGGAATCGAGTGAGTTGGTTAGAGCCGGGTCTCCTATCAGTTTAATTGCTCGCTTATGAATCGCATCCAGAGTAGCAAAAGAATGCTTGTAGGCACCTCACCACAGATGAGAGCCATATTCGAGACAGGGATGAATTTGAGCTTTATACAGTATAAGAAGTTGACTGGGAGTATAACAGCGTCTAGACCTAAATAGAAGCCCAAGCTTGCGCGCTGCAGTTTTAGCAGTGGTTGAGATATGGTCATTCCACGAAAGGTCACTATGTAGGGTGCTGTCATCTGCGTAACATTCCGATTGGAGGGCAAGTTTAGAAGGTCGTTGATATAGATAAGAAAGAGCGTGGGGGAGATAACCGATCCCTGAGGAACTCCAGCGTTGGTATGGAAGGAAAAAGATGATATTCCATCGATGACAACCTTAATGCTACGTTCTGAAAGAAAACTTTCGAACAACATTCAGAGTTTCGGCGCAAGGCCGACGGAGGTCAATTTGGCAAGAAGATTTTTGTGCCAGGCCATATCGAAGGCTTTTGAGATGTCTAAAGCTACCGCGAGGGTCTCATTACCGGCCTCTAGGGTTTTATTCCAGATATGAGTTACATATGCTAAGATGTCGCCGGTCGACCGGGACTGCCTGAAGCCGTAATGCCTATCGTGAATTATAAATTAATTAATGTCACATTTTTTTTTATATTTATTATAAATTTTTTATACATAATCTCTGGGCCTCCTAGAGAGCTAGAAATGCTAAAAACTTTGCATCAATATCATAAACATAAACTAAAGTGGCATCGTGTAAACACTCGTGCTTTCGAATGCAGGAGCCAGCAGCAAATATTCGGCTGCAGAATTGATTATATCGTAAGAATGCTTATTGTAAAGTAGGCCTAAAAATAAAATATAGTAGTTAATTAAGACGTTGATTATTTTATAAAATTTAATTGTAATTTAAAGTTTGCTTTCACTTATCTGATATTTTCTGGTCATTAGAAGTTTATTGTAGAAGGGTCCAAAACACCAATTTTAAGTTTACGATTGAAATATAAGTGTTAACACCCTACACAAGATTCTGCCACCAAAATAAAACTCTATTTTGCAAGTTAGGGTTTGTTTGTATACAATTATACAATAATTCTTAATGGTTGCAAAAGTTTTTATGACTATTTTAGAGCTTTTTTTCTAATGATAAGAATGTGCATAACTAAAAGATTTATACACCTATAAATAAGCAGAGACCGGATTTTCATTCTTTTTTTTTGATATTTAGTTTGCCCGTTTTTTTGAAGACAGCCCTAGTAGCACAATGTTTCAAACTAAATGGTTACTACTACTATTTAGTTTGAAAAATTGTACTACTAGGGTTGTTTGCGACTTGAAGAATTAACGGTTTTTTTAATAAAGAGGCTGGGATGAATTTATGAAATGTTAATTTTATCAATTAGGGAAAAATAAATATGTTTATAATTTTTGCGAGCTTGCCTTATAAATCAGACCTGTAAAAGAGAGAGGAAGAAATTTCATTCAATGGGTCGAAGGTAAAAGTCGAATATTGATAAAGATTTTTAAAATTCATTTGAGTATTATTTTTAGACGAGGTATATTTATTTTGTTTAAAAATAGTTTCTCACCTCGTCCAAAAAAGTATTTTGCTTTTAACCTCCTAAATTTCATACTCGTTTGTTTTATATTTTAATATGCGCTTCATTGAATTTCGTTTTAAAGGGTGATTATAGGTAATTCAATAGATTCATCAATGAACCACAAAATCTATTCAGCCAATAAATTTAGTTGTTTTGTTATGGCGAGAAAATCAAAAGATTATCAGTTTAAGCTGCTCTCGCTGAACAAACCGGGATATTTAATTCATTTCCAAATTTTCAATTTTTAGGGTTTCGAACCAATGTAAAACAATTTCCTATAGTGTTACTACAATTGTTCTTTTATTCCTATATTATAAATTATAACATTGCCTTAAAATCTCAATAAAATAATTCAAAAAATGTTTTTTGCATTTGTGAGCCATATAATCTGCTTAATCTGTCTTCCGAGCGTACTGAGTAATTTCTTCATTCAAATCATTAGTACAATATTCACCAAGTTACATTAATTTTTGTAGGCATTTTTACAGTGATTTTGCTTAGTTTTTTCAAAATAGTTTTAACTGTCTTTTGAGATATTTCATAAAAGCTAAGCAAAAACAAATTATTTTCTACATGATTAATTACATGATATCTATTTACTTGTTGTGCAAAAGAAATAAAATTATATAAATATACGAAATCGGGCAAGCTTAAAGGAAAGTGTGACGTGTTCAATTTAAGCTAATTTTTTAAATTAATTTTATGTCATTCTACAGTCTTGGTCAGAGGCGTTAGTTAACGTGAAACACAAACATTTTTACATGTAAGAATATGTTTCTTTAGTTTTTATTTCCCTCGTTAACTAACGCCACAAGCTTTTTCACAATTAATTTTATATATTTCGAGAGATATCATGCCTATCGTGATTTTCGCCAATACAACAATCGAGCCAATTGAAATAATCCACTTGAAACTTCATTGGGACGCTAAATGTAATTTTCTATACTCTATAAATAAACCTAAAGCTAATATTAATTAAAATTTCAGCTAGAAACTAATATGGTTTCATGGAAAACATTTCGAGGGACACAGCATCATTCAAACACTTGAAAGTCCCATTCGCCTTTAACCACTTGACAACAAGAGGCCAAATAAAATCCACCACTTGGCTCCTTTTCATAATTTCATCGAAATTTAAATTCAAAATAAATTTTAATTTCTTACAAATAACATTCTTCTTCAAATTTTATTAATAAATATGAAATAGAAATTTACAGCCAGAGATTAATGATAAAGAAAGTGAAATGTGCTTTTCCAAAGTAAAGAATGCATCTTTAAAATCTAAAAATAAGGGTTTTTGTGTTGGTAAAAAAAAGCACAATTTTAAATTGATTTGAAAACTTTCTCTGTACATTTCAAATTTGAACAACAAGCAGACTTCTGACATCACGTCATTGATTAAGGTTTAGGTTTAGACTATAACTTTTGTATTTTTCAATACATTTCAAAACAAAAAAAAATCTATTTTTTTAATTCAACTATTGATTAATAATAAAATAACCATATTGGCTTGGTGGGTGTATTTTTACTAGGAATAATATTTCATTTATTGACATTTTTTTAACCAAATTGTGAATCGAAAAGTCTGGTGTTTTAATTATACCCTACATTTTTTTTTACTTTCACTCACAAAAGCTTTATTGAAATAAAATAGTTAAAAGTATCTAATATTTTAAACAAATTCAATTTATTTATTTGCTTTGTTTTCGAAAGACGTAGATTTAAACAAATGCACTGACCGAAATCTGAAAGCTGACGTTTAGATTTCTAAATTAAAATTACAAACTTATACATATTTTATCACAGTCTTAACATTCTTATAAAATTATAGTCAAGAAAGTATATGATTCTTAAAAAATAATTAAAATTTAAAAAAATATGTAGTTTGGCCAGCTCACGACTTTACCACACACTTCCCCTTCACTCCAGTGTCATTTTAGGAAGCTGATTTTCGCATCGATAGTTCTCAAAGGGCCGGTTGTATGTCAGTGTCTGGCATCTGATTGGCCATCCCAGCCCCTCCATTTACCATCTACCCTGTGTTAGTGGTAAAAAGCATTTACTTTGCGACATACAACCGGCCCTAAGTGCTTAAAGGCTAACTGATCGAAATTTAGTATAAATCGGAAAAAATGTTCAAATTTTTGCACGCCCTAATTTTTTCTCCGATTTCAATCAAAATCTAATTAGGTCTAAAATATCTAAATATAAAATTTCGTTTTAATATTTTCATTGGTTTTTGAACTAGAGCGTAGGTACATAATATTTACTAACACACCCCCACACATTAAAAGACATTTAAAAATAATTATTATCATTTCTTAAAAAATAAGTTTTATGATGTTCACTATATTAGGTTTTATTGCCGACCGAAACACGGTGAAATCGCTCATTTTTTTTTATCAAAACTGTTTTAGCCATTTTGGAGATACAAAATATTTTTCAAAAACACGAATAAATAAATAATATTAAAAAAAATAAAAAAGCATGCTTCTAAAAATAATGTAAAACTTAATCAAAAAAGTGTGGGGCGCAGAAACTTTTTAATTAATTTCTACAAAGTGCCCCACGCTTTTTGTTTAAGTATTATATTATTTTGTACTTTTTAGAAGCATGTTTTTTAATTTTTTTTTTAATATAATTTATTTTTTTACTTTTTAGTCTTAATTATTTTTATAGAGAAATGTTTGAGGAACTTAACTGAATGAAATGTAATTATTTTTATTATTTTATATAATTTCATTTAATTGAAATGTTATGAAAACATTCAGTTTCTTCATTGGGGCAGTGAGTCGACTTGAAATAGCAAAAGGGTTCAATTTTTTCTTCATCTTCATTAATTCTATTGACATTTCATATCTATGAAATATTTTCTTTTATCTTTTATATCAAATAGTTTTTATTAGATTATTTACATTCTAAATTCTAAAGAATAGTTTATTTGAAATCAAATTTGAAAAAACGTTTTTAATACTTTGAAATAATATTTAAAAATATAAAAAAAATTTTTACTGCCTTTCTAGCCATAAGCCAATTTACGATACTACTTATTATTTTAAAATTTGTCTCTACCCCGGGGTCAGGTTTTAGCCGGATGCCTCGAGTCAGATTCGAACCTGGGTCCACTTAGTTAACAGGCTGGCACGCTAACCTCTAGCCTACCCAACCCCCCCAAAATATAAAATTAATAGATATTATAAAACAATCGATTATTAATAATTATATTTAATTTTGAACGAAATTGATTAATTATTTTTTAAGAAAATGATAAAAAGCTATAGAAAACCCAAACATATGACACTGATGCCAGGTGAATTGCGACCAAGCCTCTTGATAAAAAGACCAAAAGAATTATAAATTATAAAAAAAAACCATCTTATTTGATCGATTCCATCTATCTGATGGTTCACAGTATGTCTATTATATAAGAAAATAGGATTTTCTAGTTTAAAAGAAATTGTATGAAAAGATTCAATTTCTTCTCTCTGGGAGCGAATCAACTAGAAATAGCCAAAAGTTTTATTTTTTCTCATTAGATATTTATTCAAATCTATTTAAATTTCATACCTCTATGTTAATTTCATTTATTTTTTATAGCAAATAATTATTATTAGGAAATTTGCATTTTAAAGTGTAGTTTATTTGAAGTCCAAATTGAAAAAACGCTAATAATTCCGTTGAAAATTTTTAAAAAATATGAAATTAATAGATATCATAAAACAATTAATTATTAATAATTTAATTCAATTTTGAACGAAATCTATTCAGTACTTTTTGAGAAATTGGTCAAAAACCATCTGAACCGTCAATAAAACGATGTTTTTGAAAGCACGCGATGCCTTTGAAAAAAGTTAAAAATATCATATGAAACGAAACATTAACTTGTGACATGGAGGTGCATTTTAAAATGTTTCTAAAACGGCCTTTCATAGACGGTTTTTGGTGTTTTTGACGATTTTCTCAAAAAGTACTAAATCAATTTCGTTCAAAATTGAATTACATTATTAATAATTAATTGTTTTATAATATCTATTAATTTTATATTTTTTTAAATTTTCAACGGAGTTATTAGTGTTTTTTAAAATGTGGCTTCAAATAAACTACCCTTTAAAATGAAAATTTCTAATAAAAATATTTTGATATAAAAGAAAAAAGACATGAACAGACACATATGAATTTTCAAAAGATTTGATTAGATATGTAATGAGAAAAAAATAAAATCTTTTGGCATTTCTAGTTGATTCGTTCCCGACAGAGAAGAAATTGAATCTTTTCATAAAATTTCTTTTAATCTACAAAATTCTTAATCGAAATGCTATTTTCTTATATTAAAAAGTTACTATGAACCTCAAGATAGATTAAATCGATAAAATAAAATCAATTTCTTTCTCATTTATAATATACTTTTGATCTGGTATATCCAGAGGATGTCTCATCATCAGACACCTTATTTGTTATTGATTCAAGTCCATTCGCACTACAATATTGGAATATGTTTTAACGCGTAAACTATTGATTTTAGACATTTCAGTCATATTAACTTTTATGTTTTAAATTAAATGTTTTTAATAAACGTCATTATATAAATTTGTGTACCTCAAAGGGTTAGGCAGTGATGGTGAAATTTATTTGGAGAGTGAGATAAATCCTGCTCTAGAGGCTTAGATATTCTACATGTAGGGAATTTTTGTCAATATTTGACAAAAATTCCCTACATTAGAGTCGCGATCGAATAAAATGTAGAAAACCTTCAGTTAATTAATGGCAGGCATCTAACATACATGCTAATAGATCTAGCGCTCTGGACTGGGAGATCGAGTATATAACATCTGAGATTTCCAATTCACTCGGTGATCCATCCGAATGTCTAGCGGGCTAAACGCGAAATGACGTTGGATTGTAGCTAAGTGGATTACATCTTTTTCTCTCTTGGTCCAGACTTGATACTCCGCAGACTCCAATAGCGTAATCCGCAGTAGTCTCGCGAGATAAAAATATCTTTTTTTCAAATCAGCGCGGTCAAAATAATTCTTGTTGACGTATCAATTATTCTTTGATATATTAATGAGAAAATTAAAATTTAATGAAAAAATTATATTGGGCAGCGATCAAAAATAAATTCAAAATAAGCTGATTCCTTTTAAATTGAGTAGGTAAACAATTATTTTTATAGAGAAATGTTTGCGAGATTTAACTGAATGAAATGTATTTATTTTTATTATTTTTATATAATTTAATTTAAATTGAGTAGGTAAACAATTATTTTTATAGATAAATGTTTGCGGGATTTAACAGAACAAAAGTCACATTGATAGATAGATAGTACAAGTGAAGCTAATATAAAGCATGTAAAAAGAAAATACTTTTTACATGTACGATTACAATACTTCACCATACCCTATATAGTAAGTTAAAAGAGCCGTTTTTCAGAAAAAATATAACCCCCCCCCCCCAAAAAAAAAAGGATTACTTCCGATTAGTCAGAGGATCAAAAAATATCCTGTAATATTTCGAGCCATAACTACTAAATTTTTAATTACATTTTCTGAGATTTAACATTTTTTACTTATTGCTAGCACGGACATACAGACAAACAGAAAAAGTTCTTTGGGGGCTCTTATTTTGCTTTGGATACTACGAAACGTATTATACTACCTTGATCAAAAAGTTTCAGGAATTTCTTCATAAAATTAAAAATCCAAACTTATTCATCAAATTCGATATTGTCCAATTCAAAGTACTCCCCACCGACTGCAACGCACTTATGCCAGCGCTTAATCCAATCCTCGAAACATTTTTTATATCCGATTTTTGGTATAGCCTTCAGAGATATCTGCAATTTTTGTATTATCTCCTTTTGGTTGCTAAAACGCGTTCCCCGGAGCGATTTTTTAAGTCGACTGAACAGGAAGAAGTCGCAGGGAGTTAAATCAGGTGAATTTGGTGGGTGTTGGATGGAATTGGTTCCGTGTTTGTTCAAAAAGTTGCGGATAACGATGGAACTGTGCGACGGCCTCTCGGCACCATCAGATTTGCAGCGACCCGGCTCAAACCCAAATCATTATACAAAATGTCTTGGAAGGATCCATAAGCGATGTTCAAGGTCTCTGCCATCTCTATAATGGTCAATTTACTGTTTTTAGCCATCATTTCTTTGATTTTATCTACGTTTTCATCGGTTTTCGATGTCGACGGTCTGCCACTGCGATCGTCATTTTCTAAAGACTCACCACCAATTGTGAAACGTTCGTGCCAAACATAAACGTTTGTTTTCGATAGAGTATCGCTACCGAAATACTTCTTCAACATTTCAAAGGTCTTCAAACCGTTGAATCTATTTTTAACGCAAAATTTAATACAAGCTCGTTGCTGCAAATGCGATTTCATTGTTAAAATCGGAAACGCCCATACAGGTTGACTTGTTAAAAGGTGGGTAACTTTTACAAATTTCAAGTTATGACGCTCAAAATTGGCACGAATGTCAATGAGAGATGTGGCAATCTAACCAAAAAAATAAATAAAAAACTACAATAAAAAGGGTAACTTAGAGCGCCACAAGGTGGACATTCCTGAAACTTTTTGATCAAGGTAGTATTTGTTTAAAAACTGCATTGAGCATATAAAAGTCGTTGTATTTTTCCATTACGAATTAAAAAATTGAAAAGTCAAATTTAGTTTCAAAAAGCCCATTTCCAGAGACATCATACTTCACTTATATAAGTGGATGTTAATCTAAAATGCTTCAGATCGTCAGAGAAGCTACCTGCATGTCATCCTGATTATTTAAATGCTGATTACATATGAACGGAATCAAAGTAGTCGGCATTGATGCTGCACCCCATTCATTCGTATGCATCAAAGGAGAGCTGGAGAGCAACAGAGATGCCCCTGGCAAGATACAAACAACAATCCATCCACCTCTTCAGGAAGGGAAGAAGGACAGCGAGCGATTGACTTTGTGCTCCACCATTTGAATAACCCTCACATCTCGGATAGAAAAACACGGGGCTTTGTTTTCGAGAACCTTTTCAAAATATTAATTAACTACTCGATGTATATAAGAGATTCTAGAATCGATCTCTGTTCTTCTTTACAAGAATCCATTATTTTTCTTCTAATTTAAAAATAATTCCAAATTAAAAACTTTTAAATTTTAATAGAAAAGTGGGTGTTAATTTAAACTGGTAGAATATTTTTATCAAATCACCTCACCTTTAAAAAAATCTCAAATTAATGGTGGATAACTGATCGCTCTATAGTCTATACATTAATACAAAAATTACGAAAACAAAACGAAACAAAACTTTTATGACCGTTCAGCATATATTCAACAGAAGGCTACACAAACTTACTTATTTAAAGTATAGCGAACATGGACGTTCGCAGGAATTTTCCCAGAGAGAGGAGGGGGGGGGGGCAGTAAAACCTCAATATATGTAAGCTAACATTTAGTGAATTAAGTTCTAATTATATACATGTATAATATATTTTAATACAAAACAGGTAAAATAAATATTTTACATGTAGGTAAATCTAAATAAGCTGACGTGTTCTGATGTGACCAAGTGACCATCCACTTGACTTTACCTTACAACCTGCCCCTTCACTTATATTTAATATTTAATAAAATTATTTATAATCATGTATGGGAGGGGATTAGTTTTTGCATTTTTAGACTTCTGGGGTCCCACTGATTATGTATACAAAATTTGGTTGAGTTTGGTCAAATGACCTAGATTTTTAATTTTTAACCCTCCATCCACCCCCCTTAATTTTGTGTCGATATGCACCAAAATCTAATCAGCTCTTAATCTCAATGGACCAAAACTACGTGTGAAATTTGGTTTCGATATTCACACTAGTTTTTTAGCTAGCTCGTCCACAAAAATTTTGTAACGCACAGACTAACAGACATTTTGACAAAAAAGTTTTATCTCGAAAAATATAATTTTTTCGATGTTCACTTATTAGAGCGTTTTTGTAGAGCGAAATCCCATGATTTCGCTCAATTTTTTTAATTAATTAATTTTAACCCCCCCCCCCCCCCCTTAATTTTCGGTCGATATGCACCAAAATCTAATCAGCTCTTAATCTCATAGCACCAAAGCTACATGTGAAATTTGGTTTTGATATTAACACTAGTTTTTGAGCCAGCTCATCCACAAAAATTTGGTAGAGCACAGACTAACTAACAGACAACCAGACTAACAGACAATTTTTATCTCGACAAATACAATTTTTTCGATGTTCACTTATAAGGACTTTTTCGTAGACCGAAATACCATGGCTTCGGCCAGTTTTTTTAATCAAAATAGTTGCAGCCGTTTATGAGATATTTCGAAAAAAAGATGGAAAAAACACTTTTTTCATGCACGATTACTATATTTGACCATACCCCGTATGGTAAAGTAAAAGTTGGGATAAAAACAATATTTTTCCTCTTGAAACATTAAAAAAAACAGAGTTTGAAAGTTTAGGGAAGGACTCCCCCCCCCCACACACACACATGCACACCCCTGCGGACGCCCTTGGTAACAAATCTTGACCTACAAAGCTACAATACATTGTATCTAAAAGTTAATTGTTTATTTTCATCAAGTAGACACTTCCCTACCTAGAGTCATCGTGCTCAGAGCCAGCCGTAGCCTCGGGAGAGAGGGGGGTCACAACCCTTCCAAAGGCATGGCTCATGGGATGAGTAACGACAACGACAAACCGTTTCTTATGGCAAACCAACCGTAATTAAATATATTTCATCTGTTTAATCAAGAATTATGTTCTTTTTTTAATTTCTTGAAGTACCTATTTGTTTTAATAAAAAAAATTCCCACTAAATATTTTGTTTTGAGGACTGACCGCCCATGAAAATTATATTGGCTACGCCACTGCCTGTGCCCATCATCTACCATCATAAAAACTTAGCTGCTTCCGCTTCTTCAAACTCCTAAATTTATAAATATTCAACTTGTATTATTTTACCATACAGGGTTTGGTCAAGTATTGTAATCATGAATGAAAAAAGTGGTTTTTTCCTTTTTTTCGAAATATCTCAAAAACGGCTAAAACTATTTTGTTTAAAAAAATTGGGCGAAACCATAGCATTGCGCTCTACAAAAAAGCCCTAATAAATGAACTTCGAAAAAATTATATTTTTCGAGATAATAAGTGTTTTGTCAAAATGTCTGTTAGTTAGTCTGAGTTACCAAATTTTTGTGGACGAGCTAGCTAAAAAACTAGTGTGAATATCGAAACCAAATTTCACACGTAGTTTTGGTCCATTGATATTAAGAGCTGATTAGATTTTGGTGCACATCGACCCAAAATTAAGGGGGTGGAGGGGGGGGGTTAAAAATTAAAAATCTAGGCCATTTGAGCAAACTCAACCAAATTTTGTATACATAATCAATGGGAGCTCAGAAGTCTAAAAATACAAAAACTAACCGCCCAAAATGTGTGGGGGGAGGGGGGGTCAAAAAATAAAAATATAGACCCTTGTACCAAACTCAACCAAATTTTGTATACATAATCAGGGGAAGTCTAAAAATGCAAAAATTAACCGCCCAAAATGGGGGGGTGTATGGTCAAAAAATGAAAATCTAGGCTCTTGTACCAAACTCAACCAAATTTTGTATACATAATCAATGGGACCCCACTAGTCTAAAAATGCAAAAACTAACCCCCTTCCCCTACATGATTATAAATAATTTTATTAAATATTAAATATAAGAGAGGGGCCATTTTATGTATGGTAAAGTCAAGTGGATGGCGACATAAGAACGCGTCAGCTTATTTTTAATAGATTTTATAAGTATAGAGATGAAAAAATATTTCGTTAAAATATTTTGAAAAATATATCTTTTTGACTTTTCAACAAGAAAGAAAATCCTGTCTTATGAGTAATTTTTGGATATTAAAATATTTACTCCACGCCTACTTTGATTTCCTCTTAAAAATAGTGAAGCTGAGGTAGAAACTTATGGGACAGTTGGTAATTTTTAAATTATTTTTAAAACTTGTAACATTGTTAATCGATTCTAATGAACTGTGTTTTTTAATTACTTTTTATTATTTAATTTTTTAATTTTCCCAAATGAGGAGGTTAAAACCCGAACCCCTCCCATGGGTATAACTCTATACGTTTATATATATTAAATATAAATTTAGTATGGATTTTTCATTGAATGATTAATTGTATTTTTCAATATTTCCCTAAGGAATTTCGTGACCATTCCACAAGTATAGAAGCAGCGTCAGTGGTAATGAATAATGAATTAACTGTTTTAATTAGTCTGTATTTAATTAATCACATAGTTATAAATTATAGGAAATTAAGAATGAAGAATTTGAAAATTTACCCTATAAACGTCACCCCTTCATTTTAAGCGTAAAAACAGAGAAAGTCAGAGTTTTTCGAAATGTATTTTATTATTATCCCTTTCTCTACCGAAATGCCAAATGTTATCATCCTAGGGTCATTACAGATATAATAGATGCAAATTTACCCAGCAATCGTGAACCCTTCAATTTAGGTAATGAAAGTGGGAAAGTTTAGGTTTTTGAAATTTTTCCTTTATTTGTGTTCCAAAATTGTCAGCATTTAAATTTAATGGCGCTAGATGATGAAGTAACTGAATGGTTTTTATGACCTATCAGTGAATGTGTCATTGAGTCCATGACAAATTAGCTATTTTCTCAGGTCTCAGAAGTATTCTATAATAGTGAAGTTTGGTACACTCCACAAGATCGATTAGTTATTACATCTGTATAATTTCAGCTTTTTATTCAAATAGATTCTAAGCAGCAAGGGGGTCAAAAGTGGCTCGAAACTATCCGTGTAGATAGCGTACAATGTGTGTGCGGCTAATGCTCGAACTTGGCCTGCGAATTTGTTGCTTTGATAATGAATAGATAGATAAACTTTTTGTTAGATCCTGTAAATGGGCATCATGTAATCATCAAAAATCTAAAGTCATATAAAAAAAATTTGGTTTTGATATTCACACTAGTTTTTGAGCTAGCTCGTCCACAAAAATTTGGTAACGCACAGACTACTAACAGACAACCAGACAGACTAACAGACATTTTGACAAAACAATTATTATCTCGAAAAATATAATTTTTTCGATGTTCACTTAATAGGGTTTTTTATAGAGGGAAATACCATGGTTTCGCTCAATTTTTTTAATCAAAATAATTTCAGCCGTTTTTTAGATATTTTGAAAAAAAGAAGGAAAAAACCACTTTTTTCATGCACGATTACAATACTTGACCATACCCTGTATGGTAAAGTAAAAATAGCTACAATCGGAATTCTAAGTTGAATCTTAGCCAAAATTAATCGGAAACATACAAAGCGACCTTTAATTAATTAATATTTAATATACATTGTATAAAGATGAATTACAAAGATCAAAAATAATTTTTCATTAATAAATTAAAAAATTAAACTTAGAGTAAACTAAAATATTTGAATGAATTTTTATTTAAAACCTTTAGTGAATCAACTTGGACGTCCTATATATAATAGACTATTTTCAATATTTCATGCAATTTATATCCGTTCTACATGGACTGGTTTTTAATTGAAAATGAGGATGCTTTCATTAAAAACTCTAAGTAAATATTACTCGGGCGATAAAATAAAGATAATTAAACGAACCGGGCTATTTATTTTAATCGTAAACTAAATAGGGAAGCACCAGATACCCGCAGGTCTGGATTGTGTAAGCACCAGGCGAGAACACCTTAAATGATCTTTTGGGCGTCTGGCTATTTGAAAAGGGCCCTTTGTGCCTTTTCTATTCCGGGTCCCCTCTTGATCCCTTCAACTGAAGCAAAAAAATAAACTAAATACACCTCCGGTCAAGATAACTAATCTTTTTCATTTCGCCCATTAAAAAACAGTTAAAAGCATTTATTCGCTCACTAAAGAGGCAGTGGAGCCATTTGAAAAGCAATTTTTTAATTTTTAATTACCGGCTGTCACACCTTAATTCTACAAATTAAAAAGGATAATGGAAGTCAGAAGAATTTTTGACATTCACATAAAAAATTAATAAATAAATAAACAGGAATGCAAATTTTTTATCATCTCGAAAATTTTCTTTAGCAAATTGAAAATATTTCCATATGCTTTTCAATGTCAAGCTGATGAATTTAAATTTATTAATTTAATTTTGAAAGAATCCAAATCCAAACCCTAAGCTTATTTTCTAAAAATTACTAAATTAAATTGCCATTTTTTTCCTAGAGTGAGACATTTCGATTTTGAAGAATTTCCATAATGTCGTTATAAATTATAACCAAAGTTCAACTATTGCCAAAGAGTAAATTATGTCACTTTTAGACAATTAAAATAGTAGACAAATAGTTGCAAAAAAGTCCTAAAAGGTCCGAGAGATTTTCAACTACTGAATCCGAGGTGTTAGGGATATTTTTATTATATGACAGAAGGGATGATTTCACCCTCTCGAAATTGATCGCGAAATTTTTTAATGGTGAGGATCAAAATTGAGTTAACAATTTGTAAATGTCATATTCATGCCCTATCTGAGAACAAGCCCTGATAGCATTTTTGACACTCGGATTCAATTTTTACAAAGGAGTGAAATAATCCTTCTAAAATATATTAAAAATTATTTCTAACACCTAGGATCAGCGGTTTTCCATAAATTTATCGTTTTATTCTTAATCCTTGTAGTATTGGCATTTAAAACTTTTGTATTCCTACGAAAACCATGCTCAACACTGATTTCCTGAGGACCTTTTATGTGGCATCATCCAGTACACAAATTGGGGAAAAGCTACAAATTAAAATGTCTATAATAAGTTTCGAAGAAATGTCTATATGACATTTTCAACTTGAAATTACCTCACCAATACACCCTTAAGGACGTTCCCTAATAAAGCTCAGATGCAGTTCACTCTTTCCCCTACTCTCACATGCGCCGAAAGGCTAAAATATTTTCACTGCGTCGTTTCTCGGATCTGGCAACATTACATTCTTATCGACGCTAAAAGACAAAGAATAAAAAAAAACAATCATGAAACAGCTCAATGCAAAATTCCAGATAAGAACTGTATAGTTAGGTGGAAATAATTAGATAAAAATCTCAAATGCACCAGCTGCAGAAGTTTTTTAGATATGGAAAAATTGAGTGATTTTAGTGCAACGTTGTCAAATCGCCATTTCTTATTTGCCATGCCATGCCATGAGAGAATAAATGAAAACCATCAAAAGTACCTTACTTTTAACATTTTTCATACAAAACGAATATCGCTTGATACAATTATTTTAACAGAAAAATATTTGTTATATCTTCAGTTAATGATTCTCAGTTTTTCAAAATAATTTCAAGAACATGTATACAATTATTTAATGAATCAGTCGCTTTAACATCAATCGGGTAGGGTTCGCGTGTTAAATATGCAAATTTCAATGGTAAATATTTAGAAATTTAGTGGCGCAAGGACTATTGAAAAAAATTTATACGTATAAAGGACACTTATAAATATGTGTATTCAAAGTTTTAAAAGGATTGCAAGAAAATCGACTTATTAGGGAACGTCCTTAAATTATTATAGTAATTAATTCAAGAAACATCGCGTGCTAATTTCTTTATTTTTTATTAAATGAGAAGTTTCAGGTTTTTGATAGGATTATTGAAAAAATAACTTTTTGGGTGAATCTAAGAAAGAGAATAGGTTAATCGATAGGGAACGGAGGATTATTATTTGAAAGGTATCCTGGAAAGTGAAGTAGAAATAACAATACTTTATACCATGGACCTTCTACGCTATGAATAAAGTAAAATGTGTAAGAGAAAAACCAAGATGAACATATTTTTCTCAGATATAATCAAGAATACCTATTCTATGTGGGTCTATCAGAGAAGTGAAAGAGTTGACATAGGGCACACTCGAGTGAGGTGAGTGATTGCGTTGACCTGACAGGCTCGGCTCGCGACTTTGTGTTTGCGAAAAAGCTTGTGCGTTCTAGGGTTAAAATTACTATACACTCCTGAAATTCGTATTAAATTTTTTATTTATAAAATTTGTTATGCAATTTTTTTCTATTTTTTTAAATCTATGTGTATTATGTTCATTTTTTTAGAATGAAAATTAAAAATTATAATCATATGATTGTTTAAGAAAAATTTCAATCTCAAAAAGTGTAGATACATATATTATGTTAAATTAATTTATACTTGAGCCTGCATTAAATTTACATAAAATATGAAAATAACTAAGTCGTTAGATATGGTAAAAGATGTTATCATAAGGGCTGTGAAGCAGCTTTGGATATTTTAAAATATTTCTTTCTAAAAGTATAATTCACGAATTAAAAATATGCTTAGAATATATATTTATATAATATGTCTGTATTTTTTAAAGGAGAAAAGCATCTCAATAGACTTTTAAGTAAAAATATTCAAATATAAGCACAGCCTTTGCTGAATATGGAGCAGAGCTAGGCTTTCACCCCGGGCTTATCTAAATGCTTTAACAGAGCGTGCAAACGAGTGGCTGGATGAGGGTGGACGGAGGGTGGAAGTAACGGGGGTGCACATTACGTACTCTCTTTATCAAAGGAACATATCAGGCAGAAGCTCAAGTCACCTGACAACATTTATGAAGGGGTGACAAAAATTGACGTCTGTGAATATTCAGTACATCGTTGAAGAATTTCGCTCTTTGTAATGTCGCTGACTAAGAATTGGAAGACAAGCCATGTTTGAGAAGGCAAACAAATAGTTCTGATTTAATTATCTCACTGTTTCAAACGAGAAAATTAAAGGATCACGTCATTGTGTTACACTACCTATAAATTTTAGTGATTTATATTTGTTCAACAAATGATTTGAATTAGAAAGTTAAAAATCGCCACGAAGATTCAATTGATTAATGTTGTAAATCTCCGTTCATTCATCATAGATATATTAAATCGATTTTTCTGATTTCCAACCAAAATTTCTGAGAATCCCTCTCTTTAATCACTTCAGGGTGAATTGGAACCACTATTCAACAAAATGTGTTTACCTGTAGATTATGTACGACAATTAAAGGCTAGAACCACTGTTAAGACTTAAAATTCTAAAGTTATTTTTGGTATAAAAATACAAGCAGAATCAAAAAAATCATACAAGGAAATTATTATATTATTATAATTTTGGAATAATATCCTCAAATCATCAATGCAGGACTATCGATATGGATACAGCTAATGTGTAAATTTAGAACTTTGATTCGTCTAATTTCATTAATGGGAGGATACACCATTGGTACTTGCATAATATTGTAAAGGTTATTCTGAAATGCATTTTTTAACCGACTTCAAAAAAGGAGGAGGTTCTTAATTCAACTGATTTTTGTTTACTTTATTTTGTCTCTATGTTACCTGATATCATCACCAATTGTGAACCGATTTTGATGATTTTTACTTTATCCAATGCGAAGCATGGGGAAAGTATTGTAATCGGTCTCGCGGCAAGCGCAACTTCAAAGGGTCCTCAGGTAAAGACTACGGAACCCATGAACTCAATTAAAATCACAAATTGTAGTATTCAATTAGGTTGAATTTTAGCACGTGACGGTTTTGCCAAAAATTACATGGGGTCTCGTCGAGAGGCAAAAAATTGCGATTTTTTCATTTAGTGCGTGCGGATGGATGTATGTACTCAAGCTTGAGTTGTTTGCCATAAAAGAATTTAGTCTTTTTGATTTGAAGTCGATTCTTCCACGTTTTCAGAAGAGGTTGCCATTAATAGTCAAAACATCAAAAATGGAATGCAATAAGGTTATTTCTCTAGTATTAGATAAGAATCGATCGTTATTTTTGAATTAAAGTCAACATTAACTGCAAATTGCAAGTGATATCTGATTAATAATAAAGGAATAAACATATTAATATTTCAAATGAATTTGGATAAAGTTTAGCAACGAACCGTTGCAGTTTATTTTGAAGTCGGTTTTATTTTTATTTTTTATAAAAATTATTATCATAATTGACATTATAGCATTAAAATTCCTGAAAGACATCGGCTCAAAAATGATTTATTACACTACCCCAAGTAACTTCCTATATGACTATTAATCTGTAGTTACATCTCAGACAAATTTTCATTATTAACCATTAACTTATTATCATTAATTTACGTTATTCCCCAGGCAACCATTAGAGGTCGTCATTTTGAAAAATTACTATTCACGATCGATTGAAGAAAACCTAAAAAGAAAAAATATTTCCTTTTTTATTTTACATATTTTTATCCTGAACTCCATTACACTCAATTAGAGAATGCATTTTGGAATTTATATTATATGTTTAAGGAATTTTACTAGATAAAACAAATAAGTAGAGAAAAAAAGATTTCCAAAATGCAATATGTACTAATGAAAATTTAAGAAACTACATTTCTTTTTTATTGAAGTAGATCGATTCTATAACGTTTGTTTTTAACAAGATTTTCCATTTAAAAAATAATCAAATGTTAATCAATTAAAAAATTTTCCGTCAAAAACTACAAGCTAATTGTGACGTCATCAGTGGTTATTTCAAGCCAATATCTTTCTAGCTGATCCCAAATAACTAATTCATAGTGTGCATATACTTGTATATATTTTTTTGCAACTAAATTTTCTCTGGAGAGAGACGGACTGGTAGAAACTTAAATTGAATGTAATGGAAGGCAGCCCAGAGGTAGTGAGGAAGAAAAAATTAACACATATCAAATAAGGTGTAATTTATTGGAATCCTTCCTCCTTTCCTTTCAAACCGACGTTTCGGAGGATTTTTCCTTCCTTCTTCAGGGTTTCAAAGGGTAAATGAATGAAACAAATAAAATGTTTCCTTCTTCTCTCCACAGTAGTGTTCAAAAACTTTCTTAATTAAGGAGGAAAAAAAATTGTTTTTCTATGCCTT
Source organism: Forficula auricularia (assembly GCA_024734495.1). Taxonomy (NCBI): domain Eukaryota; kingdom Metazoa; phylum Arthropoda; class Insecta; order Dermaptera; family Forficulidae; genus Forficula; species Forficula auricularia. Next base: position 8,644,405 of record JALMQS010000030.1, on the reverse strand, counting down.
TGTTAAAAATGAAGAAAGTTTTTGAACACTACTGTTGAGAGAAGAAGGAAACATTTTATTTGTTTCATTCATTTACCCTTTGAAAACCTGAAGAAGGAGGGAAAATCCTCCGAAACGTCGGTTTGAAAGGAAAGGAGGAAGGATTCCAATAAATTACACCTTATTTGATGTGTTAATTTTTTCTTTCCTCACTACCTCTGGGCTGCCTTCCATTACATTCAATTACTTGTATATAACTTTCCTACTCAAATCCTAACATTTCTTTCTCATTATTTTGCAAAACGACAACCAATCTAGTCTTAAAGGCATTAAACCTTGTTGGTGTAAGATGTAACGCCGTTTTGCACCAATATCATTAATAAAATATCGTGTAAAGACACGCGATTTTATTTGAGTTTTTCGGTGATGTTCTAAAGCTAGAATGTTTTTATTTTCTACAGAGAAAAATTCATAAAATTTGACTTTTTGGTTGTAAACATATAAAATAATGCTATAAGTACTAGTAGGTAGTAGTAAAAATTAAAAAATAATGGATTTTTTTAATAAATAAAATATAAAGAATGATTGATTGATTTTATGCGTTACTGGAAGCCATCTGTTATTTTGCGAACGATGATTAGCTGAGACAGGCTACTTAATCCACGCAGCCTCACTAGACTAGCATAGTCGAATCTGAAGTCTAACTGAAGGAATGAATGAATGATTCTCAGAGGAAAAAATAATATTTTTTAAAATTAATGTAACCTTTCAAATAAAATGATAGATGCATTTTTACTTTCGTTTGAACTTGAATTTTTCAATGAAATATTTATTTATATATATATATATTTTGTTATTTATATTTTTATTTTCATAAGTCTAGAGTGAATAGAATTAAGTTTGCATAATACATATATGACAAAAATGATAATTTAATATTTTTTTTTTTTTTTTACTTTATTTTTAATTAAAATGATTCAAGAAAATGTAAGATCTGAAATTCAATATTAACCCTTACTTTACAGAATTATAGAGGGAATTAATTTATGACCGAAGGCATCGTGGTAATTTGATAAGAATTTTATTGCGAAACACCTCTAATTAATTTAATTTGGGAAAGTGAATTCAATAAACGGAACCCTCGTCGCGTTTAATTAAATTATTTTCAAAATCTGAGAATCGCAATTTATTCGTGTTGAGATGGACCTTGTTATATTGAATATCAATATCAGTAGAAAAAATTATTTTCCTAAAAATATAAAAATCTCTATTACTTACTTACTTGGTTATTTAGATATTTAGAACTTAGACCGCCCGTTCCTCACTGCGTCTATTTGGAGCACGCTGGTCCAATTTCTACGCCATGCTCTTCTGTCTTTTCGAGTGTCGTCCAAAATCTCTATTACAATAATATATTCGTGGACCAAATAGGTCATAATTGTATATAGGGTGTCTTTTTTTTTAATTTAATTTTATTTTATTTTATTTGTTTTGTAATATACCTAGTAGATATATTCATTGCTAAAATTTTCATTTGCCAAAGATTTTTCCCTATTTGTTTTAGAACAAAAGTCTAAATACAAAAGATCTTCAGAACTAAAAACTAAATCAAATTTATTGATAGTATCATCATGTGTAAATATTATAAATAGATAGAAAAGAACTATAATTTTTATAAAAAAAATAAATAAAACCGACTTCAAAAAAATAAAATCCAACAAATAAAATAATGGAAAAATAACTCAAAAATCAAATAAAATATACTAATAGATATAAAATAATTATCTAATTTTGTTACAACTAAACGACGAAATATTAACATGAAATCACTTTTTGAAGTTGGTGCCAAAAATATACATTTTATGAATCGAATTCGGCGGATCTTACTTAGTACGTTTGGGGGGTACGCTCGCTTATATACTTTGTTTAGCAGGGACTTCAAAAAGTGATTTCATGTTAATATTTCGTCGTTTAGTTGTAACAAAATTAGTTGAGATTTTTATTTTTCTCTTTTTAGTGATGTTATTAATAGTGACTTAATATAATACCTTGTATGCATCTCGCAAGAGAAAGCGTGCGGCGAATGAATCAGAAAATGCTATTAAAATTCAATTGATAAATATAGATATTCTCTCGAAACGTTTGCGGGTTTTAAATGAATGTTTTAAGATTTTTTTATGAAAGATTTTATTTATTATAATTTCGATTATTTACTCATAAGAATTGGACATTTGCGTTATTTCGTCATTGATCATATCATCAGAACTTGACCAAATTAATATGGGACCACCCCTAAGGTACCTCCTTTCCAATAAAAAAAGAATCATCGAAATAGGTCCACGTGTCAAAAAGTTCTCGCTGAACATACCTAAAATAAATAAATAAATAGTTAGGTTTCTTGACTATCTTGGCTATACTGATCCAAACGCAGAAAGACTAATTAAATTCGGTTCATAAACAAAGAAGTTATGCCTGAACAAACATAACAAAAAAGGTACAATACCAATGAAAATAAACGGAACCAATCGGAAACTATACTGAACCCAATTAAAAAAAATCATCAAAATCGGTTACATTGTTTCGTTTTATGATATCGCGATTTCTCTGAAAATATCTAATAACTTGAAATTTGTTATGAATATGTTAGTATTTTTAGCTCAAATTTTAAAGCGGTGAAACAAACCAAATTTTTAAAAACACGTTTTCATCATGACTTTACTTCTTAAAAGTATAGCCTTCATACAAAATTTCATATTTCTAACCCCAAATTTTGGAGAAATCGTCATGAAGCCGGATTGACCGAACTTGATTTTACAAGTTTTTCTTTGTTTCATTCCTTTAAAATTTGAACTAATTCAATTAAGAGGTTGAAAAAGTATTAGATAAACGAGACCAAACTTTGAAATTAAATATTGATTTATCTGAAATGCAAATACCTACTAATTTAATTTAGAATTACAACAAACTGTAATGAAGGGTTAATTGAAAGAAAATAAACATTTTACAGGTGCTAATTGTTAATGAAAGTAATTTCTATGAGGAGAAACGGAATCAAAATCCCCACCATTACCCCGACCGTAGACTGAACGTAGGGACCATAAATATAGATAGAAGTTTCACCCCACACGAAGGATGGTGATGTAATAATTATTGGGGTTTAATTTATATCGACCTTGACTGTTACATCAAATATTAATTGTTAGATAATAATTTATAGAAAATTTCTCTGTTATAGCACGTGTTAATTGGAGGGTAATAATTTAATGGAAATACGTTTTTTATGCTTTTTACAGCAGGTGTTAATTGTTGGGTAATAATTTAATGAAAAACTTTTTTCTGAATCATTCTATTTCTATCCCAATACCCTTCCTATTTTTTACCTGATATTGTTTAAAAGTTAGTTTCCTAAGTAGACTGCCCACTTTGTGATTCCCGTGGCAATAATATTTTCTTCTTAAAACTCCATTTCTTTCTTTATAACGTAATTGACGGATGAAACCAAAAAGGCAATTTTAGAAAATTAATGTTATCTTTTCTTATGTGCTCAATCAGTACTTTCCATTCGATCCCGGTTCCATTTTATATCATTACTTTTTCTTCTCCTCTTTCTCGTTTAAGACAAGATTTTATTATCAAGATCGTTATCATCTAATGATTTATATATCGAAGTCAATAAAAGTGCATGAGCATTGGCTACCGCCTTCGAGATATTACTCTGCCTTTAATGCGATTGAGATTTGGATTTTTGTTATTCATATCTCTTTTTGTTATCCTAGGCAACAAATCTTGATAAAAAAAATAACGACTTCAAATGTTAGTGACATTCTCTTTATTTGGGGAGATTTTTTATTTTTTATTTCGTCGCTTTCAAATAAAAGAAAATCGTATGATTTAAGGCAGTCGGGGAGTTGTCTATTTGTGACCCCGGCCGGGTGACCACCAGGAAGACAATTAAATTAAACCCGTCATGGATTAGATCGCTGGGGTTAAATTTATTCATATTTCTTATGACATCGAATTTGAATAGAGGCGACTTGTTAGTTGCATCCATTATAAGTTTCTTCCTCTAGCCGTGCTTTATGCTTCTCTTCAGGTGAAAAGGTGAGTCTGACTGCATTGAAAATTCCATTATATTGAAAGAGATATACAACGGGAAACAAGAGAGATTTCCTACTCTAAGAGTTGTCAGAAAAAATAAAAGAATAAGTTCATCCGAGGATTTATATAAATCCTACTTTGATGTCGTTGAAACAATAAATGGATTGATTGTGGATTTTGTCGAGAAGACCGGGTGAGAATGAGAGAAACATCAACGAGATCCATGGCGTTTTGTTTTTCAAACAATAAACAGCACCATATTTTTATGCAGACATTAACAAACTCACATTCTGCTAAGTATTACTAATACAACGAGAATTTAATCAAAATAATGGTATTTCATTTTTAAATTTTGAGATATGGATATTAATAAATACGGGGATTGTTCTATTAAGAGTCGGTTTGACCAACCCATAACCTGAATTGGTTAAACTTGGCTAAAGACTTTCTTTGATGATTTGATGATGTAGGAAATGTTAGAGCAAAAATGCGCAACAGCTAGAAATCAGAATTGACTCATATCACGAAAAGAGGAGGAAAATATTTCAGGGGTCTGTTACGAATCGCAGGTACTCGTGGATGCAGATATTGAATATTTAAACTTTGTATATTTTGAGAAAGATAATGGCGGGAAGGGACTAGTAGTCTTTAATAATCATAGGGATAAACAATTTGGAGAAAGGGGTTGATAAGTTTGTATCGATGTGAAAATTTTGAATTGCGTATAAATGAGACATTATAAGCATTACTGACTTTATCTCGTCAGAACAAACGTCATATTAGTATAAAAAATAAAAAGATAGGACGGAGACAATTCTACCGTATATAGAATAGTCCCGAGAATCGTAGGTGAAAAATCTATTAGCTTCTTAAATGCATCAAGAGTGGAATGAATTAGGGCCGAATGATTGGTTCTAATTTTCTGTTTAAACTGTTGAAGCTAAATTTAAAAGATTTTACTTTTTACTGACATTAATATATAGATAACATATTTTTTTGATTATTTTTCGAATTTTTTGGTTTTCCATTACAACTCACTGAACTACATGTTGAATAGTAATAAAAATAAAAAACCGACCATATGCGAGTCAAGTCGCATACCAGTTCCGTTACTTGTATATTCGAAAATATTTAAGATATTAAATTTATTCTTGTATTCCGAAGGGAATAGACAAAATTTTTTCCATAACTTTTTCTACTCAATGATATCTTTACAGGGACGGCTCACACCCCTAGATAAAAATTTTTTTTTATTTTTAGTCCCCATGAAAAACTCACCCTCCCTAAAATAATATTTCAATTAAAATTTTAATACGATTTTCGATTTCGGGCAAAATGCATACATATAGATCAGTGATTCTCAACCATTTCTTCGTTACGGCACACTTTTATTAATTTAAACATTACTACACTAACAATAAAATAAAAATTTGACAGCACACTAACAATAAAATAAATTAATAAAATTTCATTTGGTTTATTGATTGAAGTACCTATAAAATTATCATAGGACATTCTGCATCCTGTAAAATGTTACTACCTCTTCAGTTCAAATGATCAAATAAATATTTGGATGAAATGTAGTGTCAATTGATAAAGAAATGTAAAAAAAATCAATAATTTTCAATTCGGGTGGGACCACTGCCTAGCAGTGGCGGCACACTTCAAGAATCTCGCGGCACACTAAATTTCCGCGGCACAGTGGTTGAGAATCACGGATATAGATAAATAACTTGTAAATATTAAGAATGTATCTTATTTAATTTAGGAACTATAATGCTCTGGTAGGCGGACAGACATTAATAGGGTCCCGTTTTACCTTTGAACGGAACCTTAAAAATAAAGTGCAGGGAAACAAAAAGCTCCATCGAATTTGTTATTTGCAGCATCTGCTCCACTCATCGATCTTCGTGAAGACCGATTGGGTTTGGATAGTGGATAAGAAGACCCCCCAATAGCGAGGGTCAAAGCATATCACTCAAGACTCTTCGGGATAACCCTGAGAAAAAACACTTCCCTTCATGTTGAAAAATGCATTCGCATTCTACTTTAGCTCTTTCCTTAAATAGTAATCATTTGAATGTGCAAATGACCTGCGGATTTATTCCATGAACGAGGATCAGAAAGGAACTGATAACCCAAACAAGAGTTCGAATGTAATTTTATTACTTTTAACGAGTGCTTCATATATGTTAGTTTCATAATCTTATCCCTGACAAGTCAATGAAATTAATTAAATTGATTATTTAAAATATGAGACTAAAAGTTGAACAAGGTTTCTAATTATAAAATTCCAAAGAATTAAAATCAAGACTGTGTACCAATATGAATAATTTAGAAACAACTCCCTTCTCTAAATAACAAAATTGATGATTCAAATTACCAACAAATTACTGAATTAAATAAACAATACTTGACCATACCCTGTATGGTAAAGTAAAAATCGATCAAGAATGAGTTTTGTTGTATCTTATTTTAAATCTTCAAACTGGGATTAGATTAAAACACACTCTTGATCGATTTTTATTTAATTCAGTAAGTAAGCTATTGAGAATTACTTAAGCATCTGGGATAAAATTGGGAGACACTAATCTAGATATTCAAAGCAGTCAGTTCTTGTGTCTCAAATGGTCAATAATCTGCAAACACTTAATAATGATGCAAATTTTTAACTTGATAAAAACAAAATGTATGATGTTAGCTAAAAAATGTAGCTAGAGGTAAATAGGAGATAAAAAGAAGAAGAATTATTTGAATGATCTAATTGCCAATATTAGTACCAGAGGTGATTTTATAAGCAAAATTCAAAAATTCACTGATATTGTCCTCTGTTTAATCAAAGAAGTTAAACTAAAAAATTTAATGCAGACGGGTTTATATCACATCGAGAATCTAACTCGAGTGCCAAAAATGCTATCTGGATCATTGGCATTCCTCTAAGATGACCCCATCTGAAATATACCACCAGCTATTTAAGTCGAAGATCAATTTCATTTTAAAGATTTAAACATCTTCATCCTAAAATTTTGCTTATGACTTATGAGTTATTTGAAATTTAAACATAACTATAATCATTCTAAATAAGAGTTTCGAATTTCTAAAAAAATAGAATTTCTTCAAAATTCGAAGATTTTTGAAGAAATTTCTTTTATGCACTTGCGTTCTATTACTGAAGAGACGACAACCCTTCTACAAGTAACAAATTTATCTATAACATCTTAGATTAAGAATTGATTCATTCTCATAGAATAATTATTAAATATGTTTCAAACATCAACTATTTTGATGTTGAAAATCTAAATGAAGAAATATGATTGAGGTTCACAAGAAGGAAAATTGAATTATAAATTAAAAATCTTGTTCATGCTCTAATTTGTTTCAATCGAAATACCACAATCAAACTTCTACGATGAAACCTCTCAAATCAGTCTAATATAATAAAAAAGGCAGAGTGGAGAGAAGAACCTCAGCAAATTGAAAATAATTAATTTAATTACTAAGATATTTTGTTACATTTTAGTTTTACATTTATTTGTGGAAATACAAGACTTCAATCTTTAGTAATAAACTTTCTCTAGTGAACAAGAAATTTAAGAAGCCCAACATCCCCGCTGAGGATCATCTGAGTTTTTTTTTACTAGTAAATTAAAAAACCAAATGGAAAAGCTAATGGTTTTGGAGTAACCAAATCTCAGGTAAGTAACGCCCTTTAGCCCCTGGAGCTTTTTTCTCATCCTTTCTTTCTTTGATTTAATGGGACCAACCACGTCGATATTTTCATTTTTCTCACCCTCTTTGCATTTGCATTTGAACTAGTCTCCACTTTTGTGATAATCTTAGCTTATTCAGACAATTTTTTTGAAAAAAGAAAAAAAGGACTACCGATAAACGGGAAAAAGTCCGTCTATGTAGTCAATTCTTATCAAATGATCGCTGACCATGTAAGTCTGGGATTTCGGCTTAGAAGACCTCCGATTTTTCTTTGAGAAACTGATTAAGAAAAGGAACATTTGAAGAAAACATGTCAAGAGAGATTAAAAAAAGAACAGGCGGGTTATTTATATATCCACGCAAAGAGATGTTTTCGTTAATGTAAAATATATATAGGTACATATATCTAAAAAAAAATATATTACTTAGATTCAAGATTTGAACATAGAGCTGGTTCATAATTTCTATCCAATCAGTTCGACAATATAAAATTTGTATACAGGGTATTAAAAAATCGGGGTACAATGTTTTAGTGAATAATAAATATAAAATTGCTTTTATTAACAGAATTCAAAAAGGAGGAGGTTCTCAATTCGACTGATTTTTTTCTGTCTGTATTTAACTGATATCTCGCCAATTGTGAACCGATTTTGATGATTTTTTGCATTGGGCTCAGTCTAGTTTCTGATTGGTAAAAATATAAATTTCATTTGCATTGGAGCTTTTTATTATTTTTGTTCAGCCATAACTTCTTTGTTTATGAACTGATTTTAATGATTCTTTATGCGTTTGGATCAGTATAGCTCCAAGATAGTCAAGATACCTAACTATTTATTTATTTATTTTATCTATGCTCAGCGAGAACTTTTTGCCACGTGGACCGATTTCGATGATTCTTTTTTTATTGAATAGGTGTTACCTTAGGGCTGGTCGCATATTAATTTGGTCAAGTTCTGATGATATGATCAATGACGAAATAACGTAAAACTTCAATTCTTATGAGCAAATAATCGAAATTATAATAAATAAAATCTTTTATAAAAAAAAATCTTAAAAACATTTATTTAAAACCCGCAAACGTTTCGAGAGAATTTCTATATTTATGAATTAAATTTTATTATCATTTTCTGATTCATTCGCCCGACGCTTTCTCTTACGAGATGTATGCAAGGTATTATATTAAGTCACTATTAATAACATCCCTAAAAAGAGAAAAATAAAAATAATTTTTATAAAAAAAAAAATAAAAAACCGACTTCAAAAAAATTAAATGCAACAAATAAAATAATAATAACTCAAAAATCAAATAAAATACACTAAAAGTTATAAAATAATTATCTAATTTAGTTACAACTAAACGACGAAATATTCACATGAAATCACTTTTTGAAGTCGGTGCTAAACAAACTATATAAGCGAGCGTATCCGCCAAACGTACCAAGTAAGATCCGTCGAGTTCGATTCATAAAATGTATATGTTTGACACCGACTTCAAAAAGTGATTTCATTTTAATATTTCGTCGTTTAGTTGTAACTAAATTAGATAATTATTTTATATCTATTAGTATATTTTATTTGATTTTTGAGTTATTATTATTTTATTTGTTGCATTTAATTTTTGAAGTCGGTTTTATTTATTTTTTGTTTATAAAAATTATGTTATTATATTAATTTGTCATTTGTTATTTTTTCATAATTCAGATTCATAATCGATGATGAGTAGCTTCTAAGAGGGCATGAATTGACCGTATAAAAAATTTTATTCAAATGTTATAAGTTTGTTTTTTTAGACTTATGAAGAAAACAATTAATGATAAAGGGTATTTATTATCAATTGCTGAAAATTAGGATAGGCGTGAGATCTCTTTGGGGTATATAGGATTAATAATAATTCATGTAAAAACATCCCCTAATATCTACCGTTTGGAGCGTTTATAAATTCCTTATGCAACATCAACTCTGCTTCACTCGTCAAACTAAACCTTGTCAATTATAAATATTCTTTCTTTTATTTCTCAAGGGGTTCGAATACCCGATCGGAAGTAGGTAAATTCGTTTGGTTGAAAATAGTAAGCTTAATCCTATCGAAAATCCTTTATTACTTTCAATAAATTATTTCAGTTACCTCCAAAATTTGTCAATTCTACTAAAAAGTAGTTGATCTCTAATCAGATTACCGAAATTGAAACCTTGTAGTCTGCTCCCCCCCCCCCCCAACCTAGGAAAACTCCCTAACTACGCCAATGGACAATATATTTTTAAATACTGATGATGAAGATCAAACTTAGTCTCTAACAAATAAATTATAATAATATATAGGTTTATATGTATATGTTTATTAAAAAAACTAATTAGCTTTTGAGGTGACTAGTTTAGTACTTACTTCCTGTTAGAAAATGAAGAAAGCCAGAAAAAATAGATCTGTGTCGTAGAACAATCGGATAGGAACGAAGTTCCTTATTATAAAAATAATTAATTTTAAGTTCTATTCTAGGTATAAGAAAAATAATTATTCGAGTATACATTTTTTTATTATGATTTTTTATCGATAAGAAAGCAAAGAAACTACTTTATAAAATTATCTTAACACCTTTAGTTTATTTACAATGATTTATAAAAATATATAATAATATAATAATAATAATATACAAAAAGAAACAGGTATTTATATGAATAATAATAATTAAGCATAATTATGTTCTATCATAGAAACTATAGCTTTATGGTAACTAAAATAAGTTTTCATTATCTTTTCTATGCTTCCGAAGAATTTGTTGACGCTGTGCAGGTATTTAATCTCCGTATATTTTCAGCAATTAAAAAAATTAAATTACAGTTATTAATGGCAATAATAATTTTATTAAAAATGTATATAATTTTCATACCATACCTTGGATCTTTTTGTATTTTTTTCTTTTATTCTTTGTCGATACTCTTGTTGATGCAGGCTCACCAATTACTTTTTTTTTTTTTATATTTTTCTCCGACGTGCTGAAATTGATTATAAAATCAATTAATTTCTCGTCTGATGTCTACTAACTTTTTACAGTCGTATTTAAAATTACACTGCAAAAATATTATAATATATATGATGCTCTATAAATTATACATACCCGTACCTTGTTTTTTTTTTCCCGCTCCCGATACCTTTTTTGGTACTCGGTCTTTTTTTTCGTATTTCTTTCCATTCAAAGAAAATAAAATAAAAAAATGTTAAAATTAAATCCATGAGTGCTAATCGAGGGAGGGGATGGAGTACGGATGGGTACTGAACAAACTTGTATGGAAATATTTTTGAATTTGAGAAAAAACAGTATATGAATTTATGCAATGTCTATTCTCGAGCATGTTAAGTATAAATATCTAACTAATAGATACTCTAATAATAAATAAATAATATAATCTTTAGATACCTTAATAATAATTCATCAAATCTCGTTGGAAGGCTCAAATTCCAAGGAATTTTTTCTTCTTCTTTAATTTTTATTTCCTTAAATAGAATAAATAAATAATAAAATTCAATTAATTAAATAAATAAATAAATTATAGAATTAGTTATGAAATCAATTAGGGATTCACGAGATTTTACATACACCCGATTAATATATAACGCTTACCTTTAGTGATTTTTTTAATTGATTATTTTCTTCTATTGGCTGAAATATAATAAATAAATTAGTAGAATTATTGCAATATTCTTTTATTTATTTTCATTTTCATTTTCATTCATTTATTAATTAAGTAAGCACACCTTTGTTATTTGTTGCTGAATAACGAAATATTCTGAATGTTCTGTCTCTGAATTCGATGCCATTTTATTGAATTCTATTATTCTGTCTTTTAAATTAATAAAATTTTTAAAGAGGATTATTTCGATAAATAGAAGCAGAGAGGTAGAGAAGGGTAATGAAATACTAACCTGTTGAATCGAAGGATGTTCGAGAAATGGAATTCACACAGCACAAGCCAGAGGCCCCGCCTCCAGAGTGGCTGAGTGGATGCGCGCGCATGAGCATTTTTTAATTTTTCTTAACGCTACGGACGTTTTTCACCGCCTAGGGTACCACTCCGAGGCGTCCCATAGAGGAACTTCTTTCCAAAATCAAATCATTATAGAAACCTATCGAAGAGCTGTATAAATTGAGCTGAAATTACTACAACTACATCTGTGGCATGAACCAATTTTCCGAGACCGTTCTCTAACGAAGAATTAGGTACGAAAACCTAAAAATTGTGGAATGGCAATGAACTACTCTGCCTTGAAAAAATTTTAATTTTCTTCTCTATTCCTTTATTTAAATTTTAGTGTTTTTTTTCTTTTCATTTTTATTTTGTGTAGGATCAAGCACAATTTTTCTTGCTTCATAGACGAGTAAACCACTGATAGGTATCTTTTTTGACTTCCGGAATAGTTTAAAGTTTGACAGTTCTTATGTGATAATATTATTTTCTTTTTATGTATGTTTAAAATGGTGCAGAGGCCAGATTATAACCTGCCAAATATTTACAGCGAGCCGTGCTTGAACCCGGGTCTCCTATTCAGTAAGCTATGACTAGTTTTTAAGGAATTTGGTGTTGGTAGTTGGTGAAACATTTTTTAAAATTATTGGATAAAAAATACTTGGTAGGTTTCACATTAAGATATAAAAATAAAACGAATTTATTTTTGGAGAGTCTTTAAAAGTCTTAAATTAGCTCTTTTAAATAAAACGAATATACTAAAAAACCAATTAGATGTTAAGAAAAGTACAATCATTGATTACATTCTTTAAATATTTGCAATCTTGTGTTCATTAATTCTTCCTCCCCCTACACCTACCTGAGTGTAGATCCTCGTTTCTCATAAGGCCATTCAAAATTAAACAAAATAGACTTCCTACCTTTCTCCCTCCACTAATTTTAAATATTTATCCTTTTGTTATTTAAAAATAAATTTTACCATTGACTTGTATTCAAATTCGACTTATCCAGGTCAGTTACTTTCGAGATTAAAGACTCTCCAAAAATAAATTCGTTTTATTTTTATATCATAATGTGAAACCTACCAAGTATTTTTTATCAAATAATTTTAAAAATGTTTCACCAACTACCAACACCAATATGACTCTACCCCCAGGTGTGCATTTAGTTAGAAAGTTAGGCTGAAAAACAATAGCTTAAGATATTTCCTAATAAGTGATTTTATATTCAAATATTATTTTGTAAATATAATTCTATTCCTATGCATTTAATAATTAGAATGATTTATCTGTTGTTTTGAGGCGAACTATAAATCTTGAAGCACTCGTATTTTAAAACGTGTCTCGAAACGGTTCGGAGGCTGATTCGAGGAGACGTTAAGTGGTGGGATGGGGTGCAAGATCTCAGCATCGAGTGGCAGATAAGACAAAAGGAAGGATAAGGGAGCAGAGGAAGCCAAGGGCCGAAGAACGGCTGGCCCATCTCTTCTCCTGCTCCCTCAACTTCTTAAAGGATTCAAAACGCAGCATGACTCCTCTTGGAATATTTAATAAATGTTCATATAAAACAAACCTTTTTGTTTATTTCTCTATCCAACCCTATCCGACATTATTATTTCCCTATAAAGATTCAAATTTCATATCCTAAATTATACGATTATTTAAAACAAAGTGACTGTAGTCGTTTTTTAAAACAGACGAAATTGTGTATTTTGAATGGGTTCCGACACCTTGCAGTCCTTCCACTTCCATAACTTTTGTTTATTTCTTTTTATTGGTCATTCTAAAAAATTTATCCCTGGACATAAAATACACTAAAATATATGGTCCTAATAAATAAATCCATTGTGTTTCTTGAATTGCAATTCATGTCTAATGGACATTTGAAACAAAATATCTTATTATATTATTCTGGAATATGGTACATAAATATTTCTATCTAGATGCAGATTATTTAAATCAATCACTTTATTAAATATTTAAATAAATATATAACAAAAACAAAAGCTTTTTAAGAAAATCACAAGAGGATGTCATTTATTAGGTCCGAGATGTAATTAATTATTTGCAATTACATATCAGAAGAGTTGTTTTTTACTCCCTCGTGAATCAAACTCGAGAGCCAAAATAAGCTATCTAGGCCAATTGGCTACCCTGTGAGGTGAACATCTTCTGACATATTGCGCTAAATATGTATTTCACTCAAAGATTAAAATCAGCATTTGTAAAATTTCGCGGTTTCGTGATGCTAAATTTAAACACATAGCCATAATGCCAAATAGTTTCGTAGGGCAATAGAATGACTTTTCTCAATTTGAATTTAAGAGCTCATTCAAAGTTTTAACTCCTTCTGGCATTTTATTAAAAATAAATAATCCATTCCATCTCAGATCTAAAAGATGACAACCTCTTGTGACTTTCTTAGAAATATATTTAACGTCTATTTCTATCGGTAAATTGTACTCATAAAAACCCAGTAGGTTTGCCAGATAGTGAGATAGAGCCGCCTTAATAATAAGCTTAAATATAATTAACTATTACTAATTTATTTTAATTATCTTAAGGAAAAACATGTTCTAGTTTTTTGAACCGAAAGTTCTAAAGCTAGAGAGCACGAAATCTAATCACTTCCTCACATTCATTGGAAATACAACAATTTTGGGTCCAGAACGATGAACTTTTACGACTTTCCGTTCTGGAGTTATCGTGGGACAAACCTAAAGACAGAAAAAATATTGGTCGAAAATTATTTTCTTCACGTTTCAGACATTGACCAGATTGCCATTTAGGGCTTTGGGATTCGATTCTTGAGGATGTGAAAACTACTCTTCCGACATGTAATAATGACAAATCGGATTTAGTAGATGACATTCTTTCGTTATCTCTTTAAAAATTACTTTCCTTTCTAATTTATATATTCATTTGGAAAATGAGAAAAAGAGTTGCCCAATAAAACTGGAGTTTCATCAATAAATTCGACCCACGCAGAGAAATCCACTCATCTCTCTGACTATTTTCAACCTTCAAAAAACACTTTTCAATCATTATAATAATCAACAAATTAATTATTATTTGATCGGAAGTTAATTAATATTATTGCAATCTAAATTCAGAGCATAACATCATTAAAATATTGCTTAAATAAATTATTATTTCTTATAAGGCAAAGAACGTTTAATATATGGCTTTTCAAGTGATAAATTGAAAATAGAATTATACATTAATGGATTTAATGTAGGTATAAAAATAAAACTTTTGATGTTTACTTGACGATATGTCTCGGGGATGCAAGTCGCTCTATTCCCATAAATGAATAAATTTTGTCCGATTTTTTAAAATTTTATTTCCAGTAGGTACTCAACAAAAATAGAATAGATGATTCCCTTATATTATTAGTAATCTGGTTTTTACCAAAATATTAGAAGTTGAAATTTTACAAATCTTTACGATTCAATATCGTTTGAGCTCAAAAGTAGTTTTAGTAAATGTCTTCCTATCTGACCCGGTATGACAAAATGAAGCCTAGAACGATGAAAAAATAATTATAAAATTTTGGATTTGAAGGTTTTGCCTAATTTGTAAGAAAGTGTCTTCTGCGTCGGCTGATTTTGAAATTTATTAATTTAAAGTACTTTTTATCTCAGAAATATTTTTAAAATATCTTAAAAATATTTTTCTTTACTTTTATATTATTATTTCGTAAAGTGTATTATAAAGATAATAAAGTATTTTTTAAATTCTTTATTACCTAAATTTTTATATGTTTTTACGGTGGGGAGGGGTGAGTTGTATTATTTGTATTAGACCCTAAAATTTCTAGCTTCGCCACTGACCGGAGATCAAAAACTTAATCTTGGAAAAATACTACAGTTCAGTATCTATGATTTTTTTATAATTTTCAACTGAGTTTCTTTAAAATTAAAAGTTGAAAAAAGTTTTTAATTA
Organism: Forficula auricularia; assembly: GCA_024734495.1. Taxonomy (NCBI): domain Eukaryota; kingdom Metazoa; phylum Arthropoda; class Insecta; order Dermaptera; family Forficulidae; genus Forficula; species Forficula auricularia. The sequence goes on along the minus strand of JALMQS010000030.1, from coordinate 8,628,713 downwards.
AAAGTTTGATTTTAAAATCTAAATAGAACAATTTTAGTCTTTTAATTCGTATAATTTAAAAATTTCATACTTTAAAACTACACTGAAGCATCTGAATAGCCCCCGCAAGGGTGGGGTAGTAGTGCATCTGTGGGGTCGGGGGCCCGGACGTGACATGTTCTTTTAAGGGGGTATGTTAGAAAAAAAATGCGTAGGGTGACCAACTTTTTCCACTCCATAAAAAACACATACTTATTCCATATTAATAAGGGACTCGCTTCAGATTTTTGGCCCCGGGACCGAAATTTCATGCGGGGTCCATGAGGATCTAGTCACCTGCCTCAGAAATAGTCGCTGGATCCTCCACTGCCAGTTAATAGAATAAGCTATACTTAACTCGAAATCTTTTGTTAGTTTTAAAGTCAATAATGTATTTTAATAAAATGGGTAAAATTTTAAAATTCATTGAATATTTAAAAGTTTCTATTGCTGTTATTTTATATGCCTATATATTATGAAATAACACGCATCTATTTTTAAAGCGAAACATCTGTTGAATAATGAACGAACAATTTCAATTCTGTGAATGATGTGGCTGAGCTTGAGCTAAACGCCAATCAGCATAAAAGTATCCATTTATTATAAATATCCCGAACAAGAATCGATTTTTTTGAATTGTTTTTGATGAATGCCCAGAATATTTCTTTCACCAAAAGAGTCATTCATTCATACCTTCTCGTGTGAGTAAATCTCCCACCTCTAATCACTTCTGCTTTTGGTAAACATCTAATTTATAATAAATCATTTTCTCATAAACATTTAATAGAGAAAGAAGCATTGTAAAAGAAATTTCTTTTCTAATGACTTTTGAAATAAAAGGTTTTGTGCTTGAAGAATAGCTGGTCTTTTGTTAGGGAACTTGATTCGTAACGATTCTATTAGTTTTTCTAACAAAGTATCAGAATGACATAACATAGCATTAAGATATCTCTTCTCCTAATTTTTAACCGACTTCAAAAAAGGAGGAGGTTATTATACAAAAAAATGTGTGAGCCTGATCCACACAAGCTCACTGGGGAAGTGAAACTTCTCTAGCCGTAGATATTATTTGTATATAATGGCCAAAAATTATAATATGTCCCCATTAAAAAATCACACACCAGAGGAGACATAAATATTAAGCTTAAAGTATAATATATATATATTATATATTAAGCAACAAAATTTTAATATTTGCTTGGTCCAGTGATTAAAATGCAACTATAATAATAAATGAACAATTTATATTTAAGTTTATTAATAATTACTAGGGCAAATCTAGTTTACCGAGTATTGAAAAACTTCTCACTTTTTTATTATCTAATGTGCAGGTGAGCAATTTTTTCATTAGAATCAGATCTATGAAAATAACTACAAAGAGCGCGGAAAGAAGGATCTCTCTTTCTTTAGAGCTTAGGTGTATTGCAAGGATATCGAATACAAGTTCAAACCTGTTTCCGACCATTAGAGATTAATTTCTTAATTTCTATTATTCTAGGAATGCCCTTTTGCACTCGGACCAAAACTAAAGCACCCCCCCCCCCCCTCTTAATTTTGGGCCCATTAACTATTAATAGGTCGTGACCAAATTTTACAGAAACTGTAGGGTGGTGATAAAAAAAAGTTTGCTCGCAAATGTTTTAATCGTAATACGATGTGACTTGACCGGGTATTTTCAATTTCACTAAGTATTTGACATAGATATCTCTAAAAAACTTTATCACACTACGAATATACAGACAGAAAGACTGACAGAAGAACCTATCGAAACTAAAATGTTTCTAGTAAATAGGGAAGCCTAAAAAGCTCTACTCTATATCTATAGGATTAAATTTTAGCTATGATATAAATTAGAAACTTAGTTTTATTTTTTCATTCTCACCAATTCGTACCAAAAGGCTTTACTCCCTCTTGGGCAGTCTGGCGTGCATACTCCCCGACTTCACTTCTGGTTGCATACACTACAGGCGTTTCCATAGTCAGGACAGGGATGCAAAATACAAGTCAATAAACTGATGTGGCCATCCACATGACTTTACCATACACCTGGCCTCTCTCTTATATTTAATATTTAATCAAATAAGTTTTAATTATTTACGAAAGAGCCCCCTCTTAATTTTGGGACCAATAGCAATTAATAATATCTCGTTGTTTAACTTATTTGAATATAATTATTTGAATATAATAATATTCCAATTTATTTTAGTTAGGTTTAGTTTGAAAAACCAATTCAAAATTTTGAGCTATTTTCTCTTTGGTCAATTTTAAAAGGCCCACATTTAAACATACGCATGCAGCGACCCCTTGGCGACACAGGGTCGCTCGTTGAGTCGTTTCCGGCATTGCATATACGCTTCTCTGTCAGGTAAGACGCACAAAGAATTTTATTAGCAGTGCTTGCTAAAATATATCAGAATTATCCTGTTCGAAATAGAGCTTATTTCTAAGAGGATTCAATTCGCTTCCAATTCAGAGGTTTTTCACCCTGAAATTATATTACCTACATTAAACCATATCAGAATCATCCTGTTCTCGTTTATCGAAAAGGATTGCATTCGTTTCAAATTCAGAGGTTCAATTGACCTTGAAATTACATTATATTTCTTTGGAGAGCTGATTCAGAGCCGTTTATTTTCAATCAATAATTGAAAACTTTATCTTTAAAACATTTCTCTTATTGAAAGAGAAAATCAGCCTAATCTAAGGTTGAATAAGCCAACTACTTTGGTTAACCTTTTTGTTTAATCAACAATCCCCTTGTTTTCAATTTGCCTTTTAATATTTCAAATTAAAAGGCCATTTTTTTGCAGATAATTATACTTGTACTTGTAGGTATCACGATTAAAATTGATCTGTTCATAACCTTATATAGCGGAGGCTTAGTTCACAATTTCTGACTAAGAATTAAATATCTTCATGTTAAAAAAGATATTTAACATATATAAAAAAAAAAAATACAATATCAAAAAGGTAACATAACATACATGTAAATTCCTTATGGGAATATTTTTAAGGTAATATTTTAATATTTATATATTTTATATTTTTTTTATATTTTGAATATTTGAAATTGTTACAAATTATATTTCCTTTACTAGAAGCCCTACTAATTGGTTTCCATATAAAATTTACTTGTATATCTGTGTGCTCAAGCTAGCTACTTGAAGACATATATATACATACATATACATTAAAACAACTTTTGTGCGAGAAACTTCCCTTTTTTCAAGAATCCTATTCATATTTATTTTTATATTTTATTTTGAATAAATTTTTATATATATTTTGTTTATAAAAAAGAATACCTTTTTTTATTTTAAATTAACCTACCAACCCAATTCTCAAACCTTTTAAATATATAAGTTTAAGTTCTTTTTAGAAACATTAAAATTTTTAAATCGGGTAAATTTAAAGCTTACTTGCAAACTTCAAAATTAATTGAAAACTTTCAATTATCTAATCTGAGAGGAAAAGGAGAAGGGATTTCATTTAACATTAATATCGTCGATTGGAGTTCTTTCTTATCCAAGCTATTGATGAAAATTAGTAGCTAGAAAGATTTCAGTCACCCTTCATCCTCACTTCTTATGCTCTCTGGTTAGTGGCGACCGTGTAATAAATACATTTTTTTTATTCTATTCTTTTTTTTCAATCCAACACGCGTATACACTCGTTTTAATTATGAGACTATTCTATTAGATATATCAGCTTTCTTCGATTTTTGTTTGAAAATATTTTGAATTGCTTTTTTTTTTTATATATACTCGTATAAAGAAAATTACTAGGTATGGTAGGCAAGCGTAGCTATCAGGAGAGGCATTAAAATTGAGTTCATTCAAATATTTCATTTTTTAAAGCTCTCTCTCTCTCTCTCTCTCTCTCATTCATCTTTATAAATATCTCCCTTTTAAATCTTGTTTTTTTAGGATTCTGTTGAAAAAGTAAAACAGAACCCTATAAGTGTCGCTTATAAAATCTGTCTCTGTGTCCATTTTTCAGAACATTTTGCTCGCAAACTAAATAAGATATAAACTTAAAATTTACAAGTCATTTGAATTATTTTTCTGTAAATCAAAAATCATGTTAAAATTGTAATTGAATCATTATTTCGAGTAGGGTGGAATTTTTCGTGAAGTCCAAAATAAAGAAATATTATTTTGTCATATGGTGTCTGGTATTCCTGTAAATATCTCTTCAAGTACATATAATAAGGCTAATTTTATTTATGACGTGTGAGAGAGCTCCAAATTGGCCATTTTTAAGTGATTTTTGTACATTTCTCTAGAAAATGGCTCAACTTAAAATTATGAACCATTCTACATATCATCGCTTATAGTGTAAAACTGCTAACTCCATTTTTTATCATATTGAGATATTAATACCGTTCGAAACAAAAAGAAATGCAGCATTGTCTAAGTAAAACTGTTACTTAAAATTACGATCGTAAGTTCTAGAAAAAAATGTGAAAAATAGTTTTTTCCGTAACAACAATATTAAATTTTGTTTAAATTTAAATTAGGTTGGAGTTGGTGGTGTTCCTTGTGGAACACCACCAACTCCAACCTAATTTAATTTTAACAATGTTTCACTATAAACCAACACCGCGTTCCCTAAATTTTATTAAATTTTGTTTGTTCTTTCTCTCCTGTAGCAGAGTTTACTCTCTAAAGCGACGATTTGTAATTACTTTATTTCTTTTTATCAACAACAACTAAGAACGATTTTGATATTTCAAGTATTTTAGAAGTGTTAAGATAAGATTGACTCTGTATATGATCCAAATCACATATTTAGTCTGTGCCTAACTCTGTCTGTTTAAGATGGTATAAAGTTCGTTCAGGGTCAGGTTGGCCGAGTGGTTATAGAGCATTGCTTCTAATCAAGCTAGCTCGGGTTCAAGCCCGAATCTTTTCAAATATTTGACCGACTATAATCTGACCCTTTTAGGGGAAGGCAATGGAAAACCACCCCTATGAAAAATTTTCCCAGGAAAATTACAATTGAGAGGATGCTGTCCACAGTAATTGACGACGCTCGGAATCGAGTATGACGCTAGATGATGAAGAAAAAAAAAGTTCGTTCTTGCTGTAAATATCTCTATTTCCAAAACAAAAACCAATGCGATCTAGGTTTATAAATTTCATCAAACATCGGTAGCTTTGAATCTTTTTATCCCGTTTTAATGGATATAGAAAAAATTTTCAAAGAAGAAAAAAAATTTAAAAGGATTAAAATGATTTTTTCTAGAACGCGCGAATACATATTTGAATACATATTTGTTTTCGCATTGGAAAGCTAAATCACCATAATTAACCTCCCTGATATACATATGTATACATTTAAATAATTTGTTTTGTTTGAGAGTATAGTTTCGATTATAGAAGATATTTAATGAGTCATCATCATTTTCATCATCAATGAGTATACAGTCCTAAGACTGGTTTGACACAACCATCTCCTCCCTCCAATCAAGTCTATCTCATGCCAACACTTTCTCTTTTCTAAAAGTCTCATATCCAATAACTTTGATTATCTGAGGAACAATCTCCAATTTCAGTCATCCTGTATCTTTTCCACTTCACTATATTCTTTAAGTATTAAGTAGAAATTGAATGTATGGTATATTTGGGGCAGATAATTGATATACTAGATAGATAGATAGATAGATAATGATTTTTTTCGGTTTGTGTACTTTATTTTTGTTTTGTTTTGTTTATTTTTTATAATGTTTTATTGTTATATTTTTGTTTTTTGTTTCAAAATTGTATTAGCCAAACTGGCTTTAAACAATAAATCATTATCTATCTATCTATCTAATTGATATACTAAACGAGCAGCTCCGTAACTAGGCAGGTGCAAGAGGTGCACCCACACAGGGCTCAGAGATCTAGGGGGCCCTAAAACAAAATTGTTAATTGAATTTTCTTTACAAATTTGTTTTACAAAAATTTTCCCAAAAAATATAGGGGCCCCAAAAAATTTTTGCATAGGGCCCTAAAAAAGCTAGTTACGGCGCTGTAAACGAGTATTGTATATTTATTTTATTCATTAAAAATAATTTCTCAAATATGGAGAAATATCTGTCCAAATTATTTTTAAAATTAATTCAAGTTTCTTCAAATTTTCATTTAAATAAATAAATCTTGTATAAATAAACGTTAAAGCCAAATGCAAAAACAATTTCTTATATCTTCAATGGACCGATTAATCATTATAATAAATTATTATTTAATTATTTAAGAAAGATTGTTCTCGTTCTCTAATTGCGAGGTTGAGAAGCTAATAAAGCGACAAGTTAGAGACTGAAAATAAATCAATTTGATTCATTTTCTATTCATATGTGAATAGCAGCAAACTAACAAGCAACACTGCGTCAAGTCCTCTTGGGCAAAATCACTACAGTTTTCCATTGACTTTTACAGATAGCCTTGTTATTATCGATTGGAGTACTTGTGCTCGGACATGTAATTAAATTCACTGCAATTAGAGAATTAGAATAATTGACACATAGCAAACACGCTGCTAGGGAATATATCATTGGAATCCTTTCACCTCTACTCCTCCTCTAGTCTCTCTGCTTGCCAGAGGAAGAGCCATTTCATTTTTGAAAAACATATGGTCAAATAAATCACTGATATCTTTTATTAAATAAAAGCTGTTGATTTAGTTAATAAAAAATTAATATCTGACAGAACTAAAAGTATACCTAGTCTTTCGGTGCGATGTTTAATTACTTTCGATCATTATAAATAGAGAGAAAGCATTAGAATGTCAGCATAAAAATTTTATATGGAGAAGCCAATGAGGTTGTCCTCTGCTTAATAGAAATAAACATGAATAGTACTTATATATGTATAATGAATATGAATATATTCGTGGGCTTTCAATGATTTTACAACATAAGGGGTTGGGTTGACCTTGGTGTTAAAGTTGGAAATAGCTCCCTTTGGATTTTTGGCTTACCAGTATTGCGGAAAATTTGAAATGGGAGAATTTGGTGATTTTGCTAACTTGGCAGAAAATTGAACCTTTGAGTTTATTAAGAGAATTACAGGCAGGGGTTGGGGATAATATACTTATACCAATAATGAATATAAATATATTTTAAATGTTATTTCTTATGGGTTCTTATCAAATACCCTATTGGATGTAGATCATTTTTATTTTACCATCCAGGGTATGGTCAAGTATTGTAATCGTGCATGGAAAAAGTGGTTCTTTTGATTCGTTTTTTCGAAATATCTCAAAAACAGCTGAAACTATTTTAATTAAAAAAATTGGGCGAAGCCATGGCGTTTCGGTCTACAAAAAGCCCTATTAAATGATCATCTAAAATATTTTATTTTTTGAGATAATAACTGTTTTTTCGAAATGTTTGTTAGTATGTTGGTCTGTTTGTGAACGCACTAGCTCAAAAACTAGAGTGAATATCAAAACGAAATTTCACATGTAGTTTTGATGCATTGAGATTAAGAGCTGATTAGATTTTGTTTGAAATCGAATCCAAAAGGAAGGGGGAGGAGGGGCGAAGGGGGTTATAAATTAAAATTATAAGATTTTCAAACTAAAAAAAAAAACAAGAAAAGTGAAATTATAGCAACAAAAAGATTATTTTTTTCTAGGGCCAAAATTGGGGGGGGGGGAGTCAATAAATGAAAATCTAGGCCCAGTGACCAAACTTAACCAAATTTGGTGTACATAATCAGTGGGCATCCAGAAAACTAAAAATGCGAAAACAAACTGCCCAAGATGGGGGGAGGGTTGTCAGATGGTATTAAATATAAGAGAGTCAGCTAGTAGGAATTAAATATAAGTGAGAGGCCAGGTGTAATATAAGGTCATGGGTGTAGTTAAGGGAGAGGGCAAGGGGGCATCGCCCCTCTAGAAAACTCCTTGACCTCCTAGAAAAATCGAGTCAATATCTCAATAACTATTTATGCTATGAGATTAATTTTATGCTTAAAAAATCAAGAAAACTACAGATTGAAAAAATTCAAAAAAAATTATCTTCCCATATAGCCCAGTAAATAGGGGGTTTCAGCTTACATTAATTGCGGGAAAAGATTTTTTTAGGATCGTTTGGTTTGGTGTGAGTATGAGAAATCTAAGTTGAGAGCTCGAAAGTCTGGGGGACAACTTTTGGCGGCCGAAAAACCTCGAAATTTTTGGACTTTTTCCAGTTTTTCTCTTATAACTCGAAAACAGTTCATATTTTGTAAATAACCGAACTATAGTTAATTAAAGAGGACAAGTTTTTGCGTCGATTAAAAAAAGAAATGCAAAATTGGTCCAGTAGTTCGATTTTTAAAGGGGATCCAAAAACATCACCCGGAATCACTTTTGAATATCCCTAAAAGTCGCACTTTTTTCGATTTTTTCCCATTTTGACCATGAAGGATCACGTTTTCAACAAAGACAACTCTATACATTTTTAAACTAGATTAAATTTGCTACAATCTAAACAAAGTTTCATATTAATTGGATAATGGTAACCCGTGCCGCAATGAGGTTGAATTTTTGAAAAAATGCTTTTCCTAGAAACTTGATTTCTATCTGATTGTCTAGAAAATTTTGTTGACTTGAACTTTTACTTGGACCACTTTTTTGTTAAAATCTTTGATTTATAGATATCCTACATTTTCCGGACAGGATATGATCCGAATCCTTAAAAGCGTCATGGAAAATGCTGGATATCTATAAATCTAAGAATTTTATCAAAAGAGTTGTCCAAGTAAATGTTTAAGTCAATAAGATTTCCTACAGAATGAGATAAGAATCAAGTTTCTAGGATTAGTGGTTTTCATTTTTATGAAGGAGAAACTGCGATTTTTTGCAAAAAATTGAAGTTTTTCAAAAATTCAACCTCATTGCGGCACAAATTGCCATTATCCAATTAAGATGGAACTTTATTTAAATTGTAGAAAATTTAATCTAGTTTAAAAATGTATAGAGTGGTCGTTGTTGAAAACGTGCTCCTTCATGGTCAAAATGGGAAAAATCGAAAAAAGTGCGAGCTTTGGGATAGATATTCAAAAGTGATCCGAAAAGTGAAGAGAAGGCAATTGTTCTCAGTCAGTGGACTCTCCAAAGTTTTACGCAAAAATAGAAGAGTGAAACGATGCAAAGGCTTTGCCAATGAGGTGCTTTGTCATCGCCGCGTTCGTTCGTTAGACTTTTTCTCATTTTGGTCCTCATCTCAAGCGTACGTTAACTTTTTTTATCAACTATTCTATAACCAAAGGTCACTTTTTATTTTAAATTTAGCTACATCGTCAGACTTTCGACAAAAAAAAAATTTCAGAAATTTTTTAAAGATCCTATAAATTCGATTGTTTTAATGCTCTCAGACCATTATTTAAGGAGATAGAGACGTAGAGGTATAATGTAGATCTATTGTTATTGTATAGGTTCTATAATATTGAAAGCGATTTACCTTTTTTTTAATTTTATAAACTTGGTTTTTCAATATTTTTTTGCTCAAATGCTCAATCTAACATGTTGGATGGATGGATGGGCGAGAACAATTGGGGTTGGGCGGTCGCCACACCTCGCTCAACCCTGGCGCTGCCACTGCGGCTGCCCCCCCCCCCCTCCTAGGAAAATTTCTTAACTACGCCAATGTATAAGGTCATGTAGATGGTCACATTATTTGATTGAAAAATTTTTCGGACAATCTCCATTGGGCTTAGGCTCTTATGTTGAAAAATATTTAAATTCGTATAACTGGTAAATCATTTATTTTAGAGTTTTCATCCAAATGAAAACTTGTTCTTAATGGTCCACTATTGGGACATTTACCTTAAAATCCCACAAAAATAAAATTTTAAAAATTTTCTCTTGACGATACAACTGCCAGAGCGTTCTATTTGAATGCATATCTAACTACTCACAAAGGGGCTCCGATCTTAATCAAAATCACTTTCTTAGGCGGATATTTCTTTCCTTTTATCCGACACCTCTTTTATATTTTAATTAAATTATTTATTTAATTATTGTGCAACTAAACTGTCCTTTTTGTCAACGTGAGAGTTTATGTAAATTGGTTGTATCTTTTGCTATATAATATTTGAAATTTACTCTTTTAAGTCTTCCGATTACAATATAATAAATTCATCTTCATATATTAAATTATATTAAGAAGTATAGGTTAGATTTTCTGGTTAAAGCACGAGTTTTCTTTAAAAATATTTCTTGGTCGCCAAAACTTAAAAAGTGTTCAAAGAGCTCACCAAGCTTAGGTTGTCTGTACCATGTTAAGATACTTCAAATACGCTAAGTCTCAGGGGAAAAAATTTAAGACCTCTTAATAGACATACTAATAATATGAGATCGAAGTTTTCGTTTAAATTAATTCACCAGAAGTCAAATTTACTCTATGTGTTTTGAGGTTTTTCGTCATTTTTTCCAAAATAATTGTAGCGATTTTATTTTGACTTTTTATTAAGAATCGGATAATCTTTTTACTCTATAAAATTTATAAGTTTCAAATATAGAGTTTTCCATTAATGACCCTCGAACTTTAAATTTAAATAAAAAAAGTTGTGTATGAGATATCATTAATTTTTTTTTTTATTTGAAAACTATATGCTTACATTTATGTATAAAATATAATATCGGTCAAATGGCGGCCGCCGCTTCAATGGGCTGCGGGTATCTAAGAGGTCCAATTTTCGATGACTCAACTGCATAAATCGGGCCCGATATCATTGATGGCATTTGATATGTTGACTTTTAAGGCATCAATCGTCTGCGGCTTATTCGGATTGACATGTTATTTAACTTAGCCCCACAAGAAAGAGTCTAATGGCGTTAAATCACACGATCCTAGTGGCCAGTTGGCGTCGCCAAAACGAGAGATAACCATCCCGTCGAATTTGTCATGAAGAAGATTCATTGTTGCATGTGCTGTGTGGCGTCTTGTTGGAACCACATGACTATGATATCCATATTTTCCAATTTAGGCCACAAAAAATTGGTTATCATCGATCTGTACCTATCCCCGGTGACAATTATGGGGGCGCAAGCTTCATTTTAGTAAAAAAGTACGGGCCAATGACTCCTCCAGACCAAAATCCACACCAAACAGTGACTTTTTCTGGAATAAAAAATTAAACGAATAAGCCTTAGACGATTTTTGTATTACCTAGTTTTAATGTTTTCTGATAATTATTTAATAATATATTTCAATAATTATCTTTTTTCTTATATACAATAAATTGCTAAGAAATAATCAGGACATTTTTTTAATAAAGCGCATTTTAAAATAGATACCTTGATATGTTACTATTTTCTCTATATGCCAGGGAAATTTCAAAGGGTAATAAACGCAGTCTGACGAAGTCTCTGTGACAATCAAATTAAATATTTAATTATAATTTATTATTATATCTCGAAAATTCTGAAAAATCTTGCTAAAATTATTCAAATAAAATTTAAAATTAGATTTTCATTTTTTCAGCTCCAATTATTTTTTATACTATTTTTCAATCGTTCAACGACTAGAGTACGCTCTCGGTCTGGCCATTCGACTCCAAACTAGTAGCGACCATTCACATTTACTAACGCCAGTTCATAAGGTAAGCTCAAATTTTTTTCTAAAATTTATTATTTTTTTCATTTCAATTTAAAATTAATGTATATCTATTATTATTTGTTCAATTGAGACAAAATTATGAAAAAAATCTTAAACCAGCCGAAAATTGAATTCTTCATTAATAAATTTTCTATCTTTTTTGGAGATTTATTAATTTTTAACGAATATATAATATGCAGAAACTAATATTCTATTTTGATTTTTCAGTAGGTACTTATCTTAAATATAATAATCAGATAAGATAAATCATTTTGGTCCATGCTTCGAGATTCGATCTGCAGTCATCAATGTGAGTTCAGATTTTATTAAATCTAATATTTATTACTTACTTTTCCAATTAACACTTATAATTATTAGTTTTTTAGAATATACATAAACGCATATATATATTTTATTCATACATCGAATACTTTGGCTTAGAGAGATAATGATTTATTTTTCTAATAATTGTTTTTCATATGATTTCTGTGAAAATAAATAGATACTTATTAAATAGAATATATATATATATATATATAATATGTATAGAGAATGCGCTAAAGGTGTTCTTTTTTGATTATTCTAAAGACGCGCAAATGGAGAAATGTTGAATCGGTAATTCTATTGTAATTTATAAACTGGTCTCAACTTGTTTAGACACGTACGAAATTAGGTATAAAATCAAATATAATTCTTTGTTTCATCTATAAGTTAGATCTATCTATGGGCCATGGGAACATGGAGAAATCACAAAGTTAAGCTTGAGGTGCGTCGTCTCTGTGATTGATTCATGGATGGGTGATCACTTGGCATTTTTATTTATTTTTATTTTATTTTTTTATTTATATTATTTTTATTTATTGGCATAATTATATCTTAGTAAGATTTCTTAACGCCTATCCCAGGGTGATCGTAAATGATATTTTATTTTATTCTTCGCTTTTTTTTTGCAAATTTCATCGAAAACGACATCATTTCCGTTATTTTTCAAATTTAAAATTGGATTTTTAAAAATATATTTTGGAACCTTCTCCCCAAATGGATATACTGCTTCGAGGGAGTGATACTAGGAGTCAGAAATTAATTATTATGACTTAAACTCCACAGTCCCTGAGATGAAAATCGACCATCTTCCACAATGATTCAGCCTGTCTTTAAAGAAAATCTTAAATTTCTCCTAATTCTATTGCTATAAGAAATCTATGACTTGTCTAGAGCACTCTTTTAGCTATTTCCGATCTTATATATTGAGAGTTCTTAGAAATGGATTTGTCAAAATATTCTCGAATCATCTTTATTTATTTCTTTTTGTATTTCGAACAATTTTTATTCGAGTAAAACTCGTCTGGACTTGTTTTTGACATGCTTGAACTGGAAGATATAACTACCAAACAGAGAGTTCAAACCTTTTATCCGCACCCTGTTCGAAAAATCATTCATTTTGATTGCCCCTTGAAACTACATATGAAACAATTTTATTTCCTTTCGAGAACCAATATACTTTTCAGAGCAAAAAATGTTTTTATAGAAATATTTGAAATAACGGATAATAATTTGAAAATATAAAGATATTCCTGAAATTTTGAAGTCGATCTTATATATTTATGATAATACTCTAGATGTTTGAAATTTTAGGAATGCGCCGCATCCACAGCATTCATGATCCGCATCCCACTGATTTATATATAATTAGTTTTGTATATAAATTTTAACCAACATCTTGTTATTCTGCTGTAAAGCCTTGAACGTTGGACAAAGGTGTAAAAAATAACAGCCAAAGAAATGAGGTTGTTTCGAAGATTACTACGATTTTCTTGGATTGATCTAAGACGAATGGAACACAACATGGGCAGATTCAACAGATAAATTAAAAAAATATATCATGGAGACTTGATATATTGATTGTCTTTTTCAACTTGTGTAAATAACAGGCAAAAGATCTGTCGAAAGAAGAAAATAGTTTAGACTCATAACTCACAAGAGAGCAGCAGCTCGGATCAAGAAGGAAAATATTTTTAAAATTGGATTTAATTTTTATAATCGTATTATTAATTATTTTATTTATTTAATATATCACATTTACATTACTTATATTTAAATATATTAAATTTTAATGTTTTACCATCAGTGACTAACTGTACAGCTAAAGAGCTTAGAATTTTCATTTTTTGAACCTCCTCCCCAATTTCGGGTTATTTAATTTTGTATTAATCGTTTCCTAAGGCCCTTAGACCAGTGGTTCTCAACCTAGGGGCGATTTGGGTTATCAGGGGGCGATAAATACATAAGGGGCGATTGGGGGGCGATGAGTATTCAAAGGGGGGAAAATTAAAATACACTCACGTGCAAAGAAATGGAATCACTTCCCTTGCGAGTTGTTAAATTATTATTAATTATTTGACACGGTTACTGAGTTTCTCGACAAGTCTGATCCTGTTTTAAGTGAGAATTTGAAGCATCGCAAGTTGGAACTTGCGTATCTTACAGATATAAGGTCAATATAAGGATTCAAGGAAACAAGATGAAACTTATCAAGATCAAAGGAATTATTTCATCATTCATCGCCAAGTTAAATATTCACAGGGTAAATATTGGCCGTAAAGAGCTTATTCAGTTTCCGACCCTTAAAAAATGTTCACTGTCAGATAACGAGACTCCTGACTCCCAGAAGACAAAATACTAATTTTTACTGATCACCTTGACCAGTTAAAAACTGACATGGAATCAAGATTTGAAGATTTGACAACTTACAAATTCCTGATTGGATTCTAGATCCTTTCTTGCTTGAAGCTGTGGATAAGCTTAATAACTCTTTGTAGACGGAGTTTCTAGATCTGAAGTATGACTGTGAGACGAAAATCATTTTCAAGCAGAGCGGTTACCTACGAGTTAGGCTGGGTGAAGCTTATGGACACTTATCCACAACTGTGGGGAAAAATTGAACCACATCTCATCTCCTTCCCGTCAACATATTTAGTAGAAAAAGGATTTAGTTCTGTTGTCCAGCCAGAGGTGTAGCCACGGGGGGAAGGGCCGAGTTCATGGGATGAGTAACGGCAACGACAAACCGTTTCTTATGGAAAACTAACCGTAATTAATTATATTTCATATGTTTAATCAAGAATTATTTTTTAATTTCATCGAAAGTACATTTTTAGTCCAGTTAAATTGTTCTCTAAAGGGCCCCTCGCGGAAAAGTTTTGGGGTAGTTGTAATTTCTTCGACCCTTTATGTTTTTGACTGTGCTGAATCCGAATCTGAGGGGGCGTCAAATGCCAAAAATGTAAAAAATCTCATTTTTTGGCAGTTTTTTGCTTATAACTCAGAAAACTATCAACTTTTGATGGATAACCTTCCTATTCAAAATGAAGGGACATAAAATTTCTACAAATTTTGATAATTCTATGGTTTTTCTCCGATCAGCCGTTAGGCTCAAGCGCTAGTTGAAAATTGGAGTATTTTTTTTTGTTTTCACAAATCCTAAAAACTCGCACTTTTTTCGATATATTCCCATTTTGACCATGAAAGAGCACGTTATCGACAAAGACCATTCTATACATTTTTAAAATAAATTACAAATTCAAACAAAGTTATCATAATTGGATAATGGTAACCAGCAATGGTGCCGCAATGAGGTTGAAATTTTGAAAAACTCCAATTTTTGCAAAAAAATCGCAGTTTTTCCTTCATAAATGAAAACCACTTCATTCTAGAAACTTGAGTCCTATCTCATCTTTAGGAAATTTTTTGCTTAAAACTCTCAGATTTATAGATATCCAGGATTTTCCGTGACAGATAATATGATCCGAATCCTCAAAGTGTCATGGAAAATGCTAGATATCTATAAATCTAATAGTTTTAACAAAAAAGTGGTCCAAGAAAACGTTTAAGTCAACAAGAAGTTTCCTAGAGAATGAGATAGAAGTCAAGTTTCTAGGCTGAGTAGTTTTCATTTTATGAAGGAAAAACTGCGATTTTTTGCAAAAAAATTTCAGTTTTTCAAAAGTTCATCCGAGTTACCATTATCCACTTAAGATGAAACTTTGTTTGAATTGTAAAAATTTTAATCTAAATTAGTTTAAAAATGTATAAGAGTGGTCTTTGAGAAAACGTGCTCTTTCATGGTCAAAAATGGGAAAAATTGAAAAAGTGCTAGTTGGGATTTGCGAGAAAAAAATACTCCAATTTTCAACTAGTGCTTGAGCCCGAAACGAACGGTTGGTCGGAGAAAACACTCAAATGATGAAATTTATAGGAAATTTTATAAACTTTCATTTTTGCATAGGAAGATTATTTACAAAAAGTTGATAGTTTTCCAGTTATAAGCAAAAACCTCCAAAAAATGAGATTTTTGACAATGTTTCATGTCACAAAATTTTGTTAGCAAACATAAGATTGGGATTCAGCACACCAAAATTTTGTTAGCAAACATAAGATTGGGATTCAGCACACCAAAAAACATGAAGAGTCGAAGAAATTACAACTAGCCCAAAACCTTTCCTAGTAAAAACACAATTTAACTGGACTAAGTATTTGTTTTAATAAAAAAAAATTCCCACTAAAAATTTTGCTTTTGTGGATTGACCCCCCCCCCCCCCCCCTGAAAAATTTTCCAGCTCCTCACAAAACATTATTATTTACACTTTACTTAAAATTAGACATACAATGAAAATGAAAAGGGGGCGATAGGTGTTAGTCAACCTCCAGAAAGGGGCGATGAGCCACAAAAGGGTTGGGAACCACTGCCTTAGACTAACTGTACACAATTTGGCTGAGATATGTTAAATAACAATCAAATTCTCTTATACAAAAAAATGAATATTGGATCAGAATAAAGAAATTTCAAGTATTAATAACAAATTTATTAGCTGGTTGGCTATTTACTATTTATTATAAAAATTGGAAAAAATAATAATTACAAAAAGTATGAATTCGAATAATATATATGAAAAATTACGCTCTTTTTTAGGTACCTATATTATGACATGGCCTTAAATGATCAATAAAAATAAATGTAAAATGAATTTCTGGTTATTTTAAAACCTGAATTTCTAAAGCTAAATTCAATTTGAATTCAGTTCTTCACATTGAAAATAAAAAACATTTTGCTACAAGATCTAACTTTCTACGACTTTCCGTTCTTGAGCTATCATGGGTATTGGATCCACATAGACACAACTCACAGACAGAAAAAAAATCCTGGTTGAAAATTATTGTTCTCCTATTTTCAGACATTTTTAACCTCTATGACCTAATTATAGATAATGAAATGTTTCTTCATTAGAGTTGTTTAATATGTAGAATATCTAAGTCGAGCAGGATTTATCTAACTTTTTACAAAAATTTCACCATTACTGTCTAACCCTTTGAGGTACACCAATTTATTTAATGAACTTTACTAAAGAAGATTTAATTTCCAACAGAAAAGATCATATGAATGAAATGTCTAAAATCAATAGTTTACGAGTTAAAAGATGAAATTCCAATATTATAGAGTGAATGGACTTGAATCAATAACAAAGAATGTCTTTCTGATGGCGCCTTATCCTCTCGATATAACAGACCAAAAAAATAATAAATGAGAAAGAAATTGTTCTTATTTTATCGATTTAATCTATCTTGAGTTTCATGAGTAACTTTTTAATATAAAAAAATAGCATTTTGTTTAAGAATTTTGTAGTTTAAAAGAAATTTTATTAAAAGATCCAATTTCTTCTCCCGCGAATCAACTAGAAATGGCAAAAAGTTTTATTTATTTTCTCATTAAAATTTTTCAAATCTATTGAAATTTTATATCTCTGTGTTATTTCATTTATCTTTTATATCAAATAATTATTATTAGATAATTTGCATTTTAAAGGGTAGTTTATTTGAAGTCCAAATTGAAACGTTAATAGTTCCATTGAATTTTTTTAAATATGAAATTAATAAATATTATAAAACAATTAATTATTTATAATTTAATTCTATTTTGAAAGAAATCGATTCAGTACTTTTTGAGAAAATTGTCAAAAGCCCCAAAAACCGTCTATGAAAGGCCGTTTAAAAAACATTTTAAAATTTACCTCCATGTCACAAGTCAATGTTTTGTTTCATATGACTTTTTTAACTTTTGTCAAAGGCATCTCGTGCTTTCAAAAAAACATCGATTTTTTCACAATCCAGATGGCTTTTGACGATTTTCTCAAAAATTGCCTAATTGAATTCGTTCAAAATTAAGTTAATGTATTGATAATTAATTGTTTTATGATATTTATTAATTTCATATTTAAAAAAAAAATCAACGGAGTTATTAGAGTTTTTTCAATTTGGACTTCAAATAAACTAGCCTTTAAAATGCAAATTTCTTAATAATAATTATTTGATATAAAAGATAAATGAAAATAACACTCACATATGAAATTTCAATAGATTTGAATAAATATCTAATGAAAAAAAAATGTAACTTTTCGCCATTTCTAGTTGAATCGGTCCCGGAGAGAAGAAATTGAATCTTTTCCTACAATTTCTTTTAACTACAAAATTCTCAATCAAAACGCTATTTTCTTATATAATAGACATACTGTGTACCCTTAGATGAAATCGATAAAATAAGATTGTTTTCTCTTTTTCATTTATAATTCTTTGGGACTGTTTTATCAAGAGGCTGGGTCGCAAGTCACCCGGCATCATCGAGTCATTTGTTACGGTTTTTCTAGCTTTTTATAATTTTCTCAAAAACTAATCAATCAATTTCGTTCAAAATGGAATATAATTATTAATCATCGATTGTTTTATAATATTTATTAATTTCATATTTTTAAATATTATATTAGATGAAGGAGGACGTATCAGCCAAAGATGGAATCACTGGGTTCAATAAAACACCTTTAATAAAACGTTTCGGCCTGAATTTATTAATTTTGAAACTTTTGGGTCCAGGCACGTTATAAATTTGCATGAAGCTAAAAAATTTTATTTTTATTTTTGACAAGGCTTGGTTCGATCACGTATGTGTACCACATTTTGTGTATAACTCCTAATTAACTGAAGATGGCCAAATAAATTCAGACCGAAACATTTTATTAAAGGTGTTTTATTGAACCCGGTGATTCCATCTTTGGCTGATACACTCCTCCTTCATCTAATACTGTTCCATCACAGCCACGAACTCTAACAATATTTTTAAATATTATAGTAATAACGTAAAAGTAGTAATAATCGTTTTTTCAAATTAGTCTTCAAATAAACTACCCGTTAAAATGCAAAAATTCGAAATAAAAATTATTTAACATGAAAGATAAAAAAACAGCACATACATATGAAATTTCAATTTATTTGATTCAATATATGTGATACAAAATAAAATAAAACATTTTGGTATTTCTAATAGATTCGCCCTTGGAGAGAGGAGACTGGATTTAATATAATTTCATTTAAACTATAAAATTCTTAATTAAAATACTCTATTATAATTATAATTAGAAAGATGATGGTAACCTCCTGATAGATGATTTTGATAAAATGATATCACTTTATTACATATATTCAATTATTTCGGACTATTTTATCGAGTCTGTGACGGAAGCCACTCGGCATGAGGGACGCATTATTTGTTATGGATACATTATGTCCATTCAATCTGTACAGTATTAATATATTTTGTAGTATATTAGAATTTAATATATATAAATATATTCAATTATATTATATTATAAATAAATTTATAAAAAAAATTAAAAATACCCTTAAATCAAAACATTAACACTTTTAGGGTAGAATTAATTTAAAAAGGATCTTAATAGAGGAAGGACTATAGAGGGTGGTTTAACTTATTTCTGAAATACATTATCATTCCTACGTACTTTCGTTTCAAGTTTTTTTTAGAAAAGAGGGTTAAATTAGAAATCTACTAAATGATCTATAAAGCATGAAATTATCTACATTAGAAAGTAATTTTAATCACTAAGATAGCGATCATCCAGTTATGGTTCATAAATAAAAGAAAAAATGTCAATTTCCTCTGATAGGGAGGAAAGTTAAAACTTTGTGACTGTCAGAGACTTGGATGGATAAAGTAAATGGAAGCGAAGAGAGCGGAGAGGGCTACCCTATGTTGACACAAAAGAAGATAAGATCATCCATTTTTTAAGATACTTGGAATTTCTAAATATATATATATATATTATTTCCTGATGAGAAAAGAGGACAACTTGAAGAAACACATTTTTGCACCTGTATCATAACAATGATTTATGGATGCACTTAACTAGCATATTATATTGGTTCCTGGGACTCTTATTGAAAAGCAAAAGGGTGGATGAAGAATACGTCCTGCTGATATTATCAATAAACGAAAGATTGATTTGTTTTGATTACTGGCTATGTCGAAGGTACTTCAAAATTCATTTCTGAAGCACCCTATTTATATATGTTTTTTATATAATTATATTATAATAATAATTGAAATAATATTTTAAAAATATATAATTTGCAAGCGTACGTTCTATATGATTTCATTTTACTCTATAAAATTAATCTTTTTTAATCGGAATACACCATATTTCTGATGATAATACATAAAATAAAATAAGAACAAAACCGATAACTTGTACTACATCATTCTCTCTAAATAACAGAGAGTAATAAAGACATAGCAGAGACTTCTTAAAGAAAGAAATTGAAACTAGTGCATTGTCTTTATTGTGATCTATTCACGAGTCTGGCTTCTCTTCTAACATGATTCTTTAATAGAGAAATAATAGACATAAGCCCAGAAAGACGAGAAGGTCTTACACCTTTTTGTATCGTTATAATTAAAAAAATACACCAACACAGACCTTTGGATGCCAATGATCTTAATTAAATAATTGGTTTTAAAAATATATTTTTGATAAAAACTCAAACTGCTCTACTTCGTCTTATTAAATGTAAGTGAAAGTTTAAATGATAGAGTAGTTGTAAATAAATATATAATGAATAAATGCAAGAGAGTTTTTGAGATTTATGTTTTTTTTCAAAATTTGAATGTGATTAATAACACTAATGGTGACGATAGTACTCTTCAAGCGCTCTCTCACTCCAGAATAATCGAAACAATGTTATTTCTTCAATCATTTGCGACCTGAACAAATTATAAAAATAGATCCCTCAAAATGTGGTTAGCTTTAGCAAGACAATGTAGTTTAATTTCTAGGTGCAAAAAAAATTTTTTTCCTGACATCGTCTTTAGTTCAAATACCCTGAAGTCGTGTGACAGACTGTCCATATTGGGCGTTTCACTCGCATGAGGATGGAATGAACACATTTTCACTGGGACGAAATCTCGAACAAGGAAAATTGATCGTGTAGAATTTTGAAAAAAATACTTCACTTTTTTCCTTTATTTGCAATTGAAAAATTCTTAAATACAATTCTTCTTTAAAATATCCCTTAAAATATTATGCAATTTTTATAAAAATTTGTCTTTATAAAATCGATGTATGAATATATAATAAAAGAAAATGAAAGATAAATTGAATGAATATAAATTAAGGTTTTCCCCATAAATCATATCATAAATCATATTACTAATAAATAAGATACAATAGTATTAATAGTAAAAAGAAGAAGAGGAGAATGAATAGCACAAGCAAGGCGGAGTGCAATTGCCTTATTGAGCGTCTGCAGGGCGGGGCGGATGGGAAGTCTAGCTAGCTAGGCGAGCGGGGTAGACACTGTGCCGTCTCTCGGAATGTTTACAAATATTCTTGGCTAATTAGCCTGGATACATTTGCTAATCTGAGCACGTTCCTTAAAAAAGAAGGACCCTTATTATGCCCATTAGCAGGCAAGTAGAGGGCAAGACAGAAAAATCGAAAACCGGTTCGCGACAGCCCGCCCTTCCGGGGGCGATAAGAGCTCTTCAAAAAAAGCTAGAGGAAGTTTTCTTTTTATCTTTCCTGCATCTCCTGAATCCCGGGGCAACTCGTTAGCACCCTAGCATAACATTTTTTTTCAACTCTATATCGATCAAATTATTCTATTGTTAAATTGGTTTTCGGATCAGGTTTTCTTCACTGATAAGACTGAGATGTTGATAAGCGTGGAAGTGAATTTAGACAACTCATTACCATCACTATCAAGTGTTTCAGGTGGCGAGAGAAGTCAAATCAAAACAAAATCTGATAAAAGTATTTTAGTAAATCATAGAAATTACATTTAAATTTTTAATATACTATACAAGAGTTTACTTTGAAGTTAATACTGCTAATTTCTGAGATCAATGGAATCGGAATCTATTAGATTTAGATAAATAAATATGTGAACACTTCAAATTTCATCATCAACACTTAATAAATAATATGAAATTATATGAAAGTTTAAAATAGATGGACGGAGATTTTAATGAATTAAATTAACGGGACATTAGGCGAGTGTCTTGTCTTGGGTGAGGTTTCCAATGGTTTAATTTATAGTTGCAGGCTCTCCCTCAAAAGAGACTCATTTTCATACATAATCAAAAGCCAATCATGCCTTGAAGCATTTTTTATATTATAGAATTAATGAATTATTGATGTAAAATCTTTTCTTATTTATATAATTTAAATTTAGAAATAAATCATCTTAATATTAGGGGTTAAATTTTCTAAACAATTAAAAAAAGTTATAATATGTTAAGTGCACACAAGATGAATTTCACTTAATCCACATTAAAGACAAACAAAATAAAATAATTGAAATTAATTTAAAAATGTATTATATATTTAAAAGGTATTAATTTGTTTGGAAATGATTTTTCACTTCCTGATATGCTAAAGGGATAAAATTTTAGACATCCCTACTAGATAATGTCGTCAAACTGATGGGAAAATCGAAATTTGAATTTATTATCTGGTAATTGAAGGACTTTAAAAGGTCCATTTCAATACGAAAATTGAAAAAATCCTTCTACGAAAAATAAAATGAGATGATACTGCTCTATTTTACTTTTTATACTGTCTGATACAGTGCTTGACTATTGGCCAAAATAAAATCCCTTGGTAGAAAAAGGTTGATAAAACCAAATAGGATATAATGATCCACCTAATGAAGCTATCCATTTTTTGTTTATTTTACCAAGTGGTTTAGCTATTAAAGGTCTCTTTTTCTCATTCATTAATTGGCTAATTATTCAAAGAAATGAGATAAGAGTCAGCTAAAAACTACAAATAGCTAAACCACTTATAAAATAAACAAAATAGAGATATCTTCATTAGGTGGATCATTACATTGCATTTGGAAAAAAAGTTCTTGGACCTTCATCACTACTTTAGACTAGACTAGTCCTTTTTCAACTTAAATCCGGGATTAATCAATTTAAAAATAGAAATAATCACAAAGATTTAATGGATGTATAATGAATAGTTTCAATTAAAAATTTATTAATCTCATTTTAAGGCTGTTTTTTCATTTTGAGATTGATTAATCCTAATTAAAAAATAGAGAAACAAGAAAAAAGTTTTTCAAGATTCGGTACGAACGTCAGTTAGAGCTACCTTAATAATAAACTTAAATATAATCTGTCTAAATCGTCATCATCCAGAATGCTACAGTCCTAAAGACTGGTTTGAGTGCGCGCAAATCCGTCTCCACTCGACTGCCGTCCCCCGCCGGCTGTTTGACCTCTCTAAATGTCTCGCGTCCCATATCCGCCGAACATTGGTTTGAAATATTCTAATCTGGGTCTTCCCCTTCCCCTTTTTCTTTCCCACCTCCCCCTCAAGATATCCCTAAGCGGTCCGCCATGTCTCAGTGTGTGCCCCATCAAAACTGACCTGCTTCTCTTCTTCGAGACTCTTCCACAAGGTTCTTTTTCTCCGATTCTTCCAAGAACTTCTTCATTTGTCATTTTATCCATCCGTTTGATATTCATCATTCTTCTGTAGCAGCCGCTGTTTCAGAAAGCCTCTAATCTCTTTCTCTCCGCTTTTCCTAGTATGTCCAGGTTTCACACTCCGTACATGGCTGTGCTCCGTGCATATGTCTTCAATAGCAACTTCCTGTTTCCTAAGCGGATTGAGGAGGGGCATAGTAGTTTTTTGTTTTGAATTAAACCCCCCATCTATTAGAAATTTATATATTTTTTTAATTTAGTATCTTGAACAAAAATAAAATGTACTGCATCAGAATGAACTTTCCGCTCTTAAGATATCATGGATATCGGAATCCAGACAGACATACAGAAAAAATAATTTTTCTTCACAGTTTCAGACATTAAAAAACAAAAAACGCGAATTTAACACTAGGGTTGCCCGAGAGGCATGCTTCGCAAACCGAGTAATTGATTAATCGAGATTCGAAATTTATTATTTTCATTTTAAAATTGATTAATCCCATTTTGAAAGTAATTTGTTCTAATTTGAACTTAAAAATCAATGAACATTGAGTGTTAAGCCCTTATAAGACGCTTCTGTTTGTGTGATGATTCATGAAAAAATTTCTGATTTTCCCCACCGGGTTCATGATTTAAAATAATAACAATAGAAATAATAATTCATTGAAAAGAGGAAATTCAACAAATGATCGTTGAATAAAGCGTTAAAAAATATATCTGAATTGTTGTTTATTTGGACTTCAAACATCAACTTCCACAAAGGAAAGCAAGAAGACTAAATCAACTGGTGTGGCCATCACACGACATTCACATTAGTTTCTCCTTATTTGGAAATCATTATAACATTTTCTTCATTGATATTACTTCAATTTGTGTTCACCCAAGCCGTTTTGAGAAAACGAAATTTCAAAATACTAAAAATCTTCAAATAAACATATACTTCCGGTTGTTCGATTTTAGCAGAAATCTTGTGATACTTCTTCTAGATCCCAAAACTCTGCGACTTAACGTAGACGAGATATGAACGATTCAAATATTTATTTTGCGACTCTCACCTAAAATCACCTAAAATCGTAGTGGATGTTCGTAGTTGAGAACGATCACAAATTAAAAGCGATCGAAACGTGGTAGTTATGTTGTATTATTTATTGTTGTGTTCAATAATTATTAATGTAGGTATGATTTTAGGATTTTTTTTATTTATTTAATGTCACCGAGAACAAAGCCCATTTAGACAGCACATAAGTAAAGTATTAGTAGGGTTAGTGATGGAGCCGAGTTTTTAGCCGGTAGAAATTTTTATTTGCCAGCCAGGATCGAACCCCGGCCTTCCACTCCAACATCGTCATAATCGATCGATGCCGAAGCGAGGCCAGTGCGTTAGCCGACTGAGCTAACCCGACTACCAGGTAAAATTTAAACTCCAATAAATATAATCACAAAAATACCTATAAGCTGTAATCTCTACGAATTAATTATCTTCATAAATTGATTAAACACATTTTTCTCGACTGGTCTGGCTTTCGATGCCACGAAAGAAAACTAAACTAAAATATTCTCGAGCATAGGTTACATTAATCCTAGGTGAACTATCCTTCTCTCGATCAATTTACGAGCGTGATGTCGATCCGTAAAATATGTTCTACGGGCTCTGGTTTTATGGATGCATTACAAGAGAAAATTTGACATCGAGATGTTAATTAAATGGAGCTATATCCGATCCATGACAGCCAGATTCTGACTTTATTATATTTATCTAAACGTAATATTTGATTTCATGTATCCTCTTTACCTTATATAGATCGGTTAATAAGATCATAATTTCAACGACCTGTTTTTACCTTTATGGGAATTAATAGCCTCGGATGGATTTGCTCATGTAGTTATAAAATATTTTTTGTTTAATATCTCTTTAATCAAATAGACTATATTTTTATTATATTTTAAAAAATATATAAATAAATGAAACGAATCCATGGAATCATGACCTAGAAATCATGACCTAGGTTATTATCCAACTCCAAATAGATAATGGCCGCACTGCCACCGGAAGAAAAATCTTTAAAAAATTAAAACATCAGCACATGACTTTTGTCTAACAAATTCAATATATGTATAAATATATTCATCGGCCTCTTGTAACTTGAATGTACAGTTATTTGGTACATATTGATTATTATTTCTTAGGTTGGAAGATGGTGATT
The DNA here is from genome assembly GCA_024734495.1 of Forficula auricularia. Lineage (NCBI taxonomy): Eukaryota > Metazoa > Arthropoda > Insecta > Dermaptera > Forficulidae > Forficula > Forficula auricularia. Next base: position 8,603,086 of record JALMQS010000030.1, on the reverse strand, counting down.
AATTAAAATTGCTTATATTAAAATAGTAAAAATCGTCTTGACTGTCTTGACTCGCTGGTCCATAGACGAAGCATTTCCACCCTCTCTCTATTTTATGGATACTATCTCGGTATGTGTTCCGGTGAGATGAAATCATTACTTCTCCATCAAAGCGTGAGGTTTCGCCTATTCCCAACACCAATTCGCTAATACTGCTTTATCCCCATGACCTTTAGAGAATGGACCTCCTCTGCCTTGTTCAATCCCGACTCTTACAATCTTCAATCATTGTTCACAGCTCTATCTTCTAGCTTGATCTCTCTCTTTCTATATAAATAGGCCCTGTAGTGGCTTATAGGTGCTTCATCTTCTCGGAGTCGCCCTTCTTAAAAACAAACAAATAAGCTTCTTGGACTTTCCGTTATTGAGTTATCATGATTATCGAAATTCAGACAATCAGACAGACAGAGAAAAAAGATATGATTGATCAGAAATGTGCAAATCCAAGCTGGCAAATTCCTTCAACTCCAATCCTACCCTTAAATATATGCTTCATCATATCAGGGAAACAGAAATAAATCTTGATTCTTGCACCTTCTTGCATCCATATCATTAAAAAAAGTCAGGAAATAGAAGGCGAACACCTCTTGAGATTCTTGTGATTCGTTAACGATAAGGGGGGAATCCGTGCATGAACCTTCTGGCTGTCCAGTCCTCCCTTGGGGGTCAGCACTCAACAGTTGGTGACAAGATAAGCCTCTCCCACCCGACATGACGCCTGCCCGCATGCAACCCACTCTAGATAAATATCAGATTCGTATTTTAATAGGATTTATTTTCATTATTTTTAATATTAAAGTGATAGAAAATTGAATATATTAGAAGAAAATCTATCGACATTTGAATGGCAATTTTTGCTATGTTTTTCTTGCCATTGTAATGTTTAACAAGGTGTGACAATCACACTACTATCATTCTGATTATCTCATTTCGTCAACCTTCTACCAAGACCACGAATGTGCAAAAACCTTCTTTTATGCTATTTTAAAGTTGTCTATAATACACTATTTACAATCGTGGATATAGATCTCAAATTTAAGGTCATTTAATTAATCTCTTCCATTCATGGGATGGAATGTTTGTCAAAAATTGTATTGTGAAATGATATATAAGTGTAAAATCACAAAACTCACACAACGTTATATTCATTTAAGGGTAACGATGCGATCGATGTATACGAGCCCCGTCCCATCTCAATTGGCCCACCAATATTTTTTCTTTTTAAATAAAATTATGCTAATTCACGGTAAATTTAATTTAAATATTTATTTTTATTATCATTTGGAACAACATTTTAAACAATTTAAAACATTTTATTGTAACATTTAACTTAAAATTATTTTTTAATTGTTAAAAACATATTTTTATATAAAAAATAGTTCTTTGCTTTTCACGATTTTTTTTTTTAAGAATCTTTGAATATGTGAAATAATCAAGTAGGCTTTGCCTTTTTCCAACAAAAGAAAGTTTGTTTTGTTTATTATTAGTAAAAATGACTCGTGGAAAGGTTGTTGATGAAAAAATTCGCTCAATTATTATCAATTTATTTAAAAAGGGAAAATCAAACGCGGAAATTGGCGATCTAGTTAATTTATCAAAGTTTACTGTCAGAAATATTATTCGAGTTTATAAAACAACGGGTACAATAGCTACAAAACCTCGGTATGCGTCGAAATCCAAAATATCAGATGCTGATAGACGGGCATTGAAGAAGATTATTAGAAAAAACAGGCGTTCGAACTATGGTGAATTATCTGTTCTTTGGAGCGATGCTGTGGGGCGAAGTGTTTCAAGATCCACGTGCCATAGAGAAGCCCTTAAGTTAGGTTTTAAAACGTACAAGATAATTTTATTGCAACTTATTCCAATATTTTTTTTGTAATTTTACTAATTTTTTTAGACGTAAAGAAAAGCCACTTCTAGACATTAGAAACAAAAGAAAAACCGGCTTAAATGGGCTAAAAGTCACATTAATTGACGAGTGATGAATGGAATAGTGTCCATTGGAGTGATGAGTCTCGTTTTGAAGTTTGTGTTGGGGACAATCGAAGCAGAGTTATTCGTCAGAAAAATGAAGCTTTCAATTCAGATTGTTTAAAAAGAAAGTAAAATTTCCTGCTTCAGTTATGGTATGGCGGTTCAATTCTGCTAGAGGTGTTGAAAACTTCACTTCATTGGTGAAATTGTAAACACCAATGAATATTTAGAGAATTAAAATGGTTTCTGATCATAATGTTCCACTTTTGGAGTGGGTGGCAAACAGTCCCGACTTGTCACCAATAGAAACTCTTTGGAACACAATGAAAAAGCTATTACGAATACAACCAGCTAGAAACGTAGTCGAATTAAAACACAAACTTCAAAATATTTGGAATACTTTCACTCAAGATGAGTGTCAAAACTTAATAAGTACGTTGCCCAAAAGAATTCAAGCCGTAATTAAAAATAAAGGCGACGTCACACAGTGGTAAATGTTTTGGATTTTGTATGTTTTCCTTGTTTTTAACAATTAAAAAAATAATTTTAAGTTAAATGTTACAATAAAATGTTTTAAATTGTTTAAAATGTTGTTCCAAATGATAATAAAAATAAATATTTAAATTAAATTTACCGTGAATTAGCATAATTTTATTTAAAAAGAAAAAATATTGCGGGCCAATTGAGATGGGACGGGGCTCGTAAATAGTATGATCCGCTCAAAAGGCGCAGCTTGGCGGGTCAGTGAGTGTATTAAATTCCCCCAAATTTTGCATTTTTTTGCTCTATCGTGAATAGAAATGTCTAAAACAATGAGAAAATTCATTCTTAGAATGATTTTGTCTGTTTGCGCGAATGTGTCGTTGTCTACATATATATTTTTTAATGAAATCGATTCAAAAAGAAAGGTGAACGCAATCGAAAAATGCAGCACCTATAGGTATTTATTAACACTGGATTTCAAAAAAGAAATGAGAGAGTAATCAAGAAGAAATGGTGGAGGCGAAGGTGTTGAGGATCTTAAGGGGATAAATTCTGGAAACGGGAAGCAGATAGAATAGTTCCATTCCTATATGTCATGTCTATAAATCTATTAGCTTTCTTATCAATTTGTCCGCAAAGGAGTGTTCGGAGTTGGAGTTGGCGAATCCCGGGCTAAGTGTACAAAGCAAGCTTTAGGTTTTAGGTGATATTATATATTTTATGCGGAGCATATGCTATGAAGTATTGTGGTGAACTTGTAGCCACAGCCAATGCCGTGCCGGCCCGAGTGTGGATGCGGAGCTCCAGGCGAACCAGAAAAGCAGGCCGTGCAATTTGTACCATGATAATAGATAGATAATTTATTAGCGGGTCAGAGTTTATTAGAACCATTAGCCCTCTTCAAATAATAGTGGGGGGAGGGGGGGGGCAAATTTTTTTTCCACATTTTAGAACATTCATAGGGAATATTTAACAAATCAGAGGAAAAAAGGAAACAATTAAACAACTTGTTAAATCATACGCCCAATCGCAACGTTTTTTCCTCTGATTCGTTATTTCTAATACTGATTATGAAACTGAACAATAATAATGATTCATAGCGAACACGAAAGTCTAAATATATATACTATATGTAAGTGCGAGGAATAGCACTTTATAGAGCAGCAATATTTCGGGCATGGGGGCCAAAATCTGAAGCGGGCCCCTTATTATGAAATAAGTATGTGTTTTTTATGAAGTGGAATAATAAAAAATGTCACGGCGAGGGTCCGGGCCCCACGGGTGCACCTGGACCCCCATGCTGGGGCTATGTTGCGAGGCCCCCTAAGCGCAAAATTATCGTTGACAGCCTAGCTCCCCCCCCAACCTTTCCCCTCTCAAGCCGTCCCAGATTACAGCCCAACAATTTTTTTCACATGAGCGTCACTTTTGATTTATAAGGTTATAAGTCATATATAAATAAATATGTGAGGCACTTTTTGCGTAACACCTTCTAGTCACAATATGCTTAAAACAATCGAGAGAATAATGAAAATGCTAACAAATTCATAAAAGCAATTCGATCTGGAGCGAATCGGGGTTGAATCCTCGATGTAAACTAAAATTAAGACATTGTGTTATACCTGCTTCTTAAAAATGCAGAATTATTTGAACCTCATTACCTAAATGGAAAATGTTTCAGAGGGGAGTAAATCTAGACGGAAGTATATTATGATAAATTATAAATTAAAGCTACTTCAACACTTGGGGAAAATATTATATGTTAAAATAATTATATATAATGGGTGTGAGGAATGGAAATAGCATCTGGCCCCCTGGCACGTGCGTTACCAGCTGCATCTTTGAATACACACCATTTAAGGGAGGGTCCCTTTCAGTAAAACATAAACCAACTTTCCCTGGAGTGATGTCTTGAAAGGAGGGTGGTCTCATTTGGAGCGGAAGCCTTTTTACCTTTTACCTCCGGCAAGAAAACCTTCCTTTTTGCACCTCTTAAGAGGAAATGAACTATCCAACGAATTTTAATGCTTGATCGAGAAAAATGCTTTACGATCACTAACTGTTTTTTTTAACACGACTTTCATTTTAAATATTTTCAAGGAATTTTCAATGTTGATATTCGGGCTGTTATGTGAACAATGATATTTTTCGGAATACTATACAATTGAGTCACAAGGGCCATTGTTCCTGAATACCAGGAAAGTGGGTGACAATTTTTTATGTTTTTTCAAACACAAATTGAATGAAAACTTGAAAAAATACTTGCAAATCACGGTACGCTCTTTGGTGATTTAATATATATATTTTTTTTAATTGGAAATGATTTGAGCTGTAAGACTGAAGATTGGCATAAAGGGTCATTTGATTAATACACAAATTGGTATCAATTCAATTGAATAGGTATTCTGGCATGATTTAATAGCCGTTTCTAAGCCTATTTGCATAGTCAATCTTCTGTAGGTTTTTGGTTTCGAAACAAGGTCGGGGATTGGAGTTAATTTTAGGACCAGAATGGACTTTCTACTAGCTTCCGTTCTTGTCTTGTTGTGGATTACAAAATTCAACAAACATGTCTGGAAATCATTTTTCACAAATAAGAAATTAAAAAAAGATGAAAAATTGGTCGATACAATAAATTTTGTTAATTTCTGCAATATTTTTGTCTGTGAACTGTTCTGGCTAGAGATTAAGGCATAGTGCGAAGGGGATATTATTAATGCATGCCCATTTTCTGCTTGATAGCTACATCCCTCCATCAAGCTCCCCAAATAAAATTTGATTTTTTCTGAAGCTAGTTATCCGGAATCTAATCAGTTCCAGAACCAACTTTCATCAAACGAAATAATGTGGTGAGCGAAGAGCTTCCAGAGTAATTTTTGACCTCTCGATACCAGAAGATATTTTAGAATGATTTCCCTGGAATTATGGCTCTACTGGCAAAAGTCTAACTTTGAAGAGTAATTTAGTTATTTGTATTTCTAGTTGAGATAAAGGGCTGAAAATCTCAGTGTCCTCTTTTAGACCTCGACACTTATTTCTAAACGAATGCAAGTAGAATCATTGATCTGCTGTATACCTATTGATAACTGCATTCAGAGTAGAGCTGCCTTATATGTCTAATGAGAACTAGATAGGAAACTGAACTGAATATAGATGGTTTCAAAAACCAATGCCTTTTGGTATAATAAAATAATTATCACTACATTTGACAATAAAATTCTTCTGGACCTTATGATGAATCATTGGAGTGTGCAATAAAAACTCCAAAGCTGATTCAGTTTGATTATTTATTTCTCTAGTTAAATTAAATATTATAAACATCTATGAAACTCAAAATTACAAAATGTTCAAATTTTTCAATTGAAGTCATAAAACAGAATTTCATTTTTTTCAGGTGTAACTATTTTTGAGTTTTTGTTCAGGGAGATTGGTGTAGATTCGAGGTGAAACATATTTAATAAAATTAAAAATTTAAATTTAAAAAATTATAAATTACTAGGTATAGGTTTCACAAATTAATTAACTAGCTTCATAAAAAATGTAATTTAATTAAAAATTCTTGGGAAAAAAAATCAAGTTTTACAAATTCGATAAAAAATATAAACATTGAGACTTGGTCCCATCAAAGGCAAGCCCGAATTTTATACTTCGGCCAATCTTATGGTCTCTAACAATTATTAACAAAATTATAGTTAATCTACATAGTAGAGCAAGAAAGAAGAAGGTGAGTGGATCTAAAATCAAAAATTAATTGAGGATATTGCCAATTCGAAATTTAATTTATTTGTAAATAAATTGGTTTTTCGTCTCTTGCAAATAGGATCAGGATTAGGGGCAGAATCTCTCCGCCTTGTTCGAGGCCCATTTCCTGTTTCCCCGAGGCATCCGTCAATAACATTATCGTTACCGTAAATGTGTCTCTCGCTGAGTATTATGGCCTCTCAAAGAGTGTCACATTACTCCAAACAATGGTCTGAGTCTCATTCAACAAAATCCTATATATTTTACAAAAAATAAAATAAAATATTAATAATAATAATATATCATGCTTGTCAACAGAAAGACTTTGATTCATTGTGTTGGTCTTGCGTTTTTATATTTTTAAAAGTGCAAAATGGAGATAAATCACACGGACAATGAAAATTAAAAATTTAAGAAAAATATTCCGATTAGAATATAAGATTGAGAGGGAGGCGAATATATAATTATTTATATTTAATCAATCCCAATTTCCTAGCCCATCGTGTAGAAACGATAATTCGGGACACTATAAGTTTTCCACAATATCTAAAACCAGTCCAACCTTTTGGATTATACGGGCTACATTTGAAGGAAAATATTGTCCCAGGCAGAAGATAAAATATACTAATTTTACAGATTTTGTTTATCAAAAAAAGATAGTTTTTTTTTTTTTTTTTTTTTTGGCTTTTCGGCCTTTCTAGCCATAAGCCATTTACGATACTAATTATTTTATTTAAATTTGTCTCTACCTTGGGGGTCAGATTTTAGCCGGATGCCTCGAGTCGGATTCGAACTCGGGTCCTCTTGGTTAGCTGGCTGACATGCTACCGCCTAGCCTACCCGACCCCGCCTAAAAAAGATAGTTGATAATATTAAAAAAAATATATTGATTGTTAAAATAAATACAAATCTTTTATAAAATAATCTTTAAACGTTTAATCAAACCTAAAAATGTAAGGGGAATTTCTCCTTTTTCAATAGAAAATTTTCAACTAAGACTAGCTAATATATATGTGTTTATTAATTGAAATTTTATTATTTGATTGGCCCATTTTATAATTATATATTTTTACTCTTCAATCAAATATAAATAAAGTAAAAATATAATCATGTAAAATATATTTTTTTTATTTTTTATTTATTTAATGTCACCGGGAACAAAGCCCATTTAGGCAGCACTTATCTACTTATTAGAGTGTTAGTAGGATTAGTGAGGGAGCCGAGTTTTCAGCCGGTAGAAATTTTTATTTGCCAGCCAGGATCGAACCCCGGAACTCCACTTCAACATCGTCATAATCGATCGATGCCGAAGCGAAGCCAGTGCGTTAGCTGACTGAGCTACCCGGCTCCCCCGAAAAATATTACAGTCATGCAAAAAATGTATATAATATAATCAGGAAACGTTTTCAGGTAAAAAGTTAAAATTTGGTACAGAGTAAGATATTTGGGGGCCAATTTTCAGCTCATTAACTAAAATCTTTCAAGATTGGAATTTTTATATACTCAGAAACCGTTTTCAGGTATAAAGCTAAAATTTGGTGCATTGTGAGATATTTGCGTACCAATTTTCAGTTCATTAAACTTTCATTAAGACCTTTTCAAGATTGGCATTTTGTACTCTCAGGAAACGTTTTCAGGTAAAAGGGAAATGAAAATAATATGTTTTATAAATCGATATTTATTTTTTACGTAATTGATATTTTTTCATAAGAGAAAATAAATAATTATAAATATTCGATAAAACACTTTTTTGCTGAACCGCCAACACGTCTCAACTTGTCTATGAGTGTCTCATTTCGTTTGAAATTCATCATTAAAAAATCTATTAAATATTTGTATATATAATTAAACAAAGCGGGCAAGTCTATAGCAATTGAGTACTAATACAATCCCTGGCGAAACTGAATTGCGCCGCGTGCACGGAATGACGACTTAAAAATTTCTGAGGAACGCACATAATAAATAAGAATAATCACAATTTTTTCAATATTTTTTTCGAAATTTCCCTTTTACAACGAATTTGGTATTTATCAATATTTATTTTAAGTTATTAATATTAATTTGAAAGTGTTCAATCCCTATATGTGGAAAAAAACAATACTACACAACCAGATATGAAATGAAAACACACATTGATCCAACAACAAAATTTATTTTTATGGTAAAATAAACATAAATTATCAAATTTATTAGTTAAGTCGCATTAAGAAAACAATATTTCAAATTTTATTTGAAAATAACAAATTTGAATGACTTTTTCTTTTTTTCTGTCTGATATTTGGGCTTCTTTTCACTTACTTAATTTTTCTTAAACTATATCATTAGTTGAAATTTACTATTATTATTTAATATGTTATTCTTCATGTAATTATAGAGAACCTTAATTCTTTTAATTACTTTAATGTGTTTTAAAATACATTTTAAAATACCCGATAAAATTTTTTTTCCAATATGACCAAGGGGCGCAAGTAAGTACATCGAGGGCCACACACGTCCCGCGGGGGGCGGGTTGGCCAGGCCTGGTCTAAACTGTCTGTCAGAGGATTATACCTAGTAAACTAAAAATTTAAACAAACACAAACTTGAAATTTAAAAGTAATATGTTTTAATTTTCCCGCAAATCAAAATTCGTATTAAAATTTTAATCAAATGATTATTTTGGGGAGGGTCGAATTTTATTTGGGATCAAATAAAAAAATATTTTTTAATCGTAGAGTGTGAGGTAGCCATGTAAAGATCTTTTTAAGTAGAATTAGGTTTATAAAGAGATTGTTCCTGCTTGATGAAAATAAACATATATAGTACTTAAGTGAATCGTAGGGAGTTAGACAAGACTTTAAATTAAATTAAATACAAGTTTTGATTAAATATGCTATACGTTTTGTTGCTGTTTTGTAACTTAGTGGCTCATTTATTAAACTTATTTGTTAGGATTTTAAAATTTACAAATAAGTTTAATAAATGAGCCACTGATAGAAGTTGCCAAACAGCAACGAAACGTATGGCATATTTAATCAAAACTTGTATTTAATTTAATTTAAAGTCTTGTCCAACTCCCTACGATTCCTTTAATTATTAATCATGGACACGAATAATGAAATATTACATATATAGTACATTTATACCTAATATAAATATGTATGTATATAGGTACAAATAATTTATTTGTTTATGACCATAGTTTCATGATCACTCTTTAATTAGAAATATTTCACCGGTTATTTCTAATGAGGTCAATAATACCCGATTGGATATTCCAATCGGGCAATTCAATTACGATTATAGAAAAATTATTACCTCACACTCCATTAAATACATATTTTTAATTTTGGACCTTAAAAAATTTGCCCTTCTTAAATGCAACATTCGGTTACAATTTTAATACAAGAATATTTGATTTTGGAAAATTAATACATAATATTATAATTTGTATCTTGACAAGTTTACGAGCTACAATGATCTGACAGATGGATGGACAGACAGACATTGTTCGACACTGTTTGGGTACCGTTTTACTTTTAAACGGACCTTTATAAAAATAAAATATGATAAATATCAATTAAGCATTTTGAAATAACTTGTAGTGTTGTAGGGTGGCATGAAAGGGACACGTATTGAAAGGGACACTTCAAATAACTCGCTAAATAAAGGTCGTTTAGGAACGAAATTATTTTTGTTCTGTGGTAACCCCAAAGTACATACATTGACACCTTACTTCACACTCCTATCATCTCAAGGATGCCGGTGAAGTGCATGTGTTTGTAATCGTGTACCAAATTATTTTTTTGGCTCTTCTTTAGAAACGTTTTTTCCAGTACTGTAAACTGTTAATTAAACAGTTTTACGTTGTTTATAATTGGTGATATACATGCAGATACGAGAAACAAAAGATCAGTAAACTTTTATTTAGAATTGTACATTTTGTGGTCATGTTTTTTATATGTGTTTGGTAGTTATGAAAGGGACACAACAAACGGTTAAGAAATAGAAAATAACTATTATTTTAAAACAGAATTATTACTATTAAAAGAACTATGATTGTTTTGTTTTTTAATTATATGAACCTAAATGTTTATTTCTATGTTAATTATATTTTAAGATGAGAAGTTTAAGACCAATATGCTATTAATTACTTTCAAAGATGTGATTTTAAGCTAAAGATAGTTAATTATATACAGGCTTCCAAATATTTAATATGTCTGTAGCAAAGTTTACGGTGATTTCCTTATATTAACGCGGTGTCCCTTTCATAAATGATCGTGTCATTTTCAATACAAACCTTTTTTGAAAGGGACAAAATACACATTTTTTTTAAATGCGAAAATATAGTACTAAGAACAATTGAAAGTGTTTTATTGTATTTTACTTCGATAGACAATAAATTGAAGATTTTAATTCTATTTTTACCTCTTTAAAATGTTATATTATTTATTTGCTAGAGCTTCCACAGCAAAAATGTCCCTTTCATGCCACCTCTCCCCTACTTTTGAATTTACCTAGTCATATGTTGTGGTGTATCCTAAATAAATTTAGATTTTTAAACAGTTTTCGAGGATATCTGATATCCTGTATTAGTATCAAAACAGATATTTACTCTCTTCTCTCTCAACGAAAAAACATAGGATTAAAAAATGACAATCTCAACATGTTTCTTAATAAAGTGAACAAAGAAAAAATGTTGAGGTGGGTGGGACAATTTCTCTTAAATCTTTATTTTCGATCCTTTCTTTCTGTTTAAAGTAAAAGATCTTTGAAGTATTTACAATTCAACATGGGAATCGGAAAGAGGTTAGAGAATGTGCCTGAAATCTCCACTTGGCTCTCGAATACATATTACAGAAGATTGTATTGTAATTTACAACTGCGTGTATGTAAAAAAAATATTTCCTTTCGAATGGATAAAATTTTTTTAATAAGCGAATCCCGGAGTTTATTGTGTGAGCCATTTTTAATGAATCGACATCAATCTTCGTATCGCGATGAGAACGTGCATTTTTTTTTCTTGGACATTTTTGGAGATGAATACGAGTGCGTGATTTATCCTCTTGCAGTCGCCTTGTCATGGATCGTTTTGATATTTATGGACCATTTAGAGTGCAATTTGTAAAGCAGAGACGAAATAACTCGATTTTTTCCTTTGTTCGATGACGGACTACAAACCTTTCATGCTAGAAGAGTCTAAGCCTTTGACACCTAAGATATCTCAAAGACTGAATAACAATTTATTCATTATTTTTGAAATATTGACCATTAAATTTTTTCAAGATTCGGTACGCTCTAAGCTAATGTTGTAGATGGTCGGAAGAGAGGTGAGCTATTATTATTTTAAATTTAGAGCTGTACTAATACTGAATTTAAAAATATAAGCTATTCAAAAATTTTTATATGACTTATATATGTGATGGTGTCAGAGAAAAGTGCCCTTATCTTCACCTAGCAGCTTTTTTAAGAATGGCAAAAATGTGAGTTAAATGTGGGTATAACTTTTGATTACATATTTGAATTCAGCAGCAAATTTTCATTAAGAATAGCATAATAGCGAGGGTAAAAATGAAAGAACTGTCCTATTTTTGTCTGATTAAAAATTATCAAAATTTAAACGGCTATAACTCAAAAATATTATACGTTGTTACTACTAAATATTCAAAAATTCATAACTCAGTCAAATTTTGGAATTTTTGGGAGGTACAAAAGGCGTTTTGTTCAGTTGTTTCTCTAGAAACAGATGTCGTTAGCTTGATTTTGACCAGGTGAAAATAAGGGCTCTTTTCTCTGTCAACATTATATATAATAACGAGCTGTTCCAGCGCGTGCCTTCGGCACGCCCTCTACAGCTCGGCCCTCCGGGCGGATGGCCCTGGCGGGCGGCGTCCCAGCATGTGATTATTAGGTCTCCAAAATTCATTTAAAAAAAAGCTCTATTCTCAAAAAAGTATGTTTTTTTTTTAATTATAAAACCTGGCAAAAAATTAACTTTTTCATTAAATTTAGCACGTAAAATTTTGACATTTTATTGTAGTTTAATAGATAGAAGACGCTATCTCTTGGCATAATTTGGCTAGCTTATGAGTAACTCCACAAATAAGTAAGTAGTATCAGAATATATAATTTCAAATAAATTTATGTAATTTGAATAAAAATGATACAAAAGTTTACTCACAGTTTTTAAAAGAATAACTGTAGTAAATTTGTGTCCAGATCGAACAGTGTTTAGAATTGTAATATTTTGCCCCTCTTTCGCCCCCACGCACTCATTTTGGCTATTGATTTTTACAGCATACATTTTATATAGTCTTAAAAACTAACATTACAAAATTTGATCTATATCTGAGAGAGTATTAATTTTTTGCCCCCACTCACATTTTGGGAGGTTGAAATTATTTTAGATATTTGCAAATATTTAGATATTTGCAAATAAATAACTCTCAGTTTACTAAAGAGTAAATGTACAAAAAAGCTAAAAAATTTATATTTTGCCCCCCCCCCCTTCTGCATCCATACAGTCAATTTTGATAGTTGATTTTTACAGGAATAGTTTCTTAAAGTAATAAAGAATAACTCTACAAAATTTGATCAAGATCGGGGAGAGTTTTAATTTTTGACCCCACTCACATTTTGGATAGTTGAGGGGAGGGGTTGGATTACAAAAAATCTTTAAATTATTTTTTAGATATTTGCAAAAAAATCATACACAGTTTTCTAAAGAGTAAATGTACTAAAATGCTAAAAATTTCTATAATTTGCCCCTCCCCCCTTCGCCCCCATACAGTCAATTTGTATAGTTGATTTTTACAGGAATAGTTTCTTAAAGTAATAAAGATTAACTCTACAAAATTTGATCAAGATAGGAGAGAGTTTTAATTTTTGCTCCCACTCACATTTTGGATAGTTGGGAGTCGAATTTCAAAAAAGAAATTACTTTTTAGATATTTGTATTTAGAATTTTATTAAGTAAAAATCAAGTAGATATCTTATCGTTATTTATTGAAAATGCATAATTAGTGTAAACACATTGCAAAGATATTTTGCCCCTTTTGACCCCTTTAGGGGTCAAATTTCAAAAATCTTGAAATTAGTTGTTAGATATTTTAATTTAGTATTTTTATAAGTAAAAAGCAAGTAGATATTTTATCGTCCTTAAGAGATATCGCATAATCAGTGAAAACACACTTTGCCCCCTTTGACCACCTTAGGGGTCGAATTTCGAAAAATCCTTTCTTAGTGAGCCCCTATGTCATAGATGTAATATCCTCTCCAAATTTCATGTTTTTATGTCCAGTGGTTCAGGCTGTTTTGATGATGAGTGAGTGTATCGGGCAAAGAATTTTATATATGTAGATATAGATAATATTGAAAAAATTATATTGAATGTTTTTAAAAGATATGTATTTATTTAAAAAATAAAATATAATACACCTAACTACATAATATTTGTAAAATAATACTTGTTAGTCTTTTAAAATAAATAAATTAAAAGCTCTTGTTTGTTATGGGCAATGTGTAAAAATCCCAATAAAATCAAATAAAAGTTATTTCCTGCATTTTTAAAGGGAAAGATTGAATCTAAGAAACCCCAAAATCCAATTAGTGTTTTGCATTGAAAATATGTATTACATTCTTTAAGCTTTTTTTATTTTGCCTTATGGTAGGAATCGAACAGACAGACAAAACAATAATAATTGTACAATAAATTATTTTTCTCCATGTTTCAGATACTTTTAAACACAATGACCAAAATAATTATAATAAAAAGTAAAAAATGAATAAATTCAAAATACTTGGCCCTTTTCACATCACCTTGCATCCCCTAAGGGCCGGTTGTATGTCGCAAAGTAAATGCTTTTTACCACTAACCAAGGTTAGATGGTAAATGGAGGGGCTGGGATGGCCAATCAGATGACAGGCATAGAAAGTTCCAGTCATCTGATTGGCCATCCCTCCATTACCATCTAACCTTGGTTAGTAGTAAAAGCATTTACTTTGCGTACATACAACTCGGCCCTTAATTAGAGAAAAATTGATAGTATAATATTTCAAGACTTGGTATCTTCTAAGAAAATTCTTGTAAATTGCCAATATTATTGCCAGTGAACGATTTGAGATAAGTGGCCTTTTTAATATATCGATTAATAAAAATTTCTGTGTCAAATTTCAGCTCATCGGCTACAACCATTTTAAAGCTCTCCATAAAATAAAGCGATTTTTTTTCTGAATTCCTTTATTTTATCCTAAAGCTAAAAATTCTAAATCAGCTCTCTGTTTTGTGAATAAAGACATTTCGGTATCGGAATGAAGAACTTTCTAAGACCTTCTGTTTTTGAATTACTGTAGGTATGTATTGAAATCTTGACACGTAATTAGTATACTCGCAGTCAGACAGCATAACAATGCTTAAAATAATTTTTATCTATGTTTCAGATACTTATAAACTCAAATAAGTATAAAAATAATTTAGAGTTTCTATTCATTGGCCGCCCGGTGAGCATTCAGAGTAATAAAAAAATACATTTCCTCGGGAAAGGTGTGCTAGATAACCTACATAAATATCTACACAAAACAGATGATGAGCTAAATTACGTATGCTTTTATTATGATTATACTTTATCCCCTGAATGTAGGCAACCAAGTTTTCACTGAAATTATTGGATAAAAATACTTGGTAGGTTTCACATTAAGATATAAAAAAATAAAACGAATTTATTTTTGGAGAATCTTTAATCTCGATATATATATTAAGTTTTCACTAATTCTAAGTTTGAACGGATTTTAAAGGTTGTTTTATACATTGTTTCTTATGATTCTCAAAAAGGTGTAAATAAAAAATTTCATATTAAAATATTATGGACAGATTCCAAAAAACAAAACTTATGATTGGGATTTAATTAATCTTGGTCAGAAAACAATTTATTAAAAAATTATATTTGAAAAAAAACTAAAAACATGCTTCTAAAAAGTACAAATTAATGTAATACTTAATAAAAAAGTATTGGATTGAAATAATTAATTTGTGTCTCTACTTTAGTTCTTTAGTAGGTAACTTAAATTAATTGAATACAAAACCAATACATTTTAATAAATTTTGTAATAATAAATGTTAGAATTAAATTTAGAATTAAAAATCCTTTTGTGCCCTCTCGGGCTTGGGGCCCTTTCCGACCGGGGGCATTGACGACACGCCAATCCTTTCGGATTTTCCTCGAATTTTCAAATTTGTTATCGAAAATGACTTTTTTATTTTTCAATATTATTCATAATAAAAAAATAGTATTCAAAATTTAGATTAAAGTATTGACAAATATAAAATTTTCAATTCAATATTTTCTGGGTAAGAATCCCTATATTGGCAAAAATCCCGATATGCATGACATCTCTCCGAGATAAATAGAGTTAATAATTACAGGTATAACGTAATCAAACGAATCCATACCACCTGACATCTAATATTATCGGAGGATCACATTTTATTATACACCTCGTTATACACTATTATAGATTAATTTCTTAATTTCTATTATTCTAGGAACGGCTTTTTGAGTCTAGTCAAGAAAATATTTCGAAACTGCAAACAGCTTACCGAGTCTTAGGAGTTTTAAATTTTTCCTCCAATTCAAAATTTGAAATTGCAAGTCTTAATTTGAAGTTGAAAATGTAGGGATACAATGTTTAATGAAATTTTGAAAAATAATTAAAGAAATGATAGAAATCAAATTCTAGAATGTCGCAAACGTTTTCCATGGGGAGCATATGGTCGTGACAGGTAATATGCTTTGTTCTGTCTGTGTTTTTTTGAGGGAAACCCACGCGGACACAAAGGCCGACTCACGTGAAGCCCAAGAGTACTTGGTGCGTTCACCAAGCAAGCAAGCGCCTGGCGAAGATTAATGAATCGGTTGCGACGTCATTAGAAAGCAAGAGTGCACCCACAAGAGGTGGTTACGTGTTGGCCCATGGTCACTTAGGCCCTTTGGTCCCAATCACAAGTCAAACTCCTGCAGAACAACACAAGTGTCCGTTGCACCTTCGACTTGGCGTCTTTCGCATGGTCGACCATAAATTAACCGGCAACCTGAATGGGACACCCACGCAATTAAACAACGAAAAATAAACAATTATTCTTTCGAAAGATAAACAATCCTGAGAAATGACAACATTTCAATAGCTTAAAAAAAACAAACAATGATTTAAAATTCATTTCTGATCAATAATGAAAGTGAAAGACAAAGTGAAAACTTTTTAAAGACTCGGTACGCTCTCTGAAAATTCTGGAGATTTGGCAATTTTTGTCAGTGAAGGGTTGAGATAAGTTGTCATATAAGAGTGCAGTTGTATAGTACGAAATACCAAATTGAGCTCATCTGTAATTCTGATTAAGCCCTTTTAGATGACCTAAATGATTTTGATCCTCTCCTCTATCTCGAATTTTTATTCTAAGGAGGAGCCTGCAAGCATTCTCTTGCCACTCAGGCTGCAATGTATAAACAAACTATTAGAATAATAAGAAACCCTATCAGAACCTTACTGATTTACTTGACTCACTGACCTTTGGAAGAAGCCCCCTACCTTTTTAAATATATTATCACTGTCTGGGACTCGACGAGGTGATATTAATTATTTGATGTCAAATTGGAAAAGTGCATCTCTCATTCTTGAAACAATTAAAAAATATAAAAAGAAAATGTTTATATTTCTTGTAAAATCAAAAACTTTTCTAATGTGGCCAAAATATTAATTTAATTTAGGGCTGTCCAATCCGCGGCACGCGGACCGCATGCGGCCCAGCACTGCAATGAGTTTGGCCAATATAAAATTATAAACTTCCTTAAAACATTGAGATTTATATGTAGAGATATATTTATTCCCTTTTTCGAAATATGATTGTACATTTTTTCAAGAATAAAATTCACTAAAAGCAAAATTATAAGCTCAACTGTATAAGATAAAAAAAAAAATTGTAAGAAGTGATTACTGTTCTGTTCTGTATTGATAAGGTTGTTATTAAAAAGAGAAAAAAATTGTATTTTTTGTGAATGTGCCAAATATCTTTTGAAAATTGTATTCTGATGGCCTTCAATGGTAACGAAGGTAAGAAGAAAATTTAAACGAATGTGTGACATGACTATTTGAAGCCCTGAAGAAGTCGGCAAAGTCGACGAAACGTTGGTGGATAAATAAAAAAGTCACACATAAAAACTTGTCCTTATTTTCCCAATATAAACTTTCAAATTATAAATAAAAAAAATGAAGTTACGAATATTTAAAAATTCTTCTTCTTTTCATATTTTCATTTTCTAAAATATTTATTATTTCAGCAATTTATATGCTACGACACCAACCAAGTCTATAAATTATCATTCTAGTACAAAGGAGACAATAAGGAATTGGGGTTTTCTAGAACAATCACAATTAATTGATAATTTCTCTCACTGGACTAAAACGTGTCAGGACTTGTCTTGATTCGGACAGCAGTAGAGTGACTACCGGCTCATGAATGATAGCGTGTTACCAATTAATCAGGCTGTAATATTCCTGTGAAGAAAAAATTAATTTGGGAATGAGAAACGAGCGTATACGACTGCTACGAATGAATCTTTTAGCCGAGTTCGTCATGAGAGTTTACGCCCATTCTTGATTCGAAATTAACAATCTCCCAAAAGCCACTCATGGGGCCCAACATCTACATGGAATTATTACAAAGAGCTCCTTCTTATCAGAAAAATAGAAAAAGGTTGTCTTTGATGCTATCCAGAGAAATGCCTACTTTGCGCACTCGGAAAACTTAATACTAGCCATGTTGCAGAATGAAAGGCAACATATTCATGAACTCGGACTGCGAGGGATAATTAAGGCTAGAGGCATCATTTGGAGCAGTAGTATACGCCGGTTTCAGATTCCCAAATTAAATTTTTCTTCACAGGAATATTACAGCATAATTAATTGGTAACACGCTATCATTCATGAGCCGGAAGTCACTCTACTGCTGTCCGAATCAAACTTTCATGAAATCATCAAAACTGGCTTCAAAATGAATATAGCCATTGAAAGACATATTAAACTAGTTACTGAAGGTTGAGCAATCGTTTGCGGCCAGGGAACCAGAGATGGTTTTATTAGAACCCAGATTCAGTCCAGGAAGGAAATTCCGAAATTCCAGTCTAAATAACAGTTCTTCAAGTGAATTGCACAACCTCAAGACGACTTCTGAAAAATCCAAGATTTTGTTATATTGTGTGTTATGTTTATTTACAACTATGGTAATATCAGGAGAAATAAAATTTGAAAAAAAAATTAATATCTTGCTTTTTCACTCCACTCTACTGTACCGGGTGATTCAATAAGGGTGACGAGGTACCATATCTCAGGAACTAATAATCGTAGAAGTTTGGGAAAAAAATCCTTCAGAGGAAATCGACCAAGAAAAATTGCTGGAAATATTTTTTAAGTTCATACGTCCACCGCTAGGTGGCTAAATAGCTTCGATCGTATAAAAAAATGCAATTTTCTCAAAAATTTTCCTATATAAGTTTAGAAATGAATACTCTCACGTTAATGCCACTATAATAGTCCATCTTTTTGATAAATGACTTTTTATTGTAGGACGTAAAATAAAGGCGGGAGGGGATGCTAAACTTTTATGGACTGAAGTATCTATAACTTAAGTTTGACTTAACGGAATTTTGTTAACAAGGTCTGGTTCAAGAAAGGAAGGTTTGGTGAATAAAATAAAAAACCATCCATGCCATTCTACTTCTTGCCGCCCTCGCTAAGGGGCGTGTTTTATAAAGTTAAGCGTTTTATTAATTTTGCTCCAAAATCTTAAATGGAACCGTATAATTATTTTATTAAATTCAGAAAGTAGATCAAATTTGCAACAAAATATGTTCAAACCGCATGTCGATATCTTTTTTCGTTTAACAGTTATTGCTTAAAGAATATTTTATTAACGAATTTATTAAAGAAACAAAATAGGTAATTGAGTTTTCAAATTTTTTTTTAAGTTTCGTAGTCAAGCATGCCATGGAGAAATAAAAAAAACAGTTTAAAACTTTGTTCTTATTTTCATTTAATCACAACAATAATGATAATAACGCTTTTCTGTGTCGCCTGTGAGTAGGTATTAAATTTCAAAAATGTCTAATTTCTTAGAAGGCCGTGAAAGACTTGGTTGACAGTTTCTATGGAAACGGCGATTTTTCACAAATAGATGTTAATGTTTTAATTGTTATTTTATTGTTTGTTATGTTATATCATTATTGTTGTGATTAGATGAAAATAAGAACAAAGTTTTAAACTGTTTTTTTATTTGTCCATGGCATGCTTGACTTCGAAACATAAAAAAAAATTGAAAACTCAATTACCTATTTTGTTTCTCTGATAAATTCGTTAATAAAATATTCTTTAAGCAATAACTGTTAAACGAAAAAAGATATCGACATGTGGTTTGAACATGTTTTATTGCAAATTTGATCTACTTTCTGAATCTAATAAAATATTTATACGGTTCTATTTAAGATTTTGGAGCAAAATCAATAAAACTGTTAACTTTATAAAACACGCCCCTTAGCGAGAGCGGCAAGAACTAAAATGGCATGGTAGTTTTTTATTTTATTCAACAAACTTTCCTTTCTTGAACCAGACCTTGTTAACAAATTTCCGTTAAGTCAAACTTAAGTTATAGACTCTAGAGTCCATAAAAGTTTAGCATCAACTCCCGCCTTTATTTTACGTCCTACAATAAAAAGTCATTTATCAAAAAGATGGACTATTATAGTGGCATTAACGTGAGAGTATTCATTTCTAAACTTATATTGGAAAATTTTTGAGAAAATTGCATTTTTTATACGATCGAAGCTATTTAGCCACCTAGCGGTGGACGTATGAACTTAAAAAATATTTCCAGCAATTTTTCTTGGTCGATTTCCTCTGAAGGATTTTTTTCCCAAACTTCTACGATTATTAGTTCCTGAGATATGGTACCTCGTCACCCTTATTGAATCACCCTGTACATAATATGGTTGAAACTTTAAATAAGATTTGCAACTTCAAGACATTTGAATTTTGGATCAAAATTTTTAGAGAATAGTTTTAAGCCCCTTAGGCAACTATTAAGAGTTCAGGTATAAAAAAATTAAAAAAATTTTGATTTTAACTCCACCATACTGACCAACCAGTATCCCAAAATAAAGTCAAAAAATTACTTAAAATATTGAGATTTATTTGGAGGTACTGGAAAACACACAACAATTTAGCCTGATAATTTTTACTTTATCCAATGCGAAGCATGGGGAAAGTATTGTAATCGGTCTGGCAGCAAGCGCGACTTCAAAGGGTCCTCAGGTAAAGACTACGGAACGCATGGACTCAATTAAAGTCACAAATTGTAGTATTCAATTAGGTTGAATTTTAGCACGTGACGGTTTTGCCAAAAATAACATGGGGTCTCGTCGAGAGGCCAAAAAGTGCCATTTTTTCATTTAGTGTGTGCGAATGGATGGATGGATGGATGTATATATGGATGTATGTATGGATGGATCTATGTTATCGTTTTTTGGCCCACGATTTTTTCCACACCGTTACACCGATTGAAATGAAATTGAAAACCTAGCATTAGTTTAACAAAATGAAGCGCTGATTAGTTTTTGGTATATATCGGCCCACAAACATTAGTACTTTATTTCAGTACTTTTTTAGTTTTTTCTAAATATCTTGAAAATGACTTAACCAATTTTGATGAAAATTAATATCCTAATTAAGTACCTTGGAGACCACAAAAAAGGTTAAATAAAGTTTTTAGTAAAATTATATTTTAAAGTACTTTACTCTAGAGTAAGATAGTACTTTTTTAATTTTTAAATTCTTTAAAATTTATTCATTTGAAAGTTTTAATATAGCTCATTTAGCCTTGCTTAAGTAAGAATGGATAGGCTTCTCTCTGTGAAATGCTAAAAATTTGGGAGGAATTTTTATAAGTAACCATAGCAACTGCGTTGTTTTCTTATCCGTTACCTTTGCTGAAGACATAAAGAAATCGACTTTAAACCAAAAATAGCGATTGATTCTCATCTAGTACTTGAGGAATAACCATTCTATATTGGATTTTTGCCGTTTCGGTTTTAAATGGTAACCATTGCTGAAGAAATGGAGGAATCGAGTTAAAATCAAAAATAGCGATTGATTCTCATCTATTACTTGAGGAATAATAATTCTACATTAGATTTTTGACGCTTCGATTATTATTGGTAACCATTGCTGAAGACATGGAGGAATCGGCTTAAAATCAAAAATAACGATCGATTCTTGTCTAATACTAGAGGAATAACCTTATTGCATTCCATTTTTGATGTTTTGACTATTAATGGCAACCTCTACTGAAAACGTGGAAGAATCGACTTAAAATCAAAAAGACTAAATTCTTTTTTGGTAAACAACTCAAGCTTGAATGAATTTGGATAAAGTTTAGCAACGATCCGTTGCAGTTTATTTTTTTCTAAAATAAGAAATCTGAGAATCTACTGTGAAGTTTTCGAAAAATAAAAGTGGTAATTTTAATTTTGAATTTGGAACTAGATTTCAAGATTTCCGAAAAGATAATCATCATTTTGGTCTAGTTTCGACTCCAATTTCATTAGAAATAAATTTTCTACTTGCAAATTTCTGAATGATTCTTCTAGAACAGTAGTTCCCTACCTTTTGTGGCCCATCGCCCCTTTCTGGAGGTTGACTAACAGCTATCGCCCCTTTTTCATTTTCATTGTATGCCTAATTTTAATTTGAAGTAAAGTAAATAATAAAGCAGTTGTGATATTTTAAACAATTTTATTACCGTATATAAAAAAAAACCAAAGCAGTTTTATCTGGTCACTCTTAAATAAAATAGAAAAAAATTAAAATGTACATTTTTCACAGATTTTTTGAAGAACAAAGATGTGAAATAATTATTGTAACTAAGATCATTGACGTACATTTAAATAAACTGCAACGGATCGTTGCTAAACTTTATCTAAATTTATTTGAAATATCAATATGTTTATTCCTTTATTATTAATAAGATATCACTTGCGATTTGCAGGTCATGTTGACTTTAATTCAAAAATAATTATCGATTCTCATTTAATACTTGAGGAATAACAATTCTACATTAGGTTTTTGACGTTTCGATTATTATTAGTAACCATTGCTGAAGACATGGAAGAATCTACTTAAAATCAAAAATAGCCATCGATTCTCATCTACTACTTGAGGAATAACAATTCTACATTAGATTTTTGTCGTTTTGATTATTATTGGTAACCATTGCTGAAGACATGGAGGAATCGACTTAAAATCAAAAATAACGATCGATTCTTATCTACTACTAGAGGAATAACCTTATTGCATTCCATTTTTGATGTTTTGACTATTAATGGCAATCTCTACTGAAAACGTGGAAGAATCGACTTAAAATCAAAAAGACTAAATTCTTTTATGGCAAACAACTCAAGCTTGTTCACCTTCTGGCGGAACAAGAAAGTCCGTACTACTTGGCTAACAGAAACTGAGAAAGACATCAAAGAGCTGGGACTAATTGACTTGCAAGACAGAAAAACAATAAGACTTACTCTCAAAAAAGTCAAGAGTTTTCAGGAGAAACCGCTTAAAAAATGCACCCCTTGGTCGGAAGAAAGAAAAGAAAGGCTCGGGAAGTGATGCGTACATACTGGGCTAAAATAAAATCCCAACAGTTGAACAAACGTGGTCCTCAGTAGGCCCATCCGAAAGAAGAAGAAGAAGAAGATGAGAATCAATCACTATTTTTTATTTTATGTTTATTCTTCTATGTCTTCAGAAATGGTTACCAATAAAAACCGAAACATCAAAAATCCAATATAGAATGGTTATTCCTCAAGTACTAGATGAGAATCAATCGCTATTTTTGATTTTATGTCGATTCCTCTATGTCTTCAGAAATGGTTACCAATAAAAACCGAAACGTCAAAAATCCAATATAGAATGGTTATTCCTCAAGTACTAGATGAGAATCAATCGCTATTTTTGATTTTAAGTCGATTCCTCTATGTCTTCAGCAAAGGTAACGGATAAGAAAACAACGCTGTTGCTATGGTTACTTATAAAATTTATTCCCAAATTTTTAGCATTTCACAGAGAGAAGCCCCTCCACTCTTACTGAAGTTAGGTTAAATGAGCTATATAAAACGATGAAATGAATAAATTTTAAAGAATTTAAAAAAGTATTATCTTACTCTAGAGTAAAGTACTTTAAAATATAATTTTACTAAAAACTCTATTTAACCTTTTTTGTGGTCCCCAAGGTACTTAATTAGGATATTAAATTTCATCAAAATTGGTTAAGTCATTTACAAGATATTTAGAAAAAACTAAAAAAGTACTGAAATAAAGTACTAATGTTTGTCGACCGAAATGTATCAAAAACTAATCAGCTCTTCATTTTGTTAAACTAATGGTAGGTTTTCAATTTCATTTCAATCGGTGTAACGGTGTGGAAAAAATCGTGGGCCAAAAAAACGACAACATCCATCCATACATACATACATACATACATACATACATCCGCACGCACTAAATGAAAAAATGGCACTGTTTGGCCTCTCGACGAGACCCCATGTAACTTTTGGCAAAACCGTCACGTGCTAAAATTCAACCTAATTGAATACTACAATTTGTGACTTTAATTGAGTCCATGGGTTCTGTAGTCTTTACCTGAGGACCCTTTGAAGTCGCGCTTGCCGCGAGACCGATTACAATACTTTCCCCATGCTTCGCATTGGATAAAGTAAAAACAGGAGTACATGTTTTCATTTTTAAATTGGAATCTGGAAAAATTAAGAAAGTTGACAGTTAAAATTTGAAAAAATAAATGAAAGTTTGAAAACTTTGTTATTTTTTTATTTTACCTTTTCAATGGCTGCCTTGTGCTTGGTGGATTTTAGTTAAAGCTTCAATATCTGGTTTTATGTTCGTCAAGTTTAGGCGCAAGTCTCCTTTGAGGCAAATGTCCAACTTATTTCTTTGTTTTGTCAGGAGCTGGACAACAGAACTAAATCCTTTTTCAACTAAATATGTTGACGAGAACGACATGAGAAGTGGTTCAATTTTTCCCCATAGATGTGGATAAGTGTCCACCATATGCTTCACCCAGGCTAACTCGTAACCGGTCTGCTTGAAAATGATTTTCGCCTCACAGTCATAGTTCAGATCTATAGAAACTCCGTCTGCAAAGATTTATCAAGCTTATCCACAGCTTCAAACGAGAATCAGTAATTTGTAACTTAGTCAAATCTACAAATCTTGATTCCATGTCAGTTTTTAACTGGTCAAGGTGATCAGTAAAAATTAGGATTTTGGCTTCTGGGAGTTCAGGAGTCTCGTTATCTGACACTGAACACTTTTTAAGGGTCGGAAACTGAATCAGCTCTTTACGGCCAATATTTACCATCTGAATATCAAACTTGGCGATGAATGATGAAATAATTCCTTTGGCCTTGATAAGTTTCATATTTTTTCCTTGAAGCCTTATATTAACTTCATTCATTTTTGCAAAAATATCTGTGAGATACGCAAGTTCCAACTTACGATCCTTCAAATTCTCACTTAAAAGAGGATCAGACTTGTCGAGAAACTCGTGTCAAATAATTCGAAGAAACTGCGGAAACAGTTTCCTTTGGAAAGCCACCTCACGGCCGTATGTAGAAGCAAGCGTTCGAATTCCTCATCATTTTCATGGCAAGGTTTTCGGAACAGACGGTCATTGAGGGAATTAGCTTTGATCTTGTTTACACCAGTAATAACCAGTTGTAGGGTTTCATGCAGAACACCACTCAATTTTTTCGCAGCTAAGTGTTGACGATGAATGACACAGTGAATAGTGATGTCCTCTGGCACTTGTTTCTTAAGGTGGGCTAGAAACCCAGTATGACGACCTGACATGGCAGGAGCACCGTCTGTTGCGCAAGCGCTCACGTTTGTTAGGGGAATCTCTTTTCCCTCAAAATAATCTTGCACCACTTTAAAAATCGACGATCCATTCGTATCAGTGATCAAAGTTTTAGCAAACAACATTTCTTCTGTAATTTTCTTTTGTTCATTGATTAACCTCACAAAAATTGCTTTGTTATCAATCACAGTTGATTCATCAATCTGCAATTCGAATTTACTTTTTCAACAAATTTGTGAGTTTGGATTCAACGTCCGTGGCCATTTCGTCAATTTGCCTGAAAACAGTATTGTTGCTCAAAGGAATCGATTGACTTATCTTATTATTAGGGCCCTCCCTCGCCTACCATGATTTCAACAATTTTTTTGATAGCCGGTAAAACAAGAGTTTCGCTAATTGTGTGAGGTTTACCACATTTAGCGATCAATAAATACACCTCGTAATAAGCAAGAAAACCTTTGTCAAGATCGATTGTTCGTTTTTTAAATAATTCACTCTCATTAGGACGTATAGCAGCTTTAGCTTTGAGTTGTTGAAAATAACTAAGTTCTTCACTCTCTTTATCACTGTGTACTCCTTGATAAATGATCTTTCATTCGCGAAGGCTTCATTGCTTGATTAATAGTTTTATCGCACAAAAGACAATGTGGAAACAGCCCATTTTGCGGTGACGCGATAAAACCGCATTTTAAATACTCAGCTGAGTATTGACGACACTTCTTCTTTGAATCCATAGTACATGAACTTCTACTGACTTAAAAACTGACTTGCTTGTAATAATAAAACTTGAGCAAGATGCGAGGTAGGTTTCACAAAAAAGAAATAAAACAAAATTGAGTTTTGAAATCGATATATTTCTTTGACTCCTGATGATGGGCTCACCCCCGAAATATATCGAATTCAAAACTCAATTTTGTTTTATTTCTTTTTTGTGAAACCTACCTCGCATCTTGCTCAAGTTTTATTATTATATCAAAATGTTTCATCTAGAACCAACACCTAACTCCTTAAAAGTTTTTGACTTGCTTGTGTCTTGAAAATTGATGGACTTTTTGAGTGGAAATTCCCCAAAACCATCTTATTGGTTGAATCCTTAATTATGGGGCGTTCAAAATATTAAAGCTTGCCTATTTTCTAGAAATTAGTCTCTTGGAAAGAAATTCCCACGCAGAGTCGAAATTTAGAAAATCCCTATCACTGAATTTATTATTGACATCTGGTGTTTCCTTCAGTTAAAATGTCTTCCGACAGAACTTAATCTCTTAACCCAAAATATGACAAACATAAATTAAATTTATTGAGGTTCAAAAAGTAGGAATTGTTAAGTCCCACCATCCTATTGTCAAATAAGGCACATTCCAGCATCAAAGGACATGCCGCCAACTACTCCGAAATATTATCATTAAAAACAATTATATTATTATCAAGAAAAAAATACTCTAAATGCAGAGTTCACAACAGTATGTTTCTTTGTAATTTATTAGAAATTTAAATATTTTTTCTAAAAAATATTAATATAACTTTATTTATATTTGAGAATGAAAATTAAATTTAACAACTCGCAAGAGAAGTGATTCCATTTCTTTGCACGTGAGGATATTTTTAATTTTTCCCCCTTTGAATAATTATCGCCCCCAATCGCTTCCTACTCAATTATCGCCCCCAATCGCCCCTTACTCAATTATCGCCCCACCCTGATAACCCATATCGCCCCCAGGTTGGGAACCACTGTTCTAGAACAACAATTAGATACCGATCTGAAAGAAAAATTGAATATTGTTTCTTTATTAAAAATTTATATTAATTATTATCTAGCCAAGAAAAAATATAAACAAATACTAATACATAATATCACTTTCTATAAGTATGTAGTTATGTATTTACATATACGACAAGCTATTTTCATGTAGGTATAAAAGTAAAATTAGAAGCTCACTATGAGCTAAAAAAAATAATAAAGTGCTCATTTCTACATTATTAACTATCTTTTTTTGAAAAACAAATATCAATAAAATTATATTTTTCCGGTGGCCCGAAACATTTGTTTTTACTTCAAATGTGGACCGTGTAATCCGTGTTGCTGGACACCCCTGATTTAATTAATGAAAATTCCTCGGAATATAATTTGAAACAGAAAAAGAAACATACAGCCAAAACCATAAACCTCTTTTTTTCTAAATATTACCTCTAAATATTTATTAGCCAAGAGTAAATGTTAACGTGACCCCAGGGTTTTAATTATTAAAGAGCTCTTGATCATTAATTAATATTCTTTTCTAAATTAAACAAAGCTGATTTGTTACATTTCTGAGTTCTGGAAGTGTATATGATATTTGCTTATTAAATTACCATCCACAATGCGATTCTTGGATTAACAAACATGGCGCAGATTTTTAGAGAGATGAGATTTATTGTTATTAAAATGTATTCTCTCCAAAACCAATTATGATAATATGACTAACCTACAAAAAATAGCTTATAGAGCTCAAATTGCCGATAGTGGGAGTGTTAAAATTTTTAAAGAACATACAAAAAGTTGTCAACTGAATTTGAGTTGTTAGTTGATTTTTAATATCCTAAGTCAGAAAAATAGATTTCAACACCTCGTGAAACAAACTCTTTTGACATACAATATAAATCATTACGGTCCGTCAGGTCTTAGATAAAAAAGTGACATTATTTAATCTTATATACATATATTAAATGAGCAATTCTTGGATATATATATATAATATAGAATCGATTTCTCGAAAACGGCTCTAAAGATTTCGATAAAAATTGATGAACTTATCAAGTCTCATGAAATATTAATCGTGTATAAATTTTAATCCGATTGAAATAAAGGAAGGGGTGTAAATTAGTCAAGTAGCAAAATAAATATTTTAATGGTACATATCTCGTCTTCGGTAAGCCTCAGAGCCTTGAAATTTGAAACTTAAGCTATCTAGAGGCTACAAGATATACCACAAGATTCTGGCTAAAATAGAACTACCGGAAGATGTTTACGTAGGTACGTAGGTACGTGTACACCCCTGTGTTTCGCAACCATAATCTGAGAGCAACGAAATTCGAAACTTAAGCTCGATATAGGCTAGAAGGGGTGCAGCAAGCTTTTGCTTGAAATCGGAACATCGTAAGTTGACATGTACCATATATGAAAGATTTTTCGTTTTTTTTTTCTATTTTCTCAAAAATGACCCTAACGATTTTTTTTAAATTGGTGTACTTATCAAGTGTCATGAGTTATTAGTCGTGTATAAATTTTAATCTGATTGAAATAAAGGAAGGGGGTGTAAATTAGGAGTGTGGTAAAATAAATATTTTAATCATTCATATATCGTTTTCGGTATGTCGCAGAGCCTTGAAATTTGAAACTTAAGCTATTTAGAGGCAAAAAGTTATAGAGCATCGCACGGTGCTCCAGGCACTTGAAATTATATTAAAAAATAACAAAGCATTTCAATCAACAAATACACTTAAATATCAAGTTAAGGTAAACTGGCATCAGTAAATAATTAAGTTATTCATCGTAGAAAGTCGAATCTCCATCATCTCTAAATAGGGATCGCGATATGATCCTATCGAAAGAATTATCTCTAATTTCTATTATTCGAAATGTAATACGAAAATCTGAGAAAAGGATTTTAATGAAAATTTATGGTATTCTCTTTATACTTAAATTACTATTCATTCAGTGTATCTTTTGTTGTTGTTGTTGTTGGAAAGAAAGATAAATTAAATCTTTCCCAATGTCCCGAGGGGGAGAGAGAGTAGGCGCTTATCGCAACTAGATATCGCCTTACGAATTCAGCATCGGACGCCGCGTGGATTTCTGAGGGCATCTCCTGCTCCACGATGGTCCACTTACCAGATTCCCACAATCCCAGATGCACTTTTACATTTTCAACAACGGAGGAGAGGAAATCTTTACGTGCGCGTTATGTTCCTTGTTTGCATATCGTCAAAAAAGTAGTCCGAAAGTTTTCGGACCAACAACATCAATAAATTACAGTTTTATTTCGATTATGCAACAAATAGAATCGTGTTTTTTACTTTATCAAATGCGAAGCATGGGGAAAGTATTGTAATCGGTCTAGCGGCAAGCGCGACTTCAAAGGGTCCTCAGGTAAAGACTACGGAACCCATGGACTCAATTAAAGTCACAAATTGTAGTATTCAATTAGGTTGAATTTTATCACGTGACGGTTTTGCCAAAAATTACATGGGGTCTTGTCGAGAGGCCAAAAAGTGCGATTTTTTCATTTAGTGCTTGCAGATGTATGTATGGATGTATGGATGGATGGATGGATGAATAGATGTCTGTTATCGTTTTTTTGGCCCACGATTTTTTCCACACCGTTGCACCGATTGAAATGAAATTGAAAACCTAACATTAATTTAACAAAATGAAGCGCTGATTAGTTTTTGGTACATATCGGTCAACAAACATTAGTACTTTATTTCAGTACTTTTTAGTTTTTTCTAAATATCTTGAAAATGACTTAACCAATTTTGATGAAATTTAATATCCTAATTAAGTACCTTGGGGACCACAAAAAGGTTAAATAAAGTTTTTAGTAAAATTATATTTTAAAGTACTTTACTCTAGAGAAAGATAGTACTTTTTAAAAAAATTATTTTAAATTCATTTAAAACTTATTCAATTGATCGTTTTATATAGCTCATTTAACCTTGCTTAAGTAAGGATGGATAGGCTTCTCTCTGTGAAATGCTAAAAATTTGGGAGGAAATTTTATAGGTAACCATAGCAACTGCGTTGTTTTCTAATCCGTTACTTTTCCTGAAGAAATAGAGAAATCGAGTTAAAACCAAAAATAGCGATTGATTCTGATCTAGTACTTGAGGAATAACCATTTTATATTGGATTTTTTGACGTTTCGGTTTTGATTGGAAACCATTGCTGAGATTCTTCATTGTGGTTCAGCGTTTAGTGCCAGACTTAGGTTTGGTTCAATTTCGATTGAAAGAAGATAAGGTCTTCCCCTGTTGGAGGTGTGTGTCTGTGGTGGAAGAAATCGTTCTCGAGGCAAGGCAAGAAAAAAAATCTTAGAGGAAAAAGAATATAGAAGAAAGAAAAAAAAATTGACGAGAAGAAAGAAAAAAATACGACTAGAAGAAAGAAAAAAGAAAATGCAATCAAGCCCAGGAGTTTCAAGTCGCCTCCCTTCTCCAGTGAAAGTGAAACGCCTAAGAGTTCTACAGCCGGACTGGTGAGTTTGAAAAATTTTAAACTGTTTTTATAAGGATTCCCAACAAAAGTATAAAATTATCAAAAAAATTAATTAATAATAAATTATTATTAAATAAATTTAGTATAAATTCACTCAAATCAATTGAAATGGCCGAGTTAGATTTTCTCTATATAATAAAGTCCATACCTGAATTCAATGGGAGAAATATGAATTTAGACATATTCATTTCCTGTGTCGAAAATATTATTGAAAAATTTAAAAATGCCACAGATATAGAATTATTATTAGATCTAATAAAAACAAGATTAGATGGCGAGGCATATCAATGTCAACATTATAAAATTTTAAATTCATGGGAGGAATTGAAGAAAGCTTTGCAAAACAATTTCGGAGATAAAAAATCCAAATAATTATCGTCAAAAAGGAAATAATTTTGAAAATAACAGGGAATTAAATTTTATTAGTCAAAATCAAAGAGTTAATTTTAATCAAAAGCATAATTTTTATAATAATTCAGGTAATTTTTATAACAGGGAAATTATCATAATCGAGAGAGAAATTTTTCTTCAGCTAATATAAAAAGAATTAAAAATAAATAATGAAAACTTAGAAATAAACTCGGATAATGAAATTAATGAATCAAATGTAGGAAAAAATTTAATAAAAAATATAATTAACGGGGATAAAATTGAACAGAATGAGCAAGCAATTAGAAAAATAGATAAAAAAATAAATCGATTAAAAATAGGAGATAAGAGCGATGGTTTAAATAATGGGCTAGATTCATTTGCAAATTTAAAAGTTGAGGATAATCTAATAATTTTGAAAGAAAGGGATGAACTAAATGATAAAATGAAAATAGGTGTAAGGATTAAAGATAAATCCGGTAAATGAAAAAGAAATGAAATAAAAAATGATATTAATGATGAAATTGATGCCAAAAGTCAAAAAGAAAGTGAAAATAAAATAAATAAAAAGTCCTAAGATACAAAAAAGGGTTGATTTAAATATTAAAAATTTAGAAAAAAATAAATTACGAGATTTAAATAGTAGGGGTGTCTGGATTGTTGCCACTTTCTTCGAGCTTTCCTTTTTGACAAGATAAGTTCTTTTATATCCAATGGATAAAATATTTTATGAGAAATATTTTCTCGTACTGATGGTGTGCTTTCCTCTGCTGCTTGTTCTATATCAGCTATGAATTGCTCAACTTCTTTATCAATTTGCTCTTTTGTCGTAAGTGGTATTTGGAGGTTTATAAACTGTTCGAGCTTTCTTCTAAATTCATTCCAATCAGTTTTTTTGTTGGTGAGGCTTGGAGGGATTTTCTTTCGCAGAACATTTTCGCTAAGTGTTAGGATTATCGGGGTATGATCTGATGATAGATCATTGCTACCTTCCACATGAATATATTTATTTGAAATTCCTTTAGATATAAAAAATTCAATCAAATCTGGAATTTTCGCAGGGTCGGTTGGCCAATAAGTGGGCAATCCTGAAGATAAAAATTCACATTTACAGGTTTGTGCTGCTTGATAAAGTTCTCTTCCTTTTGTTATTATTAATCTTGATCCCCAGTGCGTATGCTTGGCATTGTAGTCACCTCCAATGAGAAAATGATTTCCAAGGGTTTTAAACAGATTGGAATAAGCATCTTTATTTAGACAATGTTTTGGTGGACAATAAATTGCTGAAATTTTCACGTCGTTATTTTTAGCATGTATTGAAACTGTTGTAACTTGCATAGAAGGATCTTCGATTTTTTGTTCTTCGTGATGTTGAATAATGCTTCTTATTAATATAGCCGAACCTCCTCTTGCCTTTTCAGATGGATGTGGACTGTGATAGAAGTTATAATCGCGGATTTTCACATAGGATTGTTTTGTGAAGTGTGTTTCGGAAATGAGACATATATCTATGTTTTCGTTTTTTAGAAATATTTCTAATTCCGAAATATGGTGAAGTGGGCCATTTGCATTCTATGTAGCTATACGTAATCTTCTTCTTTTCTTGTATTTGTGATAATTTCAGAATAAGATTTATTGTTTGAAATTGGATTTTTCACGGCTAAATGGTTGTTTGCATTAACTTTATTACTTTTAATAGTTGTAGAAGTAGCTCTATTTTGCCCCTGTTAGCGGGTGTTAATCAGTTTTTTTCTTCTATCTTGTTGTTCTTTTGCAACTGGGCACCCTCTATAACTTGCTGGGTGTTGAGCTCTGCAATTGACACACTTTGGTTTTTCACTATTTTTCAAAGAACAATTACTAGTGGGGTGGGGGCCTGAGCATTTTACACAAGAAAATTGTCGCCCACAAAATCTTTGAGTATGCCCAAAGGCTTGGCAGCGCATTGAGGGATAATATTAGTTTTTTTCCTTAATGGTTCTATTTTAACAGCTAATCCTATTATTGATTTGATAGAATATATTTTTTCAATTTTTTCATGGTTATCAAATGTTAGCATAAAAAGCTGCAATCCTCTTTTTTGGACAATTTTCTCCCTTTGAATTTTTCGATTTTTCTTTTTTAATTATATTTTTATATTCACTAATTTGGAAGATTCCTTAAGATCTTGGATAATTTCATTTTCGTCACATGATGGATGCAGTCCTCTGGCCATTACCTTAATGGGTCTTAAAGCTTTGTCCTCATATGAATGCCATTGAACTTTATTTTTAGTCAATGCAACTAAAAAATATTTTAAAAAAATTAAAAAATATTTTAAAAATATTTAAAAAAATTAAAAAATTAAAAAATATTTTTAAAAATATTTTTTTTTTAAATATTTTAAAATATTTGCTTGAGTTGTTTACCAAAAAAGAATTTAGTCTTTTTTGATTTTAAGTCGATTCTTCCACGTTTTCTGTAGAGGTTGCCATTAATAGTCAAAACATCAAAAAAGGAATGCAATAAAGTTATTCCTCTAGTATTAGATAAGAATCGATTGTTATTTTTGATTTTAAGTCGATTCCTCCATGTCTTTAGCAATGGTTACCAATAATAATCGAAGGGTCAAAAATCTAATGTAGAATTGTTATTCCCCAAGTAATAGATGAGAATCGATCGCTATTTTTGATTTTAAGTCGAATCCTCTGTGTCTTCAGCAATGGTTACCAATAATAACCGAAATGTCAAAAATTCAATGTAGAATGGTTATTCCTCGAGTATTAAATGAGAATCGATCATTATTTTTGAATTAAAGTTAACATGAGCTGAAAATCGCAATTGATATCTGATTAATAATAAAGGAATAAACATATTAATATTTCAAATGAATTTGGATAAAGTTTAGCAACGATCCGTTGCAGTTTATTTCTAAATGTAAGTGACGGCCTGGAATTTTCTGACACAGTGATAACTGTGACCATGACACTCCTATCAATGTACCAAAACACTAAGTACAACGGTGTGTTACTCTTGTTTTCATTTATTATATTTTTATAGTCTCACTCCACCTTGAGAGAATCTTTAACTTACTGCTTACGCCTTGAAAAGATTCGCTGAAATCGTTTATCATTGACAGTTTTATATATATCCGAAAACAAAGAAATTCGGCACAGTCAGTGATTGTAACTATATGATATCAGTATAAAATAGCAGTTCCAGATGTACCACCAGTTCATCTCTAGTAATATAATAATATAGTATGGGAATCTTGTTTTCGAGAAAAATTATAGAATTTTGATTTTTACGTTTCGATTTCGAGAGTCGAAAAAATATGGGATGTGGCCATCTCATGAGTTTATCTCAATCATGCACCTCCCTCCCTCATCTAGGCTATTGTAAGAAGCAGATTTTTTATTGATAGTTCCCTAATTTGTTGACCGATTTCAACCAAAATGTAGTCATCTCTAAATCTCGATATAAAATATATAAATATAAAATTTCGTTTTGGTACCTTCATTGGTTTTTGAGCTAAAATGTACACAAAATTTGGTAACGATTTTTCAGTACTTGTCTTATTTTTTTTTTAAATTTATAAATATTTTGATAAAATAATTCGAGTGAATAAGGACTATATATATTATATACATATAGGTAAGCTTTGTGTGATAAATTAAATAATATTTTTGCATGCTATTTAGTTCGGTGAGCTGAATTTTATTTATTTATTTATTTATTTATTTTTTGTTAAAATAGCTCTAGCAGATTTTGGAAAATAAAAAAAAAAAAGTATTCGAAAAAAGAAGGTGGGTCTAACAATGAAAAAATTTTGATTACAATTTTGTTAAAATATACCAAATTTAATTAAAATAATAAGATGATAGTTCTTGCTCTCTGAAATGGTAATTTTCCCCTACTTAGGAACCAATTTTTAGTATTTACTTTTCTTCTTTATTGATTTGAACTCGTGAGAATTATTTCTAAATCATTGGCAACCTGCCAACCAAAATTTAATAACCATTCATTTGGTTCGAATCGATTATGAAATCATAAGTGTGCTCAAATAATTAAAATTGAATAATATCTCCAAATGGATCGGTCACACTTGAAATTCACTTTGCCACTCTTAAATAGAAAAAAGCCAAGCCTTAAATGAAATCATCACTGTCACTAACAATTCTTAAATTATTATTTATCCTATAAACACAAAACTAAATCAAAGACCACTTTACAAGTTCGATTAGACCAAATTTTAGGAATAAAAATTAATTCATTAAAAATCAAAAACTTAATTGTAAGATGAGGACAGATTTTATATTTAAATTTTCACTCGGCTTTAATTTATTTATTAATTTAGGTTGAGTAAATAAATTATATTGGTTTGTATATATATATATATATATATATATATATATATATATTTATATATATATACATATATATTATTTACTAATTCTCATCTATCTGATTCTTTGGGGAATCGAAACAGATGAATTTTGTTCAGTTTTTTCAATAATAAATTTTATTTAGAATGTTTATATGTTAACACTTAAATGAAAGCGAAAGTTAAAACTTTTATCCGGTCACTGCTCTATTTTTGGTGCACTTGGGACCAGACTCGTTTTGATAGTGAACCAAGAGTTGAAAAAAGAGATACAGGACCCAGGCCTTTAGGGATCCACCTTCTGGTGTATCTCCTCTTCTCATCAATATCATTAAAAAAAGTCGGGTATGATCCGACATCTTCTAGCGTTAAGCTCCGCAAATGCCTTCTCCATTTAGGCGATGGATCACTGACTAGATCCTAAATCAAGTCTTATATATATTCAACTCTCTAGTTCAATCGCGTTTTTCTTCTATTTAGTATGGTTGTTATCAATACTATATCTCATCTGTCTGATTCTTTGGGGAATCGAAACATGAATTTTGTTCAGTTTTTCAATAATAAATTTTATTTAGAATGTTTATATGTTAACATTTAAATGAAATCGAAAGTTAAAACTTTTATCCCCAAGAATCAGACAGATGAGAATTGTAGTAAATTTATAACAACCATACTATTAGGAAAATAGAAGAAAACGCGATTGAACCTAGAGAGTTGAATATATATAGATTTGATTATAGGATCTAGTCAGTGGATCTATCGCCTAAATGGAGAAGGCATTTGCTTAACGCAGAAGATGTCGGATCATACCCGACTGGGTCCTGTATCTCTTTTTTTCAACTCTTGGTTCACTATCAAAACGAGTCTGGTCCCAAGTGCACCAAAATAGGCAGTGACCGGATAAAAGTTTTAACTTTCGCTTTCATTTAAATGTTAATATATATATATATATATATATATGAGATCAAAGCCCATTTTTAATATTATTTTTTATGTATGTGTTTATTAATGTGGTGAAAGTGTGTAAATTGACTAGGAGTCAGATTATAGCCAACCAAATAAATGTTTGTGGTCAGTATTGAACCTGACCAACCTGCACCGTATGCAGAGGGTTTATCTACCCCTGGGACAACCTGACACCAATTGAGTCTATTTAAAAGAATGTATATAACATTTAGCTCGAATCTGTTAAAATTTTGACATTCACTCTTGACAGAATCTTGACCGAAGCGGCCTAGTCAAATCAAAACAAACTGTTTTAAATGCATTCTGCTAAAATTTTTTCGAGAATAATGGGGTCATATTTCAAAAGTCTACAACAGTAAGTAATACTAGAGAGAGAGAGAGAGAGATACACGCGTTTAATATTTATTTAAATTTGGTCTTAGTTACCTATGATCCTCAATTTCCACTTTAATCTGTCTATATGTTTTATCTATAATAGCAACTCATGAAGGGAAGATCATAGAAAGTTAAATGTTTATATTTGTAATACAAACAAAAACTGAATTGATTTATGAGTTTCTGACTTAAGAGCACATTTTTACATGGTTATAGTTAATTAAGTGAAATTCAGCACTACAAGTTTATATTAAAACACCGCATATCTTTTTCAAGTTTTCACATTCTAACTCAAAGGGCTTGTTGACAAAAAAACTGCCAAACCAATAAAATTTGCAGAAACCATATAAAGTTTTCCTTTTATCTTAAAATGGCATGAACTTTGACTAAATAAAATTAATTCTTCCATGTATACCTCAATTCACAAAGTCAAAAAAAGAAATAAATATAAATTTTTTTTTAATTTTTCATATACCTACCAATTGGTTAAAAATAAATGTTTTATATGCTGCCTATAAATGTTCAATTATAATATAACAATTATAACATAAATTAAAATAAAATGAAGGCCTTTAATAAGTACTCATTTGCAGCCATACTCTGAGCAATTCACGGCAGACCATTTTTTTTTTTTTTTTTTTTTTTTTACTGCAATCAGGGATGCATACAGAAGGAGTGCACCAGTGGAGATGTAGCCCCCTATGGATCTCGAAAGACCCTTGCATTACCGAAGAGAAGGGAAAGTTGTTTGAGCGAGAGGGTGTAGACGTAGGTGTCTCCGCACCCCGTTTTTGAAGGTTTGAATGATCATAGGTGCTGGGAAAGAGATTGCATGCATCTCGGGCAATACAGAATGGCCATGTCACCCATGTGATAAAATAATGCTTTCCGATTGGCTGGCCACTGCCAGCATCGAATAGCTTAACTTTTTTTAGAACAAGCAAGCATGCTAGTTAGACAGTCCGGAGTGACGTCATTTCGACCACCTCCATGCCTCCAAATTTACAGTTTGTCGAACAAGTAACGAACAAGTTAGAGAAAAAGCTCCGTCTGAACCGGCCTTAAGAGAATCTGGTATTCTATGTACTTGTTTTTGGATAAAAAATACGAAAATTTGCATTATAGGTAGTTTCTGGCGAAACCTCTCATTTGACAAATAATTCATCTGCATCAAATCTGAAATTTAAGAGTGAAAAATGAAGATGGAAGGATAAACTTCAGTAAAATTTTAGTCTAATGAAATTTTAAACTCAAGTTGAATATCAGATTTGGTTTAAGTTAGTAATAATATAGATGTAAAAAGATGTTACAGCATAAGTACGGAATCGGGTATCGAGTTTCAATCTCTCGTAGCTAAAGGGTGACAAAAGATCGCCTAAAGGTCTTTCTCCACAAATGCTTGTCATATTCGAGAAAGGGTCGGAATTAAGTTTTGTTTAGGGTAAATAACCTTTGTTTAACTGTATTTAATGTTCGAGATCTATGTTTTCAACATGCAAAAATCATTGACCACTACTTACTTGAAAACAGGTGAAGGCTAAAGAAAAAATTAGATAGTGTCAGAAATAAAAAAAATTACTTTACTTCTTCACCTGTCAAACGAAAATTTATTTTTTTATTTATTTTTTTATTTTATAACCTTTAAGAACAACAAAGTTCATTTAGAAACAAACGAAATGCCTCAAAAATCCGATATCCGACTGTTTTAACTTTCCTTCTTCTTTCACTCTACGCCCCAAATTAGAAAAAAAATAATACTAACAGAATATAATAATATGAAATTAATATATGTATACCCAAGTATTTAATAAATAATCTAAAGCAAATAATACTTTGAATTCATCCATTAATCAGCCCTGCTAATAATATATGGTCATGCTGGTCTATTAATTAGAGAAAGTAAATAGTGCATCATATAGTCTAAGAAAATAATGTTACCCTGAAGGGTAAATCTTTTATACGTTCAATATCATCATTCAATGGAGTCTGTGATTTTTACATACACACTACATTCTTGTCAAGGTGTCATATAATCTATATAATTTTTCTACAAAAATTACTAGAGCCATGTGACATTAAGGAGGAATTCAGGGAGTCCGTTAACTTGAAAATTTAGGACCGGTTTGTCCGTCCTCCTCCAGCCATACTGCCGGATATCATTAAATGCCTACTACATCAGATTAACTTCAAAAATATGGAGCAGTCACTTAAAGTCAAAAATATTTGCACTTTTCAGCTATTTTGGTTCTAAGACTAATTTAACCTCGAGCCAAGCTTGACTAAGGGTTAACAAAATGTCTTTAATTAATATAATAGCATATGGGACGTATTCGCTCATGTATTTTTGAAAATTGGAATCTAATAGGAAATATATGGAAATTATTGGCGATCGCCAGATAATCTCCATTATGTGATATTAATCAATGTTATTGACACTACTAACATAATTCATTAGAATGGAATGCAAATTATAGTAGCTCTATTACATTAAGTTCAGTTGGGTAATTCTAATTATTATTCTAGGTTTAGTGTTAATATGCTAAAATACAAAACAAATAGACATTATATTTAAAGAAAAGTACCTGGCCACCTAGCGATGCTCGGTAACTTTTTACTTCAGTTAATAACTATATATTAATCCACGAAACCCCCCTCGCTCCCCGTACCCCCACCACTTCACCCCACCTCCTGCACCCTCCCCCACCTACTATATTTTTTTTTTTTTCTTCTGCTAATTGACATTTATTTATTTATTTATTAATATATACACGGGCAGAAAGCCCAATATATATATATATATATATATATATATATATATATATATATATATATATATATATATATATACACAATTTTTGCTCGTTTAATATAATAAAATAAAATATAAAACGTTTTCCTATATTTGTATTTTTAAAGCACTCCAAATGCAAGAATGGACGCACTGAACAAATGCAGTTCTTATAGGTCTTGATAAACCCTTGAAATACCGAAAATATAAGAAGAGAATGATCAAGCGAAAGGATGGAATCGAAGGTGTGTGTACCCGGGTCTTAAGGGATTGAAGATTCTAAGAGTCGGTAGAAGGGGTGGCTGGGTGAGAGATCCAGCTTCTAGAAGACATTGGATACATGTATTGACGAATGAACTGGCTGGGCACTTCTCTAATTTGACCGTGAAGAGGTGTTGGAAAAGAAGGGATTTATTAATCTAAACTCACCGGAGTTCAAGCTGTGATAGTATCCATAAAATAAGGAAAGAGCACAGAATCATTTTTGATGGGGAAAGAGAGTTAAGAGCTTCTGTTAGTTTTTCAGATATTCTGAAAACATATAAAATGAAGGTAAGAATATTTCGTATATTAAATTAATGAATAAGAAGTTTTAAATTTAAAAAAAGAACATTTTACATTAGAAGGATGTCTTTATTAATTTAGAAACTTATTGTGAAAATATTTCAGATATCACTGAAAAATTATTCCTTAAAATATGCAATAATAAAAAAATTTGATCGGGTCATTTTTGAAATGACTAATATTAAATGCATAGATTTTTAAAAAGTATTAGCAATTGATCTAGAAATTATGTATTCTTTTACTTTAGATGAGAAATGTATTTTGGGATTTCGAATTTCTGTCCGTTAACTTGCAAGACAATCATGAAAACCCCCTGAAATATAGAGAACCAACCATACCAGCTCGTTTTTGAATTTCATCCAAGGTGTTAATTAAAAAAATACTTGGTGACAGGCCCTTATCCACATATCCGCGGTATATTCGAGGCGGATTCGGGCCTCATGAAAAATGTTCTATTCTCTATCATGGTTGTCATGCTTTGAAGCACCGGCTCTTGACACATTATATATGGAGTTACATCCAATCAAGTGACCGATTTGAGTCATAATAGAAACATTTAAACTTTTTATGCTATTGCATAGCTTTTATCGCGGGCTTTGAGCGCGGCGACTGAATCGAGAAATTCCGTAACGAAAATAACCTAACAATCCCCTCCAAGCGGCCAGCCGAAAGCCAGCGGTGTCGCCCGACTCTTGGCGGAGAGGCGGCTCGATCGGGGGAGATGTCCCTCCCCGTCGCCGCCCACCACTCCTACACGAGACTCGAGCGACTCGACTGACAGCAGACCGGCGGATTTAAGAGGTGGGGAGGGGGCTTTCAAAGGATCTCATTATGGAGGGGATTTTGAAATTAAAGGGGGGGTTTCTTTTACAAAATTATAATTTATTAATTATCTTATTTTTTTACAATACATTTAAATTATAAAATACAATTAAACTATAATAGTAAATAATATAAATGAATAATAAATAATTTTCTGGAGACGAACAGTAGACAGCCGGTACATCTTTAAAAGAAAAAAATATATTTTAAATTGCATTTTAAAGTAAAAACGCGGAATATAGAATATTTTTTTTTTTACTAACATTTAATTTAAATTTTTTTCAGAAGGACATGAGACAACACCGTGGGATTATTATTATTATTTGTATTTCCCATGCATTATGCTATTCAAATAAATAGGATTAAACAAAAATAATTATTAAGCTATTGCATATTAAGCTATTCCATAGCTTTTATGGCGGGCTTTGAGCGCGGCGACCGAATCAAGAAATTCCGTAACGAAAATAAACCTAACACCCCCACTCCTTAAGTGGGAGATAAATTTAACCGAATTTATCGCGCGGAGAATTTACCACTGCTCGAAGCCCTTAAAACCTTAGTAAATTGGATATTGAATTGTATCTAAGTTTCTGAGATTGGCTCGTGATCCTGGCTTCTTTTCCTTCTGCTCTGTTCTTTTCACGATGGAGGGGCCAGCTCATACAGGCCTTTAGGGGATCCACCTTCTGGTGTATCTCCTTCTCACATCAATATCATTAAAAAAAAAAAAAAAAAAAAAACTCCGACCGGCACAGCGGTGCGGCGTTGAAAGCATCGTCTAACGTCGTTTCAGTTCGGCAGACTTCGACACGGTGTTTGTGTGCGTGCGACTAGACGTATGCATGTAGACTGTACGAAGCTCGCACGGATCGAGAAGAGCTGTTCCGAAATCGGACGAATACGTAAGCAGCTGTTTGTGAAAAAATATTGCATAAATATTATAATTGCATAAGTTGATAAAAAATGCTATGCAATAGCTTTACCGCGTCAGTCCCCGAGTGCCACACATCTATTTTTTTAAATCGGAATATAATAAACAAACTGAGAAAAAGAAAGATCTACCACAAAATTCAGCATGAATTTTATCTTAACTTCAATTCAAAAATCAAGGCAATTGTTAGCTTGCTATTTATGTAATTGAAATTTTTATTCGATTTATACAGCTCAGATCCATCTACTCTAATAAGATATTCCACTCTTGCAATTTCCTAATGCATCTTTTTCTAAGAGCTATGCATTTCAATAACACAAAATCCATATTGGTATTAAGGGTGGTTTTCTCTTCCCGTTTTAAGAGAGCTTATTGGTTGTTTTTGAAATAAATGTTACAATAGAAAATCCATTATGTTGTAAAAGCTATTCACTCTTTTTCAACACCACTCTTTTCTAGTGAAAAAGGGAGTTAGTACCCACAGTTAACGTCATGAGAATGGCGAAACCAAATGTTTGTGGGATGATCCTTTCATTTTCACTCGCTATTGATGTATCAATAATTGAATATTTCACTTTATATATTGGATTTTTAAAGTGAGAAACTAATTAAATAAAATAATAATTGTTAATAATATTACACAACTAACATAAATAATATTATTATTAAAGTTACATTAATATTATTCTCTAGTTACGACTTAAAATCTAAAATAAATATTGATTCTAGTCTAAGTTTTGAGGAATAAAAGTTTACATTGCAGGATTCGATCAGTATTGGCAACTATTGCTGAAGACATGAAGAAATTAACTCCTTGGTCCATATTTAATACTTATAAATATTTCTAATATAATATTAGAGTCTTAAATGGTGTTTGAAATGATAAACTAATATTGTTGAAAAATTACGTATTCTATATAATTATAATTCATGTGAATTCTTGCCATTAAGATGTTTCCTTTAGAATGAAATGTTTGACAATTTAAGTTGTTCGAAATAGAGAAGAAAGTTGAAAATAAATTAGGCTAATTATATCTTAATATCAAAAATGGTGTACCATGAGCCAGACAAGCGACTGCCCTGAGGGCTCTATGCTTATTTAATTGAATGGATTATTTTTTTAACTAAATGAGTTTCATAAACATTCGAGGAGTGAAACTCTATTCTAAAGTGTCATGTCGTTAATATATATATATATCGGAATTTCTTGAAGAACAGGTAGACGCAAAAGAAAGAAGTAAAGATAAGATAAGCGAAAAGGTCCATAGTGGAAGTGACAAGTGAATAGAGAGGCTTGGCTTTTGGTTGGCGCCACACAAATCAGCATAAGGAGGAAGGAAATAGAAACATTAGAACTAAGACCCACTATGAGAGTTGACCATACTCATGTACCTTCTAATGTAAATTTATATATATAATTTTATTCTTATTATATAACATGGAGTATTTTCTGCAAATAATGAAAGATATCGTCGGTAATGCAAGGGTCTTTCGAGATCCATAAGGGCTGCATCTTTACCGGTGCGCCCCTTCTTGCATTCGATTGCATTAAAAAAAATATCGGAAGTGGGACTTTTAGAAAAGTGAAAGAGTTGAATGGAGACCGGAGGTTGTGTCAAACCAGCCTTAAAGATTACATACTCGATGATGATGATAATGACGATCCACAATCAAGACACTGCTCAAAATGGTCTAGGACAGCGTTTCTCAGCCGCCAATTCAACAGGTCCGCGGAGAAATTTGACCAGTCCTCGGGATATTTTCTCCGGTCAGCGTTAAAAAATTTTCTTATTAAAAAAATTGTCAAGGATTTTTTATTTATTAATTATCATAAGTAAATACAAACCTTAGTGAATAGTTTTAATTTAATTTTTTAGTAATCATAGGACTTATTTTTTGTTGTGTTCCTATAATATGCAACGATTTTGTGATTTTTTTTTATAATTTTCTGGAATTTTCGACAAATTTTTGCTTATCTTTACATTTAAATATTATTGTAAAGAAGTGATAATAAAAATGTTAAGATCAACTTATGTAGTAGTTCTTTAATACGTAGTAAAATTTTTCGTTAAAAACAAAAAACACCGGTCCGCGGGCACAAAAAGGTTTAGAAACGCTGGTCTAGGGAACAATATATTTTTTGAATATTTCTCTGTTTATCGTAGGTCTATTAAATAAATGAGTACTTATTTTAAAATCACTACACTTCTTAATATTATAGAATAAAAAAGAAAAAAGAATGAATTAAATTTGAAGACAAATAAGAGGAGGTAAAAAATGTATAATTCTATGATTTTTAATAAAACATTACACAGTAATTTTTTGAAAAAATATGTGATATGGCCATCTCATTAATTTACCATTCATCTGACCCCCTCCCTCTAATGTTCTTAAATAGTAACTGTGCAAAATTTTGTTGAAATCAGACAAAGAGTTGATATTTTTTAAAACTCTCCCATTTTCTATTTTTGGGT
Source organism: Forficula auricularia (assembly GCA_024734495.1). Classification (NCBI taxonomy): domain Eukaryota; kingdom Metazoa; phylum Arthropoda; class Insecta; order Dermaptera; family Forficulidae; genus Forficula; species Forficula auricularia. The sequence continues at coordinate 8,558,994 of JALMQS010000030.1, read as the reverse complement.
CTGATTTCAACCAAAATCTAATTAGCTCTTAATCTTAATGAAAATGTCTATAATATAAAATTTCATTTTAATACCTTCATTAGTTTTTGAGCTATGCAAAAAGTGGAAGCCCAGGAGAGTCTGTCTGTCTTAAAATAATATTAAGGAAATATTACAATATAGTAATATAATATTATTGTAATATTAACGTATTATTGCATGCAGATTTCTCTGTAATAATCCTATAATATTATAATAGCTATAATAACTCTATTAGTTATTTATTCTTTTTATTTTTTATTAATTATTTTTATTTAACTAGCTAAGCAGTTTTTTAGACATTTCGTAAAAAATTATCAAAAATACCAATTTTTTCCTTCACGATTTAAGCTCCCCAAACTACGGGTGGTAGAGAAAAAATTGAAAATAAAATAAACGGAAAAGAGGATGAAGCCTCGGAATGTCCTGTCCAACTCGGGTCACTCACTTCGTTTGTTCTCCATTAGTTGGTCTGGTTGCAAGATTCAATTTCAATTTCCAATTCAATCCATTGGAATCTTTTCCTAACGGCCAATCCATATTGAATAATTTTTTCCGGCGATTTTTTTTCGTTTTCCGTCAAAAAGAGATCATTTTACCACGTGCTGGTCGCGCCATAACTTGTCACGTGAGTGTGTGTGTCTGTGTGTGTGTGGTCGGCTTACACGCGAAAAGTCTGCGTCTGTAACGACCTGGCTGGAAACATCGCTCGCGGAGAAACCTTTCTACCTCTACCTGCAATCCAATCAGCCCACCTCGCTAGGGGATTCTCATTTGCCCTTTTGCTTTCCATTTTGCCATTGATCTTTTCACGGAGTATTCATTTTGGATTATGTCTTCCGAACTAATCACTCTGCACATTTAGGGTAGAATCATGATTCTTTAATTAACGATGAGGGGGACATATAATCTATTTCAAGAATGATATAACATCAGAAATTCACTAGTTGAAAAAATATTCATAATAGCAGAACTTATAACACAGAACGCTCGACAAGCTAGCCTGCCGGGGGAGAAGGAATGTAGAATTCACAAAGGCTTTCGTATTTAGAAATAATGTATTTTTTAATGATATTGATGCAAAAAGGTGCAACTTCTGTAGTTTGAAGAAAACCCGTTCTTCTTGAATGAAAGAAGAATAAATGAAGGAAAAATTGCCATTTAGAGTCGTCCCAAGTAGTTTCTTTTTTAGATATTTATCTGAATTTTAGGGAGACCAAATGAATATTTTCGCTCTATAGCGAGAATAGTTTCGGCTGAGGCGCAAAAGCCAAAAGGCCATTCCTAGAATAATAGAAATTAATCTCTAATAGTCTGAAACAAGTCTGAAATTGTGTTTGCCATCCATGCAATGGCTTTTAGTCGTAAAATAAGAGAAATGAATATAACTAAGCACTTTTCAGTAATTTTCTTCGATCAGATTCAAATGAAAGTAGGGTCATTTAATAAATAATGAAAAAATGAAAACATTTTCAAGACTCGGTACGCTAGAGCCTTCCTATTAAAATAATTCAAAAAATGTTTTCTTCATCTTAGAACACAGTAGTTTTAATGTTAGAGCGTCTAATAAAATCTACAGTTCTGCATATTTAAAATACAAGCATTTTGATACAAGATCAAACCATCTATGACTCAAAAGCATGAAAGTGACATCGACAGATTTTCAAACTTATTTTTTTATAGTAAGTACATTCAATACTTTTTTTAGCTTATTTCAACATTTCTCAAAAACAGCTATAAAGATTTTGATAAATAAACTGCAAGGGTCGTTGCCTAGACTTTATCCATGGTCATTTTCAGATAAGCTCGACCAAATAAAAAATAATATAAAAAAGTACTATATTACTGTAGAGTAAAGTACTTTGTGCAATTTTCTTAAAAACTTTATGTAACCCTTTTTGGGTCCACTTAAATAGAATATTAAATTTGATCAAAATTGGTTAAGCAAATTTCAAAATATTTATAAAAATAAAAATTAAGAACTAAAATAGAGTAGTAATGTTTGTCAGCCGATATGTACCAAATAAAAATCAGCGCTTCATTTTGTTAAAGTAATAACATGTGTATGTTTTCAATTTCATTTCAATGGGTTGCAAGGTGTGGAAAAAATCGTCGACAAAAAAAAGGAATCCATACATTGTATATCCATTATCCATCTAATCATACACGCCCACGGACTAAATGAAAAAAATTTCATTTTTGGGGCTCTGGGCAATATCAACCCATGTAATTTTTGACAAAACCGTCAGGTACTGAAATTCAACCTAAATGAATACTACAATTTGTGACTTTGGTTGAGACCTTGGGCACCGTAGTCTTTACTCGTGGGGCCTTTGAGGTCGCGCTTGCCACAAGACCGATTACAATATTTTATCTAATTTGCAAGGGTAAAGTAAAAAATTTACATGAGCTAGATACAAAGATCTATAAAAAAGTATGTTATGATAAATGAACTAAAAATCATATTTCTTGATCAATAGAGAAATTTTATTTTAAAATTTTAAATCTAAAAATAATATCTTTGGTAGTATTTTCAAAAAAATATAAAATTACGTTACTAAAGATAAAGGAAGTTTGATTATAATAAAAATCACTAGGTTTGTTTTTGACCTTATTCTTGTCTGTTTTGGATAGTTAGAGATTGTTAAAAAAAAATAAAAAAAAAAAAATAGAACAGAATCAAAAATATGAATTTTATTTTATAACAGTAGACGAGAATCAAACGGCTCAAACAAACAATCCTATTATTTTATTTTAGCAAATTGATCATTAAAGTTTTTCTTTTTTAATAAAATGACTAACTATAAGTATATGACAATCATCAATATTTACAAAAAGTTAATCTAGATCAGACACTAAAAAATAACTATTTTTTTTTTATTTATAAGGGTGAAAAATTCATGGACACTTAGGGTCGGTTGTATGTCACAGTAAATGCTTTTTACCACTAACCAAGGGTAGATGGTAAATGGGACTAGGATGACCAATCAGATGACAGGCACTGAAAGTTCCTGTCATCTGATTGGCCATCCCAGTCCCTCCATTTACCATCTACCCTTGGTTAGTGGTAAAAAGCATTTACTTTGCGACATACAACCGGCCCTAAGTGGAAGCTTAACCTATGTCACCCACACCTTGAACAATACTCTAGAGGCCGGAAAAGAAACCCTCGCTGTAGCCCTTGATATCTCCAAAGCTTTTGACCAGGTTTGGCACAAAAATCTTCTTGCCAAACTACCAGCCTTTTGATTCACACCAACACTTCGCAAATGGATTGAAAGCTTTCTGACAAACCGAAGTATAAAAGTTGTGGTGGATGGAACATCTTCTGAATCGTTCTCCACAAACTCTGGTGTTCCCCAAGGCTCTGTAATCTCCTCCACACTCTTCCTTATTTATATAAACGACCTTATTGATCAAACGGCAAACCCCACTCATTGTTACGCCGACGATAGCACTCTACACGGCAAACCCTCTCTCCCGAATAATCGAATCAATATTGCCTCCTCAATTACTCTCGACCTAGACAAACTGAATAAATGGGGCTCTCAAAATTTAGTTAACTTCAATTCAAACAAGACTCAATGTTGTCTAATTTCTAGGCGCGAAAATAGAGATTTCCCTGATATTCACTTCGATTCGAATACCCTGAAAATGTGTGACAGCCTATCCATGTTGGGCGTCTCTGTCGCATCTGACCTGTCTTGGAATGAACACATCTCCTCTGTGGCGAAATCTGCAGCAAGGAAGATTGGCTTCTTATTCAGGTCCAAGCGATTTTACAAACCCCCACAACTTCTCACCATCTACAAGGCCCAAATCCGCCCCTGTCTCGAATACGGCTCTCATCTGTGGAGAGGAGCCTCAAAATATTCTCTTGCTACCCTTGATGCAATTCAGAAACGAGCCGTCAGGCTAATTGACGATTCTACCTCACCGACTCCTCGACTCGCTGGCTCATCGAAGAGATGTCTCCGCCCTTTCCCTTTTCTATAGATACTATCACGGCAGGTGCTCTGATGAGATAAAATCAATAATTCCCCCCAAAGCATGCTTTGCACGCAGCACACGTTTTGCCGACTCCCAACACTCTTTCGCGGTCAAATTAGAAAAGTGCCGGACCACTTCATTCGCGAATTCATATATCCCCATGACTTCAAGGAACTGGAACTCTCTCCCAGCCTCTATCTTTCCCAGCACCTATGATCTTCAAACCTTCAAAACCAGGGTGCATAGACACCTACGTCTACACCCTCTCACTTAAACAACTTTCCTTCTCTTCGGTAATGCAAGGGTCTTTCGAGATCCATAGGGGCTACATCTTTACTGGTGCATATAATTATGTATTCCCGAGGTAGTGTCGGACCCCTACCGACTATAAACTCATTTATCAGGCGAGAAGAAGGAAAGAAAAAAGATAAATATTTCCCTTCTGGAACCGTCTTAAGGCATTTCTTTATACGGGATGCCAATTTAATCACTCCTTAGTACTTATTAATTGCTAGCATTTTGCTGGACATGTCGGCTAATGACTAAAACTACATATAATACAATTTGTGCTCTATATAATATTTTGGTGAATTAAATTGATTGAATGTCCTTTCTCCTAAATCGCCCACGTTAGTTTTTTGAATTAAATAAGTTACGTTTTCAAACTTTGTATGAGAGAGCCTTTTAGATAGGTTTATGAATAATAGAATAATTTTAAAATGTTTCAATTAATCGCGTTTGTTTTGAAAAGATGTGTATTTTACATCATTTAATTGTACAAATTTAATACTACTTAATTAGTAGATAATAAAAATTAATGAATCGAAAGAATTTATTTATTTATATACATGACGGGTAAATAAAATTTTAAAGGGTGAGAAACTTGAATGTTTTTAACATGAGGAAAAAAACATTTTTTATAGCAATTTAATTTTAATAGATATTTAAATACCGAGTGATTGGTTATTGAAAGATAATATGATTCAATATTGAATTAATAAGCACATGTTTCTCTATCTATCTTTATATTAATGTATATATACGTTATATTTACATATAAAGTACGTTTGGAAATGTGAAAATAATTATTACGGAAAAAGAGAACAATACCTACTAACAAAATATAATTGGAATAAAGTGGATTAAATAATTCGAGTATTTTTGGTCTGAATAAATACATTCATGGAAAAATAATTTTCCTTCGTGATATTGTATTCTATTAACCTTCCATTTGTTATTTATCAAAATATATTTTATAAATATCCAAATATCTCGAATTGAATAGATTCGCTTTTGATAATTTTTTAAATTAAATAAATAAATAAATAAAATATCATGATTTAATTTAATTATTTTCCCTATATTTAACACACTCATATTACAAACCTTTTTGAATTTTTCAAAATAATTTATTATTTAATATGTATAATAAATGATATTGTACAGTGTTTCTCTCGTTTAACATCTTTTGCATGGTTTCGAATTGCACGATTTTTTATGGAACGCATCTACCGTGTAAATCGAGGGATGGTTGTACTTAAAACATTATTTAATAAATATTAAAACATGAATTAAATCAAAATTACCAAAACATTCCCAAAGCGGACGAGAATTAAAAGTGACCATCTTGCCATTTAATCGTCTCTATTGATCGGATAGTATGTAGAAAAAATATCTTCAAAAAAACTGGGATTAAATATATAATAAATTTCTTGATGTCCTAGTTAAAGATTATATACCATTCTAAAGTATATATTCTGTCATTATAATTAAGGTATTATTGTGTTAGTATACCTTTATCTACTTTCCAGAAGACGATAACGAATTTCTTATTGTCTGTTTTTGTTTTATTTTGGCATTATTTTTACCACTCCTTCATTTTCTAACACGACTCCCCATGGGGAATCACTTATCTGGAGGCACGGCAGTGCCCCAGGCAAGTTCGATTCGAATGGGGGTGTGTGCACTGCCAGACTACCCTTTACAGGAAACAACTCAGGCCATTTTGACGCCACTGTAACTTCGTACTGGAAACCTCTACATGGCTGAAATTTTTTTCCACAATACTGGTCCATAAGTTTAACTAAATTACAAAATTTCATATTTCTACTGCTTATACCCTCCAAGTTACAAGAAGCCAAAGATAGGCTTTTTCGTCACTCACTCACTCATCAAAATTCTAGAGTACTTCAGCTGATCCTAGAATGCTGAAATTTGGCACGCTGGTAGAGTTTGGGGTACAATTAATGGGAAAAATCCAAAAATCGAAACTTTCCCTTCTTCAGGACTTAAAATGAAGGGGTGAAAGTTAGAGACTTAATTAACACATACTAAAAATTGAATGAAGCTAAAATGTTGAAATTTGGCATACTGGTAAAGATTGGCACATTAATAAATGAGAAAATTTAAAAATCGGAACTTTACCTTCTTCAGGGCCCGAAATGAAGGGTGGGCTAAATTAACATATAGTGAAAATATAAAAATTCTGGGATGCTAAAACTTGGCATTTTAAAAGAGTTTGGGGTACAATTAATGGGAAAAATCAAAAAAAACGAAACTTTCTCTTCTTCAGGACCTAAAATGAAGGGGTGAAATTTATAGACTTAAATAACATTTACGTTAGGGTACAATTAATGGGAAAAATCAAAAAAAAAGAAACTTTCTTCTTCAGGACCTAAAATGAAGGGGTGAAAGTTATAGACTTAAATAATATTTACGTTAGGGTACAATTAATGGGAAAAATCCGAAAAAACGAAACTTTCTTCTTCAGGACCTAAAATGAAGGGGTGAAAGTTATAGACTTAAATAATATTTACGTTAGGGTACAATTAATGGGAAAAATCCAAAAAAAAACGAAACTTTTTCTTCTTCGGGACCTAAAATGAATGGATGAAAGTTATAGACTTAAATAACATTTACGTTAGGGTACAATTAATGGGAAAAATCAAAAAAAACGAAACTTTCTCTTCTTCAGGACCTAAAATGAAGGGGTGAAAGTTATAGACTTAAACAACATTTACTAAAAATTCAATGAACCTAGAATGCTGAAATTTGTCATACTGGCAAAGCTGGGCACATTAATAAAGGAGGAGATTGAAAAACCGAAACTTTCCTTTCTTCAGGACAAAAAATGGATTTATAGGCTTAATTAACATAGGGAAAACAGAATGAACCTAGAATGCTGAAATTTGACATAGTTTAATAACTTGAATCACTAATAAAGTGAGAGATCGAAAAAGATCTTCATCAGCCTTTAAAATAAATGCGTGAATCTTGCAGGCTAAATTCCCATCCAACTTACAAAAAGAAGTGAAATCTCAACAAAAACACTTGAGTAAAAAAAGGCCAAGTTCGATTAATAAAAACCGTTTGCCAAAAAAAGTAGTGAGATCTAATGTGCTGCCAAGTTCAATATCATCAATTTAATAAATGAGTCAAGAATATAGTAACTTCAATTAAAACGCATGTTTTCCATTTTACTTGTCCATCTATATTTATTGTTTTCACATTTTTAGTTGAATTTATTTTACTAAAACTTGGCTTTTACGCATTGTTATGTATGTCACGAATTATGTTACCATATCATGAGACCATAATAAGAGAGGATGGAAGGGCTAAAAGGTAGTGGTGGAGGCCTGATCGATCAATAATAATAATAATTTAATGCGAAAAAGCCAAATTTTAGGAAAATAATTTCAACTAAAAATGTGAATTCAATAAATATAGATGGACAAGTAAAATGGAAAACATGCGTTTTAATTGAAGTTACCAATATATTCTCGACTCATTTATTAAATTGATGATATTGAACTTGGCAGCACATTAGATCTCACTACTTTTTTTGGCAAACGTTTTTTATTAATCTAACTTGGCCTTTTTTTACACAAGTGTTTTTGTTGAGATTTATATTATATAAGAAAATGAAAGGACGAATTTAAGATATTTTTAAGAAAATAGAAAAAATTTAATAAAACCGCTAGAGAAGTAAAGAATCAAAGATACTATAGAAAATGATGGGCGATTACTCTGAAATTTATTTAGTTTTTCAATTTAATGTTTATCTTTAAACACTACAAAAACCTTTAACATCTTCAATAAAGAGTCACCCTTCGAATCACAGAGATTTTTGGAACCTTAAAACATATATTATACTACTAAATTTTCGGTGGGAAGGTGAATTAAAAATAATCTGTTTGGTGCTGCATCTATATATATAAAATTGGCTATATACGAGGGGTGAACCGCGCGACCTAATATCGTGCATAACTACTTCCACTTCCACTTTCATTTCCAAGTAGTAGACAATAGAAGAAGGGGCAAATTCTAAAATAATTCCACACAATTCCAAAGACGCATACACCCCTCGTCTATATATATAGCTCCGAGGGGTGAACCGCGGTGGGAATTAGGTGTACACCTCTTTGGAATTATTTTGGAATTCATTAGATAATGCCCCTTGATCTATTATCTTCTGCTTTAAAATGAAGGTGGAAGTGGAAGTAGGTGTACACAATATTAGGTCGCGGTTCACCCTCGTATAGCTCTAAACAAATGAAAGTAAAAACATATTTTCCTAGATAGAATAACAATTTTTAAGGAAATTTACAAAATTCTCTATATAGAGTTTACAAGACACACTTCTGAAATAAATCTAAAAAAAATTTGATATTTAACTAAAGGAAACTTTAGAAATTGATTAAAAAAGAAAGGCCTCTACGAAAGTAAATTAATTATTTCAGTATGAATAAGAGAAAGAAAAATTATTATATTTTAGTCGGACACTTCTTGTTTTATTGTAATTATTATACGGAGAATAAGGTTAGGGAGATTGAAATTTGTGAATGACAGAAACATTATTGTCTAATTAAATAATACTTTAACTAAATCTCGAGTTTAGGTACAGTCCTAAGACTGGTTTAACGCAACCAACCGCATCCACTCAACTTTATCTTATGCCTACTCCTTCACTCTTCTAAAAGTCCCACATCCCCATCAGAACTAAGTTACAAATTAAAAACAAAACAATAAACTAACAATCTTTCTTATTAAATAAGGAACTTTTATTCCTATTAAAAAAATTCGCGATGAGAAAGTCTGAAAAAATGTTAAAGCCTAGAGGAATTAGAAATAATAATACGAAATTAAATGAAATAAAAGTATAATTTAGGAGAATTATAGATTAGATTTGAGAAATGTGAATCGTAATATCGAAATTCAAGGTATTTTTAACCGACTTCAAAAAAGGAGGAGGTTCTCTATTCGATTGAATTTTTAACCGACTTCAAAAAAGGAGGAGGTTCTCTATTCGATTGAATTTTTTTTTTTTTTTTTTTTTTTTTTTTTTTTTTTGTGCCTATGTTACCTCATATCTCCGCCAATTGTCAACCGATTTTGAAAAATTTTTGCATTGGGTCCAGTCTAGCTTCCGATTGGTCCCATTTTTTTTTCGATTTTTTTTCATAGGTATTAGACCTTTTTTATTAGGTTTGTTTAGACCTAACCTCTTTGTTTATGAACCGATTTCGATGGTTTTTTTTTTATCCGAAAGGGGGTGTCTTAGGGATGGTGTTATATTAATTTAGTCAAGTTCTGATGATATAATCACTATTAATAACATCACTAAAAAGAGAAAAATAAAAAATTTTTAAGAAAAAAATAAAACCGACTTCAAAAAATTAAATGCAACAAATATAAAAATACACTAAAAGGTATAAAATAATTATTATCTTATTTAGTTACAACTAAACGACGAAATATTAACACGAAATTACTTTTGAAGTTGGTGCCAAACATATACCTTTTATGAATCGCACTCGACGGATCTTACTTAGTACGGGTACGCTCGCTTATAGGTATAGTTTGTTTGGCACCGACTTTAAAAAGTAATTTCGTGTTAATATTTCGTCGTTTAGTTGTAACTAAATAAGATAATAATTATTTTATACCTTTTAGTGTATTTTTATATTTGTTGCATTTAATTTTTTGAAGTCGGTTTTTATTTTTTTCTTAAAAATTTTTTTTTTTTTTTTTTTTTTTTTTTTTTGTGCCTATGTTACCTCATATCTCCGCCAATTGTCAACCGATTTTGAAAATTTTTTTTGCATTGGGTCCAGTCTAGCTTCCGATTGGTCCCATTTTTTTTTCGATTTTTTTTCATAGGTATTAAACCTTTTTTATTAGGTTTGTTTAGGTTTGTTTAGACCTAACTCTCTTTGTTTATGAACCGATTTCGATGGTTCTTTTTTTATCCGAAAGAGGGTGTCTTAGGGATGGTGTCATATTAATTTGGTCAAGTTCTGATGATATAATCACTATTAATAACATCACTAAAAAGAGAAAAATAAAAATTTTTAAGAAAAAATAAAAACCGACTTCAAAAAATTAAGTGCAACAAATATAAAAATACACTAAAAGGTATAAAATAATTATTTTCTTATTTAGTTACAACTAAACGACGAAATATTAACACGGAATTACTTTTTGAAGTTGGTGCCAAACATATACCTTTTTATGAATCGCACTCGACGGATCTTACTTAGTACGTTTGGAGGGTATGCTCGCTTATAGGTATAGTTAGTTTGGCACCGACTTCAAAAAGTAACTTCGTGTTAATATTTCGTCTTTTAGTTGTAACTAAATAAGATAATAATTATTTTATACCTTTTAGTGTATTTTTATATTTGTTGCACTTAATTTTTTGAAGTCGGTTTTTATTTTTTTCTTAAAAATTTTTATAATCTAATTTCATTGATTGAATGAGAACATTTAAATCATATATAGGAAGAGAAAAAGTTGAGTTAAAAATTAGATGAAAGATTTAGAGCGAAAGAGCTTTAGGTAATCAGATTTGACTAATAAATTACATTCATTCGATAGGATCATTGTCACATAAGAGTGCTCATGAAATTACCACCATTCTATTCCACTGTGAGGGGAGTGTTCCAACTACCAGCAACCATATCCACACATTAGCTGGAGGGCGGAGGGTCATTTTTAAACCAATCTGATTAGGTTTTTTGTCAATTAAATTAATTGAAATCACCGAAGTTTCTCCAGCTTTGGGTAACTTTGTCAACTTAACCTCACAGTCAGATTCCGAAGTCAAAGTTCGGGGAATTTGACGCTCTTGTCCTAAATTTTCAGAGAATGCTAGTAAAGAAACAGGCTTACTTTACAATTCAAAATGTATTTATTTAACTTTTTTATATAATGAATTAACCTGTTTTTGAGATATTACAAATTATTTCGATACCAAATTTCAGTATGATTTGCATATTAGCTTGGAAAATGTTCAATACTAACTTAAGTATTTTTCATCCAGAAGTTCTGAAATATGCCTAAATTCTATTCACTTCTTTGCTAAAATTTAAATGAAAACATTTTGCCATAAGAAAAACTATAAACAAACGGTTTTGCATGATCATGGATATAAGAATCACAACATCAGGAAAAAGAGGAAAAAATTATGCTTTAAAATTATTTTTTTTTCACTTTTTCAAACATTTATAAGCACGAATCAAAATTTCTGAGCGAATTCAATACTTCGTGTCAAGATTGTGTAGAATCAAAATTTCGATCATAGTTAATTTTTATTTTTGAAAATTTACTTTTTAAACTATATATCATTAAATTGAAAGTTTTTGTGCCGAGAGTAGCAGAATTTTTATATATTGAAAGAGACAATAAAAGAGTGTGTTTTCTGCTGGAATTATAAATTTTATTTATATGTATCATTAGTAGTCAGCACGAAAACCGATTTGATCCCCTTCAGTTTTACTATTAGTTGGGTTCTAGAGATGTTGGGGTTAAAGTCTCAAACCAAGACACTCTCGAAAAAACCGGGACATAAAGTAAGTATAATTAGTAGTAATCTTGAGCTAAAAAATTATGTTTAAAAATTTTATTATATCTTCAACTCTAGTTAAGCAAAGATGGAAAGAAAACAATTTCAAATTTCAAATATATTAGTAATCTTAATTATTATCAATATAAATCAAAGTAAAATGTAATTTCTCTTATTAAACGAATCTCGTTCTCTTTATTTGTTGTTATAGCCTTTAAGTTGTTAAAGCTAAATAAGATATTAGATAAAATGAATCTCAATTTCTCAGTATTATTTTTGTCTAATTTATTTTTTGTCCTCTGGCCATTAAGATAGACACGTTTCAATAGTCATTAATTACCAGGTGGTAGAGATACTGTGAATAGACCAGAATGAAAGAAATATTTAAACCCATTGGCACCATTTCAAATAGCCGCCTTGTTCCCTATCCTGTATCCCGTTTCAGGTCTCCTGAAGGAGATTAATGTCGTCAATTCACTCCCGCGTTAAAGCATGCATTCGATGCATTAATTAAAAGCTCAATGGCCGGCCCTGATGAGCCGAGTGAAGAAAACAATCAGGACCTGATCCTGAGCATTTATCATCCGACATATGCGACTGTTCTATGAATGATCATGGCATTTCAGCTATTATTCGCCATTCAAATTAATCACCGTAAGGAAAAAGAGATGACCAGCCTTTGTATAGGTATACTGTTTCAGCCACGAAAAAGACCGAAACCTCTGACAAAAATCCCTTTCACTTTTTTACTTAACACCTATTGTAATAAATTTGTCTGTTTATTTTGTAATAAAAACTGAAAAAAAAATTTATTTAACGATATTTCGTGACTAATTTTATCCCATCATCAGAAAACCCCAAAAAATTGTATGCTATTCTTCTGTGCTCAAATATAATTTTTAGTTCTGTACAAAAGTAAAACTGACTGTCAGATAATAAAAGCTTGAAATTTCTATTCCATTTCCATTTATCTCGAAATCAAAAATTAATTTGTAATTTAAATCGAATAATTATTTTGGGAGGATAGAATTTTTTATAGGGGGTAAAAAAATAAAACATATTATTGTCCCTGAAAAGATCTCTTTAAGAAGAATTAGGCTATTTTTTGAAATTTAATTCAATATAAAATGGTGGATATGAGAGAAACGCAAATTAGCCATTTTTTCCTGTTTAGGGTGGTTAAACGTAAAATTTAGAAAAAGTGAACAAATTGTCTCATTCTTTGCTTATCAATTAATAAAAGACAAATTAGAACGAATCGCAGTTAGTTTGAAAGAAATAAGATACGGAGACCTGGGTATCCAAATCGACTCTACCTCATGACCAGCTTTTTGAAAAGTACTTGGTCTAAAAATAACAGAAATTTAAAAGATCTCTATTTCAGGGGTGCGGCAAGCAGAGTAGCATAAACAAAAGGCGGAATTTGCATGAGCTCATATTGAAGAGAATTCATTTAGGGGGGTCTCAGTAAAAAAACAAAGATACAGAGTGTCGATAATATTATTAGCCTCTAATTATTATTATTATTATTATTTTATTTGGCATTAAAGTCTTTTTCAGAATTTGAATAAAATCATTTTTTTATAAATATGGAGCGGAGATCGGGTGAGAATTTCTTGTAATTTTCTCAAATATGACTTCTGCGGTGAAATGATAATGTTAGCTTTAGAAACATAAAATTACATTTTTGTCACATTCCCTGTCAGTAACGTCTGGCTCATCTGGTAACACGAGAACTAAAGATCAGAGCTACATATTTCTTGCACCAAACGAAAGAGTTTTTTTTCTTCATATTTAACTCCAAACTCCTCCAGAATGGATCTACTTAGTTTGTGCGGCAAACCCCTCAATTTTCTTTGAATTAGAAAACAGCTCAAAAATAAATACAATATAAACTGGGCAATTATTCTGTATAAGACCACAAATGACCAACTTAAAAAAAAATTACAATTTTTTAGTTTAATTACGATATTCCAACTTCTAATTTCGCTATAGGTGGTCCAGCCAGAAAATTATCCAGTTCATCAACCTGACAACAAGTCTCAACAAGCAGAAAAAAATATTTATTGAAAAACTGAAGAATTTACATTTTAAATTGAAAATAACTTTAGATTGGCGTCTAGAAAAATAGTGTGTATTGTTAAAGGCGGTCCTAACTAACGAGCTGTGCTGTTGCATCCAAATTAAATTCATTCGCAAGACTTAAACCGCATACAGGGAGTAATTGGCCATAGAATTAAATTTAATCAAATGAAATGTTGTGAATCAATGGAAACCAACCAACTAAAAATTTTCCAGAGTGGTGCAAATGAAATGGAGGTGTGGGTTTGAGAATGCTGCACTCTGTCGGGGCTGGAAACAAACAATCAGGTGAGATTTAATAATAACTTAACATCTCAGCAAATGAATGTAGTTCAATTATATCTGATACATAACATAGCTAAGTTTATTTTTTATTCATTTTAGTATAACATTTTCAAAAATATATCATCCCCTAGAGACCTAGAAAAAGCATACGATAACGTCAATTGGGAAATTATGTTTAAAATTTTAAAACAGACGGGAATAAAATTCAGGGAGAGAAGACTAATCTACAATCTATACCAAAACCAGACGGCAATAATAAATATTGGAGATGAGCAAAGAGAAGCCAAAATAAAAAAAGGTGTAAGACAAGGATGTGTGCTGTCACCCATGATTTTCAACTTATACATAGAAGAAGCGATTAAAGAATTCAAAGACAAAATTGATACAGGTATCGAAATCCAAGGTCAAAAGATCGCTATGTTAAGATTTGCCGATGACATTGCCCTTCTAGGAAGCAACAAAAAAGAATTAGAGGACGCCCTGAATGGAATTAACCAAATCCTAATAGAAGAAATCAAAATGAAAATAAACAAGAATAAAACCAAGGTCCTAGTATGTACAAAAAAAGAACAAACGAGACAGGAATGCATCAAAATTAACCAAGAAAACCTAGAAGGAGTTAAGGAATTCCGCTACCTAGTAAGTAAAATAACATGGGATGGGAGGAGCGAAAACGAAATTAAATCAAGAATTGCCCAAGTAAAAATGGGGTTTAATTCAAAACAAAAACTACTATGCTCCTCCTCAATCAGCTTAGAAAACAGGAAGATGCTATTGAAGACATATGTATGGAGCATAGCCATGTACGGGTGTGAAACCTGGACAATTAGAGAAGAGGAGAGAAAGAGATTAGAGGCTTTCGAAATGTGGTGCTACAGAAGAATGATGAATATCAAATGGATGGATAAAATTACAAATGAAGAAGTTCTTGGAAGAATCGGAGAAAGAAGAACCTTGTGGAAGAGTCTGAAGAAGAGAAGAGGTCAGATGATGGGGCACACACTGAGACATGGGGGACTGCCTAGGGATATCTTGGGGAGAGGTGGGAAAGAAAAGGGGAAGGGGAAGGCCCAGACTAGAATATTTCAACCAAATAATTGGAGATATGGGATGCCAGGCATTTAGAGAGGTCAAACAGCTGGCGGGGGACATTAATTATGACACTTTTTGTCATTGCTCAGATTGAGCTAGAAAGTTGAAACTAACTAACTTTAGTACAGAATTTCAGTTTATTATTTTCAACTTTTCACGTGCTCCTCTCGTAAAAATTTGATTTTTTTTTCGTATTTCAGAAATATTTTAACCTAAGTTCTGAAACTAGAAAGCTCCAAAATCTAATTAGCTCTTAAATATGAAAATATAAACATTTTACCACCAGAATGAACTTTCATAACCTTCTCTTGTGATATCTTGGATATCAAAGAAACGACATAAAGAAAGAAAGAAATTCTGCTTGACAATATTACTCAGGTCTTCTACTTGATCATAATAAGTTTTTCTGTAATTTTTTGCTCTAACTTTAAATAAATGCACTTAAATCTAAATCTTAGCTGATTTACCTGCAGAGGAAATATACTATGAAGTTTAGCGAGAGATGAACAACCTGAACCTTCTGGACAAAATTTGTATGAAAGTATAAAACTAGTGATTTTGTTTTATTTAACAAAAGTTGATTATGTCCAGCAACGCGGAGGGATGAATCAATTCACAAATATAGAGCCATCTGGATTTTTGTCACCTTCTGCGTGGAAACGAAGATTTTGTTAGTGGTTATTGAGCCACAGCACGTTCTTAAGATATGTGCCCCATATTCCCGGTAGCGTGGGCCGAGCTTATGCACCAGGCGTCGTGGAAATGTCGTGGGTGATTTGACCCAAACATGAAAAACAAAACAAATGGGATATCCAGTCGTGTGCATTGAAAGAACCACAAGATTGAAAACTGAAAACATATGCATGCAAATATGCATTTGCGCACGTGAGAGGAATACCTGCTTACTTACGCGCTCTCCCCTCTCTCATCCTTCAAAAGAACATCGACCTCTTTCAATAGATAAGATATCCACCTAATATTTGATAATAATAATAACTTTCTTCAAATCTCTGTTATCTCTCAGAAGAAAACACCGTAATTTTTATTGACTGTAATATCTAGAAGGGCTTTCTTTCTCTTCGAAAGTTTAAAAAAAGTATTGTCAATATTATACAAGTTCTTAAAAAGTACGTATTTCCATTAACTTAATATTTTATTATTTTTTAACTAAAGACACTTTTGAAAATTGGTTACGATTGGTCAAATATTATTTCTTGTGAAGTTAAAAATAATATATAGGTGTATTAATATTATTTATATAAGAATATTTCGACTGTAGCAATGATAAATTTTAAAAAATACGAGACGTAGACACACTTTAGAGTTAAAAAAAAATATTATGATATAATTGAAAAAAAAGAAAAGGTGAGCATGTCCATATTGTGTATCGTAGTAGAAGAGCTAGAAGTGTAATTTCATTGCCCTAAGTTGAAATATAAATTATAAATATAATTATAGGTATTAAAATATTATATTAAAATAACGTTAAATTAAATAATGTAGATATTTTATATAATAACAATTATATTTTTAATATTAGAATAGAAATAGTACTAGTAAACTTTAATCAACTTGTTTAATTGGAATGAGTGATTTATCTCGATTCTCTTAGATTCTAGCACTAGGATATAGGATATACCAATAAATCTTGACCTGAGATATTATAAATTATAACTTCTTGCACCTGTAACTAGAATTGCCAATCGTCCCGCGAGAGCCGTGGACGTCCCGCTTCTAGGGCTCCATTAGAGGTGTCTCGCAAAAGGACGCCAATTGTGTATGAGATGGAGAAAATTTAATTTGGTACTTGCAATTCGATCATTAAATAAAGATTTAGAAATCTATAGTAAAATGAGTGTCGTTTATTTTACTAACTTGACTAATAAACTTTCACTGTTTCTTCAAATTTCAATCCTTTCTAAACTTAAGGCAAAATTTTGCTGAGTCCCGCTTTTTTCAAGGCCGTCCCGCATTTGAAATGTTAATTTCCCGTAAATTGTGCTGCATAATTGGAAACCCTACCTGTAACATAAAAAAATGGTGAATTTTGATTTTCAAATCTCAGATGATCATAAATAAATTCAGCTATACAGTATATTTATGCATAGGTACCAATATTAAAAAATACAAATCTATTAAAAACAATCAAGAACCCGTTTATTCGAAACTAAACGTTTCGGGAGAATTTCTCTCTTTTTCAATGGTAAATTTTTGTAAAAAAGAAAAAAAGTTGTTTCCTCTAAAATTTAGAAAGCAACATAATAATTTAGAGGAAGCAACTTTTTTTCTTTTTTTATTACAAAAATTTACCATTGAAAAAGGGAGAAATTCTCCCGAAACGTTTGGTTTCGAAAAAACGTGTTCTTGAATGTTTTTAAAAGATTTGTATTTTTTAATATTTGTTAAACTTATTCAATAAATATTTTTTTCTTTGTATAGGTACCTACACGTAAAAATGATAAGATAACATTTAAATATAAGAACAATAGATACATATAATTTTTTGATTTCCCAATTATCTTTTTGAAATCAAGTCATGCATTTTTTCACCTTAGATGATATCAGATTTTTTTATTACATATGCTTTTTGTTTCATAATAATATATCACTTGACTATAAAATAATTTTAATGTTGCTTTTAGTTTCAATAAAAACGACATTATATCTATTCTTAAAAGTTAAAAAACAACAACTGTCTCAGGATTAAATTTCCTTTTTTATTGGAAAATAACAAAGAAAATTTCAATCCAACTATTGATCTCGTATCGTATATAGAATATGATCTTATTGGTTTTGTTCCGTTATACTAATTCGTATTTAATTATGAATACGTTTGTGGCTTCTTGGTCACAGGAAGATACTTGAAGGGATATTCACCCCATTAATGTGATGTACCTTCTAATATGGACTAAGCTAGAAACCGGACGGAAGGGCCCCTCCCTAAAAATGGGACATCCTCCCTAGATAGGAAATAACGAAAGAACTAGAAAGAGAACAGAAGATGTAGGAAATAAAAGGAGTTATTAGAATATATTATTTTATAGCTCAGGGATTGGATGAAAGGCAGATCAAAGATTAATAAGAGACCATTTCCAATAAAAGAGTATTTATTTGAAATTTTGAAAGTTTATAATAGGAAAATAAGGACAAGTTTTTATGTGTGACTTTTTTATTTATCAGCCAACGTTTTCGACTTTGCCGACTTCTTCAGGGCATCAAATATGCCACACATTCGTCTAAATTTTCTTGTTATCTTCGTTACCATGGAAGACCATTAGAAACACAAATTTCAAAAAATATTTGGCACATTTACATAAACAATTTTTCTTTCTTTTCTTTTTATATTAACAATTACATTAGATATAAAACAGAAATAACATAAATAGAATGAGGCAACACTATTTTTAAAAACAGAATAGAATCTTTTTCTTTTGATCCTTACATAAAGAAATCTCAAATTTGATTTAAATTTGCCATTAATAGTCAAAACATCAAAAATGGAATGCAATTTATTTTTTATTTTAAGTCGATTCTTCCATGTCTTCAGCAATGGTTACCAATAATAACCGAAACGTCAAAAATCCAAAGTAGAAGGGCTATTCCTCGAGTATTAGATGAGAATTGATCACTATTTTTGAATTTAAGTCAACATGGACTGCAAATTGCAAGTGATATCTATTAATAATAAAGTAATAAACATATTAATATTTCAATTGACTTTGGATAAAGTTTAGCAATGATCCGTTGCAGTTTTTTTTTCAAAATAAGAAATTCAATTAAATTTTAAAATAATTCACCAAATAAATATAAGAAACTGTTGTAAATGATGAAAAAAATTCATTGTCGGGTTCTAGAAAATAATATCTAAATATTATTCTTAGCTAGTAGACCAGGTGCAAGAGATAATTTCTGCATAACATATAGGTAAGCTGATTTAATATGCGTCAATATAATAGTTGAAATTTATGTTTGAAGATACAAAGTTTAATTATAGCTAAGGAGTAAGTTTAATTACTAATATTATACAATATATTGCTATTATTCTATATTTAATAACTTATTAATTAAAATTAGTTCACGTGGGCTCAAAAAAAATAATATCAAAGGTAATTAATTTACTTATGTGCTGCACCATATAATTAAGATTTATTTATTTATTTATTAGGTTCAATAGTGAAGAAAATTTCCAATTAATAAAATGACTTTATTATTTTTTAGTTGATTAAAATAGACGTCATATTTTTTAGCAGTAAAAAATCGCCCATAATTTCTTATTAACCTACTCCATACCTAGAATACGTCTTCGAAGAAGATATATTTTTTAATTTTCCAATTTATAATTGTTTCCTTTCGTAAAAATGCAAACAAATCAAGAAAGAAGGCGTGGGTCTCTCTGATTTCTTTTCTTCGTGCGTTTAAATCTCTGTAACTGGCAACGTTGTTCCCAGGGCGTCTCCAAAATAAAGGCCCTTTTTTGAACAGAAATAAAGCGCTTGGGCTCAAAGAGGGGACCAGGGATAATGGGGCCGAGAAAAGATTGAAAAGAGATGGTAGAACAAACGACCTTCCCTATACCCTCACCCTGAACCCAAGGCTGACTGACTTGTTGCTCACTTCTAAGTTTTCGACTTGGCCAGATTTGGCCATTTATTTTTTTCTTTCAGAGAAGATCTTGATTTTTATTTTTTTATTTGATAGAAACTTAGAAATATACTAAAATCGATGGGCCCATCTATTTTGAGATAGCATATCTATGATAAATATTAAGAAACAAAAATGATGATCTTGAATAACTATATTTGAAATGATCATTCGCATACCCAGGAATTTCGTTCGAGAGAAATCATACAGTTCAGAAGGAGTAATAAGGGCTTGCTTTTCAATTTTAGTTAAATTTGGCTGGAGGTGAAATTAACTTTAGTGATAAAAGCTATTCTGGCCATTTTTATCTTTAAATAATGAGTTCACATACTTATATCAGACGGTTAAGTGATTTAGTATTTTAATCAGTCTGGTTGACCTATCGTAGATAAACCGATTCTAAGAAATTGTCTGTTATGTTTTTGTTATTATATTGACCATCTGCTGCAGTTGCCGGCGAAGATAGATCGCAACTCCCACTATCTCCCTTTGGACCTTTTCAATCGATTCCAATGAGATGCTGATGCACGCAACATGACTGGATTATAATAGGTTGGAGTTGGTGATGTTTCACTGTGAAGTTTTATCAACATGACTGGGATTGGAAAGGCTGTAATAATCAGTATCTACACTTCAGAATATATCGCAGTACAAGTATCTTAACTTGATTAGTAGTGATATAAAAACAAGGATTATAAAACGACCATGGCTTTGAACATGCAAAGTGTTGGCAAGTTGTCATACTAAAACAAAAAATGTGTCCCTACGAATTTCTCGAACAAAAGATA
This sequence comes from Forficula auricularia, assembly GCA_024734495.1. Lineage (NCBI taxonomy): Eukaryota > Metazoa > Arthropoda > Insecta > Dermaptera > Forficulidae > Forficula > Forficula auricularia. Next base: position 8,538,255 of record JALMQS010000030.1, on the reverse strand, counting down.
ATTTATTTCATAGGTATTTACTGGTGAGTGAGTAATCACAAAAAAATTTCTCTATTTTCTTTTTTTGGGGTAGAGCAGCTCTCCTGGAATTCGTCCGTCTAGCGGTCTAGCTAATATTAAGATTATAATCTAATATTATATTTGTTCTTTTTTGGCTGGCAAAATGGGTTTATTCCCGATGCCAATAAATAATATAAAAAAATATATATATTTGTTCTAAATATTTTTTTCTTTAGTCTTTTTGAGTTCTTTTAAAGCAAAATAACAATAGAAAACACAGGTAAAATAAAAAAAGGTTAAATTTGTAAATTCTTGACAGCCTAGGTGTTTATTTTTACTTGCATATTATTTTTTGTTTCGACTTTTGAATCTGAGCCAATTTCAAGTGATAATAGATATAGTGTGAGTTGATTCGGCCAACAGAAATAATATATTTATTGATTGATATTTAGCATTACTAGACAATTATCTCGTAAATAGACGAAATATCGTGTAATTAATCAAATAAATATATAAATTAACTCATTGTTATGCTGAAGATAGCACCCTTTTCTCATTACCCTTACTTTTGAATAATCGAAGAATTGTTCTTTCTTCAATCATTTTGAAGCTGAACTTTTAAAAAATAGTACTTAATCGTGTTATTTAGTCATTTCCAAAATTTGTAGAGAGCCTTCCGTGTCTTTTTTCTTCAACTTCTTACAAAATTAAAATTGTCTAGCTCTTAGAATAAAAATTTTCTAAGCCTTATTTTTTATAACAAAGCTCACCTAATTTACTGTACGGCAAAGCATCCAATTTGCAATCTGAAATTTTTTATTGTTTTTTAGGATGGGTAAATACTTCTTTATTTCTATTACTTACAAAAAAAAATAAAAACAGATGTTTATAAATTTCGAAATCTTGTTATTAAATTGAAGTTGAGTTTATGATAACTATATGAGTAGGTACAAAAAGTGTTTATGAGAAAATATCTGTGTATGAGTGTGTATATGAATCAACCGATAATAATGAAAACTTGAATTTAGGGGTTTTGACTTAAAATTAAGAAAGTGAGTGGGAGTGATGATGATTTTTTTATATTAAAATGTTTCTAAAATAACTTAGCTAGAAAGTTCATTCTGAGGACCAAATTTATTTATTTCACAATTAAAGAACTGATTAGATTTTGGCCTCCATTCATCCATCCATCCATCTGCATTTACTAAACGAAAAATCGCACTTTTGACTTCTGGATGAAACTCCGTGTAATTTTTTGGCAAAATCGTCACCTGTTCTACCTAAATAAATACTATAATTTGTGACTTTGATTGAGACCATGGGTTCCATAGTCTTTACCTGAGGATCCTTTGAAGTCGCAATAATTTATCTGCTTCGCTTGCATAAAGTAAAAATGGGGAATGGCTTGCGCCTTTTTTCAGGGTACACTTAACTGATCTGCTAATTCAGTTGTCTATATACCAGGGGCTCCAATTATACGAGACGTAGCTATTAAATTACTGGGTGCTACTGGCAAAAAGCGACAGGCAACAGGTTTGAACATTCATAAAGAGAAACAAAGAGGTTGTCCTCTGCTTGATGAAAATAAACATACAAACATATATATATATGTATATATATATATATTATTTATTTGTTTGAACATGATTGTGTCTGGAGATGCTTCCCCCACCCTATATGAGGTATGATGAAATGTTGTAAAAAGTTTTTGTTTTTTTTTGGTTTGTATTTTCGAAATACATATCTCAAAAACGGCTGAAACTATTTATTATTTGCCCTATTAGTTCTTTTTGTAACAAAACCTTGAAACGTGAAAAAACATTGTAGCCTCAGCAATTTGGGCTCAGTGTATATAAAGTCGCCAATCACTATTTCGCATGACGGCGCAAAAGTGACTTGGCGCGTCCCTGACACTATGTAATGCTTAAAATTAAGAATGAATTATTTACTAGAACTTATATATTTCTGTATCTTTTTTACCACTCATATAGGGTAAATTCGTCGGGTTTATTTGCGTCATGCAGAGGACAATCTCATTGATTTCTCTCCTAAATCCTTTGAGACATTAGTAAATTTTTTCCTAGCTTTTTTAGTTAAATCAAATTAGCGGCAAACTTTGCATCCGACTTTAATTGTTTGTAAACATATCTGACGGTTAGCTGATTTAACAGGAAGTCATAAATACAAGCTTGTTTGATCGGAGGTTGACAAATCCACCCTAAATAATAATTATAATAATAGTATAAAACCAATGAATTTTAGGTCCCTAGGGTACATTCCGGAACTTCCTGATTACAACGAAATTTAAAACAATTTCCAGTTGGTTCCCGAGGGTGAATGAAATTAATTATTACAAACTGTTGGTGATTTGGTCCAGGAGGCTGATGCTGGATGCTGCAAGCATGTTTTTCTTTTTGAATCGGACTATACCCTACACATGAAAGGAGTGGAGGTGGTGGGGGACCTAGACCATGGGTGGGGGTGTGAGGCTGGAGGGAAAGGAGGAGGAGGTCTCGTCTCGGACTCGCGCGCGCTTCGCGTTTAGTCGTAATCCAAGGCCGCTTGGGGTTGGTTCTTTACGCGACGAATTCCTACCTTCAGCTACCTTACGAACACAGTAAACAATAACAATAACAAAGCAGAAACGGCAAAGGGGTACAGCCCCGAATCGAATGGATAATTGTTAGTGCTAGTGTTGTGTTATCCTCGTGATTCTTTGTGAATATTTTCTCTTTTAAATAGCCAATAGATTCTGAAAGCGATTCTTCGATTTCATTTCCGCTTTACAGGTGAGTTTTCTTGATTTTTTATCATTTCTCTACGTGCAATCACACTTTTCTAACTCACACAAAATTTTCTAGCTGTTTCAAATTTTTCTTTTAATATAAACATTAAAAAATTACTTAAAATTTGTGAGTTTATATCAATGTTTATCTGAAAAATCTTGTGTGACTTTATACCATTTGCCAAGCTCTCGTAGATTTATATAATTTTATTTCTATTAAACTACAAAACTATAATAAGTAGGTACTTCTATCTAATTGTAATCGTTTAACGTTTGTTTTGTTTTACTTAGTTTATTCGAAATATAAGTATGGCACATTATTTTGATATTAGAAAAATTGGGGGTAATTATTATTATTTTTTTTTTGTCGCTTTTGAGATATTTTAAATAAACTAAACAAAAACACACATTTTTCTGCACGATAATATAATTATTTGTAGTAAAAATAGAATTAATATTATAATTCAATTTTTAAGAATTTTTTGTGATTTTCTTAAGAATTTTAATTATTTTTTTTTAATTAAAATTTTCCATCTGTGATTTTGAAAGTAACCAATGTTCTAAGTGTTTTCCATGCTCGAATAGAATCCCTCTCTTCCATATCATCTATGTAGATCTTTAATTTATTTGTGAAACCATGCTGTCTGTAATACTTATCACTCTTGTGAATACTTAAATATTTATTATTTTTAAATTTTAATATATAATTTATATAATAATATTTTATATTATACTTTATTAATTTTTTCGTTAAATTGAAGGGTTGGTTTTGTCACAAATATAATAAAACAATAATTTTAATAACTATTTGAATTATTTAATTGATAACTATACAGTTTCGGTCACCACTGGTCGACCATCCTCAGTAGTTATCTCGTTCAAGAACCGGAATTTGTCATTTCACATGAAACATTCATTCCTAAATCTTCAATATAGATACATCACACAATTCATTACAATCACACACACACACACATATATATATATAGCAACAATTTATAAAAACGTTTATCACTGAACTAGAAACTATTTTTCCATCTATTTTTCAATTTAACGAAAAATTTAAATCAAGTCACTTAAGTTCTGGAAGAATTTTAATAAATAACAAATTGGGTTTTCAACATCTTTCCTTGAAAAAAATACTTTATTAAGTCTTCAAAAGAACTTTCCAATAATAAATTTGTTATTTATAAAATAGATACATTTTTTAAGTCCTGAAGAAGACACAATAAATGTTGAAACGTCGACGTAATAATAAATTAAATAAATTGATTTTAAACTAAATTGTTTTTTTTTTTTAGTTTATGTTATAATATAATATTAATAATATTCACAACGTCGTGTTATTTTTCTTAAGTATTCTCATCGAGTTATTTTGCATTTGTGTAATAGTAAATAAATAATATTCACAATAAAAAAGTCATTTTTTTATAGTATTCTCTTCTAGTATTTTGTATTTTTGGAATAATAATCACAACAAAATACATCTTTTTAAAATATTCTCTTGGAGTATTAATTTATTTGATTATTTAAAATTTAAATATTGGTGTCAGTTTTCTTTTCGCTTCTGTTCTCGCTCACCTTAAAAAACATATTTGTTGACCTTATTGAAAATGCCTGAGGCTTCGACATTGACGTCTCAACAGTTAGAGTGTAAAATAATAGTACCTGCTCGGCTACAATGCTTTTTTTCTTATAACCTCCAGTTGGACATTCACTTCCGTTTAGTAGTTCAAGTCCTTTTGGCCTACTGGGTCTCGGTCTTTGGCCCCATTTGAACATGAAGTTGACCAGAGGTAAAATTTCATTTCACTTTGCAGTCCATTTCAAGGCCACTCTTCAGAACGTGTGATTGAATTCACGAAAGAAAAAACAACAACACATGAAGGGTTAGAAAGGATAAAGAGGTAGAAAGCCCTACAGGGAGAGAACAGATATTTATCTTGGGAAGGGAATTAAGGCAATTAGAAGCTGCTTGTGTACAGAAATTCATCTTGTCTTTTTCTCCAGATTAGAATCAGAATATCTATTTTTATATATATATATATATATATAAATTTCTGAATTAAATTTAAGATTTAATTATTTGATTGTGTGATTCATTTTTTCAAATTCTTTTTTTCGTTGAACTTTTCTGTTTCAAAATATTGTTTATTCTTTTATGTTCTCTTCTGTGTCTATTATTGTGGTTTTATACACATTTTTATTCTATTCTGTGACAATTCAGTAAATAATATAAAATCATTTTCTAGGTTATATTACCAATCAATCCAGAATGAATAAGGAAAATCTTAAGACACGAAGAAAAACAATTGCGAAGAGGTTGATAGATCTAGTGAAAAATGTCATTGGAACATTTCAATTATTCCCTTCAACTTGGGTCAATTATGATATAATTAAAAAAGGAATGGACTGAAAAATCACAAATTAAAAAATTGCGTATTGGACTTACCCCGAAATGGAAGAAAAGATAGAAAGTAAAAAGAATATCGGCAACTTGAAGAACCACGTACTCAAATAAGGTTTAGTTTCGTACAATTAAACAAACCTTCAACAAACTTCTTCCTGAATAACCGTATAAATCTCAATGATGATGATTCGCCTTCTCTTTTGGCCTAAAACATATATTCAATCAATAATATTTAATAAATTTTTTTTAATAATCAGTCTAAAATAAAATATTTCGTAGAAAATTATTTTAAACTTAATAAAAATATTATAATACGACAGACAATTCAGGTAATAATTCACAGATATAAATACAATTTTTCATAAACATAGAAAAGATGAAATTCCTTTTTTTTTCTCTCTTAGATATTTGTTTATTTAAATTTTTCTATTAGCACCTCATAATTGAAATAATTATAGAAATAAAAATTTAAATTATCTATATCTTTTCAACTTGAAATAGAATTGATCAATTTTGAAATGAGAATAAGCAATTTCAAATATTTATCAATTTCAAAATGAAAATAACAATTTTGGATTGGTATTAATTGATGTTGATATAGGATTAAATTAATTAATCTGATTAGAACTATTCTCATTTTGAAACTGTTGACCCCTATTACAAATTGAAAAGGTATAGTTTTCATACGATTTTCAAAAATAGGATTTTATATTAATTTAAGTGATTTTCGCAAAAAATTTTGTTAAATAATATACTATATAATTTCATATTCATTAATAATATCAATTTTTAGAAAAATTGAATCTTAAGTTTTTTAAGAAAAATTATTTAATTTTATTTTTAGATTTATTTCACTGGTATTATTTTTTGCTAAACCGAAGATATTATGTCTTTTGTTTGGGTTGCAAAACACCTTTGCAAAAAATAAATCTAAAAATAAAATTTGAATTGCTAGCTATCAAGGATTCTACAAATCTACATATTTAATTTTACACTTTTGGAAATTTTAATGTTTTCTTTATTTCACTTCATAATATATTGATAATTTAGTTTTTTCTTTTTTTTTGCAGATGATTTTTAATCCTTTTAAATACTCAACATAAATTAAATTAAAAATACTTTTCTTAAAAGGTTTAAAAATAGCTAAAAGTAATCGGACACAACGTGTATTATAAGAAACCGAATCCAGACAAGAGAAAATTTTGAAAATTTTCATCTTATAGAAAATCTTCAATTTAATATTTTTAAATCTAATTCTATTGACTAAATTCAAAAATTTTATTATAAAGAAAAAAAAATAATTTTCTTTTTATTGAGAGATGATTTGTACCAGTCGATTATTTTATCATTCAAATGTTCATCTATCAACAAAAAAATATCTATTTTTTTCATGTAAAATATCTATTTCTCAAGGTCCTTTAACAGCAATATATAAACAAACTTTACACTGGTGGTTGACCTTTGATTAGAAATAAAAAAATCTCCGATTTGATTAATATTATTTTAATTCAAATTTATATAATTACGAAGAATATACTTATTCTGAATCAACTTTTCTTCATGAGAATGTTTGACTGATTAATTATAAATAATGTTTAAAAACATGCACTTAAATCCTTTGCTTATATTTCATTTTCATGAGAATTATTTTATTTTTCCTTTGACATACATATACTGAAACTGCAATATTTATTTTATCTTATCATTGATATTAATATCTTTATATATATAACGTATTATCTTCTTGTAAATTTTATATTAATTTTCATCTTGTGAGAAATAAAAAAATGTTTTAAACAGTGATATTTTCATTAGAAAATTAAATTATGATATTTAAAAATGTAATTCTTGTGTTTCACTATTATTTTTTTCCTAAATACGAATACTAGAAATAAGGCTAGAAAAATTATTTTCTATCAAGAGTTATTTGAAATTGTTGCTGCGTCGATTAACTTCAAAAACAGTTCTGGAGTAATATGCATATTAATTTCTTAACACGCATTTGAAAAATAATTCCAAATTTATTATATGTAGATATTATTATTATTTAGTAACTGTAATACTAAATTGCAATTAATTTTACACTAAAGATTTTAAAAAAATGCAAAGGATTATTTTAATTGATCACCAAAGTCTAAGTTAATAAGTAGTTGAAGATAGTTCACTGATTCCTTTCCTTTCACTTCCGGTCATTCATCTAGGTATAAATTGAAATTTTATTTCCCTCTTAGCACGGCTTTTTATCTTAAAGAATCAATTATGAACTATATAATCTAAAATTCTTTCTCTATTTGTTTATTTATGTTTATGCTACTGTGCATTTCTCGCCTTGTATATCATTATCTCTATATATAGAGCAGAGTAATCATTTGGCTTTCAAGAGATGATAAAAATATCGATGTCGATTTCCATTATAAATATAGAAGATTAAAATACATTTTGATTTCAAAGACTCCAATAATAATTCATCCAGTGTATTCCGTATAGGTTTTATATATGATTTTTCAAAAAAAAAATATTTATTTTTTATTTAAAACTTAAATTTTTTTAAATTTTAAATGCAAAAGTTTCAATATTTTTAATTAAGAAAAAAAGACGTACTTACAAGTTGCAGAATTAAAAGAAATGCCAGCCCCTCTAATCAAAATTCTGTTCAAGAGAAGTCCTTCGTATAGTAATTGCCAGAAAATTATCATTAGTGGATGAGCTATAAAAATTTTGCAAAATTTTTTTACTAAATAACATTATTCTTAGTATTTTAAATTGGAATTATATTCCTTAGAGTTTAGAATATAAATGTGAAAGTAAAAAAGGTATATGGTTTCGAGATGAAGAGGAGTATAGCCCCTCTTTTGGCTTAAATGAAAGATAAAATTTAAAAATTCAATGATTCTATTTTCTGTTAAAATAAAAAGATTTTATAATTTATCTTAGGCGTCAGAAAGGTTGTATTCACCTCCTCTAAAATTAAAACCAAGTACCAAAAAGTTCCAGATTAGATGGATAGCCTTTTTTGACACTTGGGAATGATTCCAGAGAGTGTGTGTATAATCCTTCCAACATATAATAAAAAAAATTCATATATCGTATCTCGGATTTAGCACAGGACAATCTCATTGAATTTTCTTAAAATGATAAAATATTTTTCTTTTTAATTTGTTCTTAATTTGCTAGTACGTTTTTTAAGCAAATAAAATAATTTTCTGTTTTACAAATTTGTATTTTGAGTTTTTAGTGGCTAAAGTTGTAATAATAATTGAAAATTAATTTTCAATTTCTCCATTAACAAATAAATTAAATACACAAATTTTAATTATTTATTTCTAGCATGATTTAAATTTGTTATTTATTTTTTTAAGGAATAAATTAGAGATGTGTCTTTAGCATAATACAAATATTTTCATTTAATTGAAATTGTCTTTCTTGATATCATTAATCTTTTCTCTAATATAGGTAAATAATTTCGATAAATTTTTAATAGGGTTTGAGTCACAATTGATTTGACTTGAATTTCAATAATTTATAGAGCTTCTTTAATAATCTATTATTTATTAATCTATAAAAGACGTTGACCCCACAACTTCATACTATATATTTTCACTAACACAGTATATTATTTATTTATTCTTATCCTTTTTGGCCTTTAGGTGTAAAGTAATTTATTTAGTAGGAAACTTTTTTCTTTTTAGTTAGGAGTGCAAAGGTTTCAAAACTTTAGTTTAGAATTGATGTTTGCTTAGAAGAAATTGGAGAAGTAAAGCGAAATATTTTTTAAGACTCTCGGTACACTTACGCGAATTTTAATGATTTGACATTTTTTCGACAGCAAATAATGTGACCCATTAAGTTGAAACTTTCCAAATTTTAGCTATTTTACTCACAATCGTTCAAAAGCTCCCAAAGATTTTTTTTCGATTTTCTGAATTTTTAAGTCATAAGCTCCTAAGTTCCGAAGCTAGAAAATAACTTCTTCGTTTTTGAAATATAAACATTTTACCACCTTAGGAACTTTTTGTGTACTTTCGTACTTGATAGTGAGTGTCGGAATCTAGACAGACTGATACTACCTATAACTTTTAAAGAGTTAGGTGTTGGTTCTAGATGAAACATTTCAAGATGATAATAAAACTTGAGCAAGATGCGAGGTAGGTTTCTTTTTTGTGAAACCTACCTCGCATCTTGGTCAAGTTTTATTATGATATTACCTAGCTTAGGGCATTTTTATACACAAAAAAAAAGAAGTTTAAATTAACAATCTCACCCCGTCCGGCAAAAAAGTGGATTTTAGAAAATGGTTGTGTGTTATTAACTTTGCGTTCTGGTAGTTAAACTAATGTAATTATGAAATCCTGAATTAAACAGTTTTGACTAAAAAGTAAGAACCTGTACTTTATCAATTTTTTTGAAAGTAGTAAAATAAGATTTCAATACTTTTTTAATTTTTTTTTTTTGAAAATAACAAAAACGACTCTAACGATTTTGATGAACACGAAGTACAAAAAACTTCTTACCATAAGCGAAGTAAAAGTTTTTTTTTAGATAATAATTATTTCTAAAGAGATTTTTTATATTAGAAAAAAAAGATAATAAAACGTCCAAAATGTGATGGTAATTCATCCCTTATTGAAAACAGCCCGATTATAATATATTTACAAAGTGGAAATCCGTTTACTCGATAATCCGATTTCCTATATGACCATGTAAATATTATTTTACTATTTAGCTTTAATAAAATGTTCATAATAATATTCTTTTCACTGATATAATGGTTTTTATTATTTATTATTCCGGGATGTTTTTTTGTTTCACCATGCTAAGCTTGTAAAATAACTAATAACGTAATAACTAACTCATATATTTTATTAAATTAAAAATAACAAATTAAAAAAAATCATTTAAATTACACGTCAAAGGTCTTTATATTTAAATGTACTATTAACTCTACCTTTACATTAAGATGCTTTGATTACTACCTTTTTTAGATTCCCGAAACCCTTAATAACGTGTGCATAATAATTATAGATCCGAAGATGAGATATTCAGATCCTATCTATTGAACTCTTCTTTTTATTATTTATTATTATTAAATTCTTATAATATTAGATATAAATACGATCCCTAATCTTGAGAATTTCAAAGAACCATCATTGAAACGTATGTGGGTGGTCGCTATAGTTCCAGGAAGGTCCAGAACGCTGATTAATTCAATTTAATTTTCAAAATCCCCATTTCTAGGGTTTATTCTTGTTGAAAATATGAGCAAAAAGATCAAATTATTATTAAAATAATTCAGATAGTTAAATATAGGTACGAATTTTATTTTATTTTATTTTTTGTAAATAAAAAATAGAAATGACAATCTGAGCATCCGACGAGAGCCAAGACGGCGGCAATCTTGAGCATTGCTATCTAATTTTCTCAAGATATTACCGGTTAAATTCTGGTTGGATGCTTACATTGCCATTTCTTTTTGCTTTACCATAAGCAGTATGGTAAGGTATTGTAGTGCAAGATATTGCTAGTGTTTTTCTCAGTTTTTTGAAATGTCTCAAAAACCGCAAACATTTGTTCGCATAAAAAACAATAAATAACATATACGTGAACATCGAAATATACATTTCAGAAATATTAATTACTTTGTAAAAATATCTATTCATTTGTTTTTTGATTCATGGGTCGTCAAATTTTGCGTCTTTTCTATCTCATAAACCAATAAGAATATCAAAATGAAATTTCATATTTAGATTTGTTTTAATTGAGATTACCTATATCTGATTAGATTTTGGTTTAAATCAGAACACGCATATCTATAAATTTAAAGATGAGATTTTTTAATATCTCTTCATTTTCAGAAAACATTTTAGTAAGCCTTAAGCCCGTTATTTCTATTATTTATTTATTCTTATTTTATCACTTAGGGTTATTTTGAAAAACCTAATCATTTAGACCATTTTTTCTTCGCGATTTATTATGTAATAGAAATAAAATTATATAAATATTAAGATCGCGCATTTGTATTGTAATGTCCCGTGGGGGTGGCTAGGTCACAATAATTACTAAATTAAAAAAAAAATACCTTTAAAATGATAATTGTAGGAAAAGTGAAAATTATATTAAGAATCGGTACACTGCGATTTTTTCTACACTAATAATTGCATTTCGCAAGTTGAAAACTGGCACAGAGATGAAGTTTATACATACCAACCTGGGTGCCTTATTTCGGTTCATCACGCAAGAGCTCTTCGATAGCTTCCCATATATCTAATTTTCAACTGCAAGTTCTGAAATCTATTCAGTTATTCGTTGTAGAAAATTCAAACGTTTTGGCAATAGGATAAACTTTTGATTATTTTCCATTTTTTAGTTATTATGGTTAGACAAACGGACGCGAAAAATCATTCCTTAAAATTATTTTCATTCACGTTTCAGAAATTTATAAATAAAAATTGAAAAAAAATATATATATATATATATAATAATAATAATTAAGCTAAGGATAATAGATGTCAGCGGGTCACTTTGCATTCAATTCGCCCTTCCTTATAAATTCTTTGTCTTGAATAGTTATCACCGCTATCGTGATTTCCGCCAATACTACTAATATACAGAGACATTCTCTATGACTGAAAATTATTTAGTAAATTTTTGAAGGGAGGGGAGGTCATTATATAGGAAAAAACTGTTATATGAACATAATAGATCTTATTTCCCTTACGGAACTACAGTTGATAAAAATTTAATTTAGAAATAGGTACATACAATTTAACAGTGAAACTACTCAAATCTCCAACACAATAATGATGGTAGAAGTTTATGACGTGTTGTTTCGCAGGTGTCAAACTGGTATTATGATCTAAGAGCACATTTTGAGAAGTTTTTGTGAACTTAAATTTTGTGATCAAAATATCAATTGTATGTTGTTTTCATTGTTAAATATAGATATTAAATATGTCTAAATAAAATTCTGATAAATCGCAGCTCTATAAGACAGTTAAATAAGACATGTTCATATAAATTTTTTGCTTAAAATTGACCTCCCCAACAATTTCCCAAAGTTATTACACTCATTTTGAATCACTCTGTATTTTTTATTCATGGTGTTAAATGAATGGAGATTAACCGATCAAAAATGCATATAGAATAATATTGTGGACTCGAATTGGATTTCTTAAATTAATACAGAAAGAAGAGAAATGCAAATACTCCAATCCAACGGAAACAACTCGTGCAAGACAAGCCAACGAATACTTGAAAAAAATCTAGAGCCGAGTGGCTCTTGAAGTCAATTACTTCCAGTGTGGATTGCTTGCATAAATTGACTTCCATCGAATTTCCAGCGTCCCTATAAATAACCCACCTCCTGGAGATGAAGTAGGCTGTCTATTGACATGCCCTCGCTTGAACAAATAAAGCAATCGTGGTGTGATGCTATCACATCAATTTGTGAGGCTCACGTCTTCTTCATTAGCAATTAAGGCCCCTGGATTGAGCAATGTACCGAGACCGGCCCAGCGCATTCATTAACCGGCCCCCGGAGACTTCGATATTGCCTCCATTAAAACAAGTGATTCTCTTTTTTTTTCATTCCTAATACGTTCGGGATTTTCCTGTTATGTTCATACGAGATTAAAAGAGAAAGAAGTATTGTTTGCAGGAGTATATATATATTTCTTCTCCCTTTGTGATTATGCAGTTTCTCCCCTCCCCCACCCTAACAGTTTTATAATTCTCTATTATTTCACCCTTTGTTGATATAGTGTCATCCCTCACTGAAATCAATACATATATTTAGTATTTTATCTTTTAATATTAAATATACACATGCGTATGAATTATATGTATTATATAATTGACTCAACAAAGCCTGCCGAGCATTGAATTCACTCTAAAATTTTCATTTATTTATTTATTTCTCTATATATTTTGAGGGGTTTAGAAATATCAGAAACATGAAGAAAAATTATTCTAAAGTATGATTTTTCAATAATTAAAATAAGTCAATAACGTATAAGTTCGTTCTGGTACCAATATATATATATATATATATATATATCCAAGGCGAAGAATTGAGTCTTAGAACTCGTTGTTTAAAAATGGAGATAATCGAAAAAAAATGGAATTCTTATATTGTGAGTAGTTATCAAACGATTATATTTAATGAGCTGAAATTTGAATAAAGAAACTGCGCCTTTACATCAAATTTCTGCTTTCTAGCAAAAATTGTTTGCTGAGAAACAAAGTGACAATCGCCAAAATATGCAGAGAACAGTGATGACGAATAAAATTGATTTTAAATGTGTTTAAAGAGAGTTTGTAGAGAAATCGTAATGAGATCTTATTAAGTGCTTTGAAGAGTATAACAATAAATAGGATCATAAGATCAGAACAAGATCTGAATAAGACAGCTTATAAAGGAAGAGTGCTAATATCTGAAAGTCTTAAAAAAACTTACTCTTTTTCCCCCGAGATAATAATTATTGAGAAATTCTATTTGTGATTGAAATTAATAATGAAATCTTTAGAGATTGTCATCAACTAAATCCGAAATGGCGTAGTTAATTTTTATTACTTGTCGTAAGTGTTATATTCACCTTCTCGGGAATACTACACTAGAGCTGATATTGATAATTAGAGTAAACTACGGGTTTTCCTGATTTGCGCCCTCTTATATGAAAACAAATACCTATTCTACGTTAATTTTTTTTTTGGATCTCGAAACGTAAAATTTGAAAATTTCTTTGCCCATTAAATTACTTAAAACCCATATTTTTCTAGACAATCAGAATGATAAGTTAATCTCACTATGAGTTACAATGACAGCTCATATATGTTGTAATTTGAACTGTACGCTTGGTTGCAGGTAATTTTTTTTTTACTTGGTTTTTAAACTAAACAATTTCTTTTATCATATTTTATTTTGGTATCATTAAAAATATTGAATAAAAAAAAAAGCAGAATATCTGTTCACTGACCGAATAGATGAAGTCAATCTACGGATTATCTGCCAGCGAAATTTGGCCCACCTAAAGTTAAGACAAAATTCGCCTCAATCTTGGAGCTATTTTTACTCTAAATTAACATCTAGACAGATTGACAAACAACAAATGGATTTTCTTATTAATTATTCCATTTACCAAATTAGTAATCATAGTTGCTGTAATGGTTATCATTTCAAAGGGCAATCAAATAGACCAAATTACTACATTAATTGTATATCTCAGCTCTTCTAGCGCTCATAAATTATTCACATTTTAATTGCTAGTTTTCCTAACCCATTTTTATAGTTCTACAGATTTTATCATCCTAAGTTTGTTAGCTCACTTTACCACCCTTATTAGATTAAAAGATTTCCCCTTCTTAATTGTCATTGTGTATTCTTGTGTGTGTCTGGATGTGTTTGAGTTAACATGTGATTATCGCTCCAAGGGTTGATGTTGATCTTCACAAATTCCTCGGTCTGTCTCTAATTGTTTCTCCTGAGAGAAAGGTGTTAAAGAAACCTCGGAAAAACTTTTTGTTGATATCACAAACCCGCTGAGGGGAAAAGAGGAGGGGTTGTTTTATTTATACAATGAAATATCTCGTTGTCCTCTCTTGGCTTCATATTTGTGTAAACGAGTTTTTGAAAAACTTTCCACGTTTAATAAAATTCTTTTTTCTAGGATTATTTTCAAGTTTTATTAAAAATATAAATCAGATAAAACGAGGCCAATTGTAAAAAAAAAAAGATGATTTCATTTAAGTTAATTTGCATAAATGAAGCTACACATGTGCTTATATTTTATTGAAGATTTCGAAATAAACTTGCTCTTTGTTCATTAAGGGAGATACCTACATTGCCCCGAAAACAATTTTGGTTAAATTCAACCAGGGTGCTGATATATTTGGACATTTTCCAACAAAGTAGAGTAAATTGAAATGGTAAAGGGACATTGAAACTAACCAGATTGTATCATATAAATATATAATAATGGAATAACAAAAATACAAAAGAGAAAGAAAATTGACTGCTTATTTCATTATATCGTCTCCTTCGTAAAACTTACTCAATTTTTCAACTAAACTCCTTGAAGCTAGTCAACTGAACTTTCACATACATGAACACTTTCGAATAGGCGCTGGCTTATGGCATTCTAATAATTTAATTAAAAATCTATAGTTTATTAAAATAGATTATAATATTAATAAAGAAAACGAAAAAAATAAATTAATTTTAAATCCGAATAAGTTTAATACTGTGATTTACCATTAGAAAAATTAAGGTGTATCTCCCAGACTCTTGTGCCGTATTTGTATGATTATAGAATGAATGATTGTTTCATTATGCTTTTCAAAAATGCTCAATAAAATCACTCAAAAAAAATCTTGGGTATTTTTGAATCTTATGTTCTGAAAATAGAAAGCCTAAATTCTAATTAATTCTTCAATTGAGAAATATTTACATTTTGACACCAGGACGAACTATTTTCTTCTTCCAGTGCTTAAATTATAGTGGGTATTTGAATCCAGACATATCAAAGATAGAAAAAAATTCATGGATATAAATGATTGTTCTATACGTCTCAGAAATTTTAAACATTAGCTAAAAAAGTCTTGTTTTCCGCGAGAACCTATACGAAGATAACTCTTTTTAATAAACGTATGAAAATTTGTTTTTAAAAGATATATATGAATTAATCCCATTAAAGTCATATTTAATTTCAAATTCTTTAATATTTTATGATGTTATTAAATATCCACCTTTAACTACTAAAAGTGGATGAAAACTATCCTGAATATTATTGTTTGTTAATACTTTAGACTTTTAGAGAATTAAATTCCATTCTATTTACTACCATATATACTTTTTTATATTTATAATCTAATTTTCTGTTTATTAAATTAATAAAATTGAATTTTGGCTTTTCGGATAATTTATTAGTTTTATTTTAATATACTACTAAACTCCAATCCACTCTTCTGTCTATCAACATTATTATTGTTATTATTATTTATTTTTAAATTATTTTGAAATATTATTCATATATTTGTATAATTATAGGTATTTAAATATTTCTAAAAAAAATGTATTTGAATTCATATTTGGTTAAATCCAATTCAATTTTAAAGTTATGATATGATTTGTCCTGTTGAATGTTTAAATTATTTGAAGATAAATTATTTAACTAAACTAGTATGAAAATAGCGGAATACAATTTTCTATTGTACCTACTTCCTTCCTAACTATTGAATGAAATTCATATAAAATAACAAAGTTAGATTAATATAATTTAATTCATTAGAACTTTTTGAAAAGCACCACATTATACACTATTGAATATATTTATTAATAAACGTACTTAACAAAATACACTATATTTCTTTCCTTCAACTGCGATCATTTTTAAGTTTTAGGAAAGTAGGTAATTTAATTCCTTTTTTTAATGCAATCGAATGCAAGAAGGGGTGCACCAGTAAAGATGTAGCCCCTATGGATCTCGAAAGACCCTTGCATTACCGAAGAGAAGGGAAAGTTGATTAAGTGAGAGGGTGTAGACGTAGGTGTGTATGCACCCTGGTTTTGAAGGTTTGAAGATCATAGGTGCTGGGAAAGATAGAGGCTGGGAGAGAGTTCCAGTTCCTTGAAGTCATGGGGATATATGTATTCGCGAATGAAGTGGTCCGGCACTTTTCCAATTTGACCACGAAAGAGTGTTGGGAGTCGGCAAAACGTGTGCTGCGTGCAAAGCATGCTTTGGGGGGAATTATTGATTTTATCTCATCAGAGCATCTGCCGTGATAGTATCTATAGAAAAGGGAAAGGGCAGAGACATCTCTTCGATGAGCCAGCGAGTCGAGGGAGTCGGTGAGGGTAGAATCGTCAATTAGCCTGACGGCTCGTTTCTGAATTGCATCAAGGGTAGCAAGAGAATATTTTGAGGCTCCTCTCCACAGATGAGAGCCGTATTCGAGACAGGGGCGGATTTGGGCCTTGTAGATGGTGAGAAGTTGTGGGGGTTTGTAAAATCGCTTGGACCTGAATAAGAAGCCAATCTTCCTTGCTGCAGATTTCGCCACAGAGGAGATGTGTTCATTCCAAGACAGGTCAGATGCGACAGAGACGCCCAACATGGATAGGCTGTCACACATTTTCAGGGTATTCGAATCGAAGTGAATATCAGGGAAATCTCTATTTTCGCGCCTAGAAATTAGACAACATTGAGTCTTATTTGAATTAAAGTTAACTAAATTTTGAGAGCCCCATTTATTCAGTTTGTCTAGGTCGAGAGTAATTGAGGAGGCAATATTGATTCGATTATTCGGGAGAGAGGGTTTGCCGTGTAGAGTGCTATCGTCGGCGTAACAATGAGTGGGGTTTGCCGTTTGATCAATAAGGTCGTTTATATAAATAAGGAAGAGTGTGGAGGAGATTACAGAGCCTTGGGGAACACCAGAGTTTGTGGAGAACGATTCTTATTTTTCCTCATATATATAGACATTTCCGCAAGTTAACTTTTTAAATTATTTTAATTCCAATATTATAAATTTGACTTTTCATCAAAAAGCACTAACAGAAAAGATAATAAATTCTACTTCAGTATCGTTTAAGAGCCCAGACGCTTTTATTTTTAGTCCTATGAGCTAGCAATTTTTTGGGTCCTGAAGAAGAATTTTTTTCTACTTTTTAGTGTTTTTGAAATAAATTCGTTTTACTTTTTTTTTTTTAATTTTATATCTTTATTGTCTTAGCATTAAATATATGTTGAGGAAAAAATCCTATAGATGCGTTTGCCATCCATAGATAAATTCTCTAAATTTTGAATAGATGTCCCCCTATCGTGATTTTCGCAAATACCTATATTTCAAAATTAAATAAAAATAAAATTTAAAAATATATAGTATTGTAATTAAGCCATAATTATGTTTACATTAACTATATTTTTTAAGCTTTAAATGAATTTATCACTATCAATTCCTGATATCAATGAAATATCGTATTATCATCATACGATAAAAGTAATTAATAATTTTTAAAATTTTCTGTAATTACATGTTGTTTGTTGACTTATTTGTATGATAAAACCCGTAAGTCTATATTATTAGTTTGAAAAAATTTAGAAACTGAAGTGTTCTTTTGCAGATTATCAGTTAATGCTTTTTTTAAATTGCCTCTTTCAAAAAGAATATGATATGGAACCTCGAGAAAAAGATGTTTGTTCTCTTAATAAAATCAGAGTATAATTCGTAATAGTTCAGCAAACTATATCTTTCAAGTGTTCTGATGAATTCAGAGGAGCAAATAAACGCGGCAGTTAATGCTTAAACGTAAACCCTAAAATAGCCAGTAAATTATTGATAGACTGGATACATGCCCGTTGGCGAACATTAAATCGCCAATCGCTATATAATACATTCGAGCATTAACGAAAAACATACGAGGCTCTCTATTTTTACAGGCAAATAAATAGGTGAAGCCAAGACAGATAGACAAACGAGGAGCCTCGTTTGGATCCGAAGTGATTTGCTTGAGAGAAACGAAGGTTAAATTTGGCGGATTGTCAATAAATTAAAGAAGCTTTAGTGGATAAAATTAATCCTTGCACTTTTCATGATTAGGAAAACTGATCGATAAAATCGCCGATCGAAAGGGTAGAAAAAATAGTTTTATAAACGAATTTAGTCAACTCTAGTAGGTGTTAAAAAAATGAAGAAAAAGTACAAACATTTTTAAGGCTTGGTAGATTGAACAAATTTTATTAATTTGGCATTTATTAATTCAATTATGTGTGTCAAGTTTGAGCTCATTAGTTACAACGCAGAACACACTCCTCAAAAACAAGATAAATATTGGAAGTATGTGAGATGAAATCGCTATTGTAGGTAAACAAGGATGGACAGGGTAAAAAAAAGAAGATTTTAGGGAAAAGTGCAATATACAAAAAGTCAGCTTATGGGTCCAAAGAAGAACAGATTCGAGTGGACACTTGTTACGAATGAATGAAGACCCGCTGGTGAGAAAACTACATGACAACAACTCTACAGGGTAAAGAAGACGGGGTCGTCCAAGAAAACGTTGGAAAGACGATCTGGAATAAACAGGCTTTTTAGCCTACATAATAAGAAGAAGAAGTTACAACCGTTTGATAAATCACCATATGAGAATTCAATTTTAATTTTTTTCTTATTTACGACATTTTTGAAGCTGAAATCCAGAAGCTAGAAGTCCAAAATCTAATCAGTTCTTTGTTTTGGAAATACGAAAATTTGACACCCTATTGATCATTCTAATACTCTGCTTCTTGAACTATAGTGGGTATTTTAATTTTTTCGACACAGTTAAAAATAAATAATTTTTAAAGAAAGTTCACTCCATGGATAAATACATATTATTAAATTTTTAAGTTATGTTTAGCTAAAAATAAATAAATCTTACTGGATAATTGTTGTTTTTTATTAATTGTCCTGAGTTTTGTTTTAGGCTAAACCGCAGTACTTAAACTTTTTGAATCATTAAGTACTTAGCTGAAAATAATATACATGGTGTTTCAGGAGAAATAGTAAATATTTTAGCAGGTGGTAGTATAGACGAATTGTAATAAAAAATGCCATATAACATGTGTCCAATTTGTATTGAGTACAGAGATACAGCTCTTAGTATGTAACCCAATATCGCCATACTCAGCATGCGTTAATACGTGCGGCATGTTTACACGCTACAGTACAGTAGACTTGGCCAACAAATCACAATGAAAACTTCAATGTAAACTAAAGCACAGCTTCACAACTTGAACATCTACACTCTACTGCTGACATTCGATAAATGCGCCCATAGCAACCGGTGTACCAAGACACGAAACGAAAATGCATTGAACTCAGCTGTAGCTCTGTACTCAATAAAAATTGGACACATGTTATATACCATTTTTTATTGCAATTCGTCTATACTGACACCTCCTAAAATATTTACCATTCTTCCTGAAACACCCTGTATAGTTTCTAAAATTGCATAGAAAGCACACATTTTCTGTCTCGCGTAAATTCTCAAAATTGTTCCGGTTTGAGAAATTAATATTATAGTACTTAATATGTAAAATTTCAGATCTAGCTTACCAAGATGTGGGACATAATTTCTCCATAAACAAATTCCTTTTCTTGATTATTTATGTAATCGTAGAAAATATAAATACACTTATCATTGTTTTTACTTTATTTAATTTAGTTATTTATTCATAATTTAATAATAATAATACATGTATCAGACAAATAAACTAATAATTTCGTTAGTTTGATAGGATGTATTTTTTCCCTTCATGCTACTTCCGTTTCCATTTCTCATCATGTTTCTTATTAATTATATACGAGCGTAGAAACAGTTCTTCTCTATTCATTTGAGTTTATTTACATTCTAAGGGGGTTTCTGTGTGTGTGTGGGTGTGTAAATAGAATGATGTGTTCCATCGTAGCTTGAATGCCCACAAACTCCTTTTAGAAACTCATCTTTTGTATGGAAAATGAATGTTTCCAGGCAATATTCCTCCATACGAAAAAGAAATCTACTTTGAAAGAATACATTTTTATTTTATTTTCTATAATATCTATGTATTTATATAGGAGAAAAAGTTGGCTTTATTTTTATTGAAAGTTTTTTAGTTACTTGTTCAAGTTTTGAATATCATTTTAAGATGGGCAATTTCTTATTCAATTCAGATTTGGAGTGGATGGAGGATGAAAATGCCAAATCGGGTTTAGTGAAATAAGATTTATAGATTTGCTTCGCTGGTATTTACGAATATAATATTAAAAAGAGAAAGATTACATTTTCTCGTACAATTCTTTTCAATAGAAATATGATAAACTGGTATGCACATGACACTTGGACTTGATCGAAAAAATAATGACGAAAAGTTATAAAGTTATGCTAGAACGTTGTTATTTTTTAGAGTAACAGAATCGATTTTATTAAAAAATTAAATCAAAGTGCTTAATCTGAGATATTAAAGAAAATTTTATTTACATAGCAGAAGGACTGTCATATCTGGAATCGTAGCACGTGCCATATGGGCCTATTCAATAAATAATTAGTTGATTTTGTTTAAATGATTCTTATTTTTTTTTCAAGAAATTAAAAAATTATATCATATAAAAGCTTGAGCCATGAATTTCGAATCAACTAAGATGAGCAGTTTAATTTTCAGATCTTCCGCAAAAAATTAAAACTGTATGCTTTTAGTATTTTACAAACATCCGAATCTCAATCTACATATTTACTTTTGAACTTTTACAATTCTTGGATTTTTGACTTTCTATCTTTTTTAACAGACTTCATTAGAATCACAATTGATAAATACCTATCAATAAAAATCAAGCAATCAAATGTTTAAAAAATTTAGAATGGAGATCGTTCATGTTAAATAATGGTGGTTAAATTAAAATATTAAAATTTTAAAAATTAATAAAATTCTCTGAAAATGTTTATTTGATTTTCTGAAGACGTTTAGTATGTTTCTGGTATTCAGTCAAAAAAATAAAATTTATAAGGTTTATTTTCCGAGCTTTCGATCTTTTATATGGTCATCTTTAGGGTTATAAATATCTTAATTTATTTTAAAAAATAAAAAACATATTTTTTTCATTTTTATACTTTTTGATTTTTATATATAAAAAAAAAGGTAAGTATGTAGAAGTCGAGTAAGGCTTGCACGCAAGATTTTTCACAAAAATCAGTGATGGTATCATTTACTTAATCTGAGATGTTAAATAATAATATAGTTTCTATTAAATGCCAGAAGGATTTTACTCACCCTCTTGCAAATTGAACCAAAGTGGCTAAAATCCGGGTATTGGTTGTCCTTCGAGGCGAAACCAAGAAAAAAGTAATTTTATATATATATAACAGTGTTTCGCAACCTTTTTTGGATCATGCTCCAACTAGAAACATCACCAATTTTGAATCGCCCTCTAACATAATAACAGTCCACCGAATTCAGAAAAATTATACCTAATATAAATAGGAACCGGTCTTCAAATAAAAGATGAATATTGATAAAATGGTTTTTAATTTGACTTTTTCTGCAAGACATACCTACAAATTTTATATTAAACTTTGTAGGTATTTTATAAAAAATAAATTGACAATAGTGATTATATCGGGCTGATATGACGAATACACCTCATTTTCTCCCTAAAATATTAATTTTTCCCCTGCTGTGTGGCGTACGGTCCATTTTGGAAACAGTGATCTATGACATCTCAGATTAAGTAGATCAGACTCAGTGATTTTTTCAAAAAAAAAAAATCCTCTTCTATTTTTTTATTCTTAGTCCAATATTTAAATTAATATTAAAGAAAATAATTCAAATAGAAATGTTTATTTTCTGATGTTATTTTTGCTTAAATATAAAATTTTTCATATTATATAAATGAAAATAAAATTATCTTCACGTTTCTTGGTAAAATACTTTTTCATCTAGAT
This sequence comes from Forficula auricularia, assembly GCA_024734495.1. NCBI lineage: Eukaryota > Metazoa > Arthropoda > Insecta > Dermaptera > Forficulidae > Forficula > Forficula auricularia. Next base: position 8,515,608 of record JALMQS010000030.1, on the reverse strand, counting down.
CTGGTTGTTGTCACAGTCAATCACTATAAACATTTTGACGTTTCATGGTTATTATCGTGCAATTTCCAACATACAATTTAAAAATGTAAAATCAGGGTAATTTTATTTTATTTTTTTCATTTAGATTGTGACAGGTATATAATTAGTATTTAATAAAGTTTCTGAGATTGTTTTAAAAGTCAGCCATGGTGTATTTTAAAGTGCGTTGGAGGGATGGAAGGCGAGGTTTTTTAATAATTAAATGATCGCACAAGGCCAATCGGCAATGGATTTCAAAGAAAGACAAGTATCTATTTAAAAGAAAGAGGCGAGCGAGAGGTGGGTGTTGAGGGCCTCTTGCCAGCCTTGATGCCAACCCGAAGATACACTGCCAATTCGCTACTGGTTCAACATTTACTACGAAAAAACCATCTATCTTTATAAACACTCTCCATTCATGTGACAGATTTTTATTAATATATTTTTTTTAAGACTAAACAAATTTGAATTCATGAATAAATTTTTTATTTCAATGAAATCCGAGCCACTTGATCTAATTCCAATTTCATTCCGTTTTCGTCTTAAGGGATATACCTACATAGTAAATATGTAATCATTTAAATATATAAATTCTACATTAATTTACAAGTATGATGTAACATAAAACAAATGCATCACTGTATAATATTGATTTTCTATTTCAATTTAATTAAGTTGATTTTAGTAGTAATTGAACTAGATATTGAGTAGTTCGATATTATTGGGTTATATGTTGATAGCTTTCTTGATTGTGAACTGACTAGAAATTATAGAACTACGAATCGTATTCGATTTGAGTATTTTTTGAGCTGGAATTACTTAATGAAAGGAGGGAGGGGTACCGCGACATTTCATCCCCCGACAAAATATCCCCGACAAAACATCCCCCGACAAAATATCCCAAGGACAAAATATCCCCCGACAAAATATCCCCGACAAAATATCCCCGACAAAATATCCTTGCTGAAGACATAAAGGAATCGAGTTAAAATCAAAAATACCGATTGATTCTCATCTAGTACTTGAGGAATAACCATTCTATATTGAATTTTTGACGTTTCGGTTTTTATTGGTAACCATTGCTGAAGACATAGAGGAATCGAGTTAAAATCAAAAATAGCGATTGATTCTCATCTAGTACTTGAAGAATAACCATTCTATATTGGATTTGTGACGTTTCGGTTTTTATTGGTAACCATTGCTGAAGACATAGAGGAATCGAGTTAAAATCAAAAATAGCGATCGATTCTTGTCTAATACTAGAGGAATAACCTTATTGCATTCCATTTTTGATGTTTTGATTATTAATGACAACCTCTACTGAAAACGTGGAGGAATCGACTTAAAATCAAAAATAGCGATCGATTCTTGTCTAATACTAGAGGAATAACCTTATTGCATTCCATTTTTGATGTTTTGATTATTAATGACAACCTCTACTGAAAACGTGGAGGAATCGACTTAAAATCAAAAAGACTAAATTCTTTTATGACAAACAACTCAAACTTGAAAAACGTCAAAAATCTAATATAGAATAATTATTCTTCAAGTACTAGATGAGAATCAATCGCTATTTTTGATTTTAACTCGATTCCTCTATGTCTTCAGCAATGGTTACCAATAAAAACCGAAACGTCAAAAATCTAATGTAAAATTGTTATTCCTCGACTATTAAATAAGAATCAATCGCTATTTTTGAATTTAAGTCAACATGGACTGTGTGTTGATTAGAAAAAAATGGGAGCCCGAAACACACCAAGCCCAACGATTGGCTGTTCGGTTTTCAATGTGTGTTTGATTAGTAAAAAAATGGGAGCCCGAAACACACCACGTCCGACGATTGGCTGTTCGGTTTTCAATGTGTGTTTGATTAGAAAAAAATGGGAGCCCGAAACACACCCCGCCCGGACTAAACTTTCGGAGGTTCGGTTAATATATATTCAGTTCGGCTCGGTTGGGTTCGTATAGCTCCTTTTGGCGCCAACCGAACCGACTAAATACGAGCCCGAAAAGGAGCTATACGAACCCAACCGAGCCGAACTGAATATATATTAACCGAACCGGAGTCGATTTGCATTACTCACAAGATTCACGCGGGGAAGGGTTATTTTGTCATGAGATATTTTGCCGGGGATATTTTGTCCGGGGATATTTTGTCGGGGGATGTTTTGTCGGGGGATGTTTTGTCGCGGAATCGGAGGGAGGACCTCGCCTCCGTATTTCTTTCTATTCATTGCTATTAATATGTTACGCTAATGTCCATCATCAAATGGATAGGCTCTTTTAAATTAGATGGACCTTGGATGGATCCTGAGACTGTATGATGGAAATTAAGCAGTTTGGCTTTTTCTTGGTCTATATATAACAATAATTAAATACGGAACCCAAAAAACTGTAAATAGTAGAAAAATTAAATTTAAGCTCAGGATATCATTCTTAGAAAGCTTTTGATTCAAATCGATTCTTCGGAAGTAGGTAATTCTCAACCCCAATTTCTGCAACGTTTAAGCTGATGTTCACTGTCTGTTTGTCTATCTAGATGAGTGGATTCCAAAAACGACGAGGACTAAAGATTAGAAATCTGTAAAAAGTTCATTCTATTGCCAAAGCATTTGAATTAAAAAAAGAAGTATTTAGGTATTATAGCTTCAGAAATACCCGTTCAAAGATGCAAAAAATCATCAAAATATCCAACTAGATTGTTACTTAACATATTTCGCTAATTAGTCGAAATATGGCAAACAAGTTTGTATTAAATAACAGCTCTGTGCTAAGTTTCAACATTCTAGCTCAAATTATTTATTCGCTGACTAAATAAGTAAAATTTGCGGATAGCGTACAGTGCCTTAACAATGTTTTAACTTGTTGATACAATTTTAATGTTAGAGTTTAAGAAACTAAAAGTGGTAAGCGAGCTTCAAGACAAATTTTTATATTTGAGGTCTATTAATACTAAAAATTTTGCACTGGTTTTCGCGAGTGAAGAGCTCGTGCTCTAGAGAACGGCAACGCGCTAACGTAATGCTGCCGTCGGTATATTTGCGGCAAATTTGAACTCGAATTTTTGAAATGAAAGACTCCAATTGATTTTAAATTAAGAAACATTAAATATATTGATAATTATTATTCATCCCCCCCCCCCTCACCACTCAAAAATTTAATATTCAATTCGCTTTTCTTTGCGCACAGAAGAAGAAATTAATAACATCTTATTTGATTTATATTTTATATATTATTTGTTTATTTTTTAATAATTTGCCACTTTTTTATAATTTTTTAAAAATCTAAATTTTATAATTCTTATTTTTTAATTTTTACAAAATTGCACGACTTAGGACACGCATGCCCGAGTTTCTCATTGCAATACTGGAGCAGCCTCTCATACTGATTAGTTGTAGAGAGACAGGTAGACACATCAATAATGGATGATTATTAAAAGTAAAAGCGGATGATTCAAATTCGTTGACAAGATACTAGTAGAAATAAAATAAAAATAAAATTATCAATATAATAGTTTTGGGATTCTATATCTCTATGTTCACCGGCCTACAGGTTAACCGAATTAACCGATTGTCTTGAAATATGAAACATAGACACCTGAGGGGTCAAGTAAACGGTGTGATTCATAAAAAGTGAATTTTTAGTCCCAGGAGGATATGTTCACCGAATTCTTTTTTTATTTTGCTATTGTTATTCCAAGTTCTAATAAGAAAATTCAACTTGAATTATTTTTTTATAAATTTGAATTTGATTTTTTTTAACTGTAGGTGAAGGGTGGGCATAGTGGCCACTGTGGGTAATGTGGTCAAATTATTTTCAATGATTCTTTAATTAATTATTTTGAGAAACAAAGAAAAACTTATCATTTAGTCTCTGATAAAAGAACAATCATTATTTCGAAAAAACACTTTTAAGATCTAGTTTAATTAATTTGTACCAATTTCGTGTGACTGTTTTGATTAAGGCGAGAAATAAATAAAATGTGTTATTAATGACTCACTCATTTTGCCGGTGGGACTATAGGGGTCATAGCTGCCTCCGGAGGAGACAGGAGATGAGGCTCCTCCAGCTACGTAACTGGTACTGTTGTTATTATTATTGTTGGCCCAGTTTTCATCTGTGGAGGTCCGTGTCCGTTTGTTGCCTATGATCACAGGGGCAGATGCGCTGGCGGGGCTCGCGGCGGACGCCGGGGCCGCCAGCAATTCTTCGTCCATGGCCGTGGCCCGCCACCTGAAATCAACCAAAAACAAATAATTATTAGTTTATCATTAAAAGATTTCAATGATATGAATTCTATATCTCTATGTTCACCGATCTCCAGATTAAGCGCCTTAACCAATTGACTTGAAATTTGAAACATAGACTCCTGAGGGGCCAAGTAAACGGTGTGATTCATAAAAAGTGAACTTTTAGTCCCAGGAGGAAAATTAACATTTTTTTTATTATTTCAAGTTCTAATAAGAACACTCTAATTGAATTTCTTCTACAAATTAAAATTTAATAAATTTGGGTTGTTATTGTCCATTTTGTAAATAATTAGGCTTGATATTGGCATTTTGGACTTGAGAAAATAATTAAAAGCTAAATTTCCTAAAGTTGCAACACCTTTCATCGTATATTTTTCGATAACATTTAGGGAAAGCGGTGTTGGTTTATAGTGAAACATATTAGACACAGGAGTTTCTTAACGGGTTATATAGTGGTGTTTCACAAGTAAAAAAATAAAAATTAAAAAAAATTTCTTTAATTATAATTTTGGAGATTTTTTTTATTTTTCTCCAAAAATATAATTAAATAAATTTTTTAATTTTTATTTTTTTACTTGTGAAACACCACTATATAACCCGTTAAAAACTCCTCTGTATATTTTTCGACTTCTTGAGCCAATTTTTGATGACGATTCACTTTAAATGATCATTTTGTTTGAAAATTTTTACTTATTTTATTTGATATCTATTGTATTAAGTTTGTTCAAGCCTTGACAATGAAGGGAAAAGTCTTATGTCATTGAAAAATCTAGTCTAATGGTCTGTATACATCTATTAACGAGAAAGCTGATCCCAAAAATTGCCTGAAAAAGTCGAAAAATATACGACGAAACGTGTTGTAACTTTTGGAAATTTAGCTTTTAATTATTTTCTCAAGTCCAAGATCCCAATATTCAGCCTAATTATTTAAATTTAATGTTTTTAAAAGCCACAAACAGTTTACTACAATATATAATATATCCAATTTTTTTTTTTTTTTTTTTTTTTTTTTTTTTGAATAGACGGGATCAATTGGAGAAAATATGGAATTGGAATAATTATCAGAAAAGAGGTTTTTTCCTCTTATTAAAAACAAGTACTAAAAAGATGATCAAGGACAGTCGATGGTGGAGAAGTAATCTCCGAAGTCGAAGCTCAAATACAATGTATACATTAATTCATGTAAAATAATTGGTTTAATAAAGAATTTTTTTTGATATTGAAAATCCGAAAAAAGGTTTTTTTTATTTAATTAGTTTTTTCCTGTTATTAAAAACAAGGACTAAAAAGATGTTGGCAAGCTCAAGAAGATCAAGGACGGTCGATGGTGGGGAAGTAATCTCCGAGGTCGAAGCTCAAATACAATGTATACATTAATTCATGTAAAATAAATGGTTTAATAAAATTAAAAAAAAAAAAAATTTTATTTCAAAAAAACTATAAACGACAAACGAATAATAAAACTATTATACATAACTGGATTATGTGGTATAAAAAGCGAAATTAAGTATTTGATTTGACTCACGTTGACAAATCATCAAAGAACGATTTATTAAAACAGGATATTCAAAGTAATTGACAACTTTATACCTAATTTTAAGGATGAATAATGTTTGAAACATGTCTATAAACATAAAAATGTATAATAAACTGCTTATTATAATTATGATCTATCAAGATAGAAAAATATTAATCAATACATAAAATAGTTTTGGGATTCTATATCTCTATGTTCACTGACCTCCAGAATAAACGCCTTATCCGATTGACTTCAAATTTGAAACATTTACTCCTGAGGGGTCAAGTAATCGGTGTGATTCAAAAAAGTCAACTTTTAGTCCCAGGAGAACTTTAGCATTTTTTCTACTCTTATTTCAAGTTCTAATAAGAACACTTTAATTGAATATTTTCTACAAATTTAAATTTAATTTTTTTAAAACCCACAAACAGTTTACTATAAATCAATTTATAAAATATATCCACATTTCAAAAATAGAAAAAGGGAGGATGGAGGGATGAGAATGACGATTGACTTGATGGGGAATAATGGAATTGAAATAATTATCGGAAAAGAGGTTTTTTTATCTAATTAGATTTTTCCTCTTATTAAAAACAAGGACTAAAAGATGAATAAGGACACTCGATGGTGGAGAAGTAATCTCCGGAATCGAAGCAAAAAATACAATGTATATATTAATTAATGTAAAATAATTGGTTTAATAAAATTTATGAAAAAAGATAGAAGAAGGATTGAGGGAAAAATAGGAATCATTCGAATAATTATCGGAAAAGAGGTTTTTTTATTTAATTAGTTTTTCCTCTTATTAAAAACAAGGACTAAAAAGATGATCAAGGACACTCGATGGTGGAGAAGTAATCTCCGAAGTCGAAGCCAAATACAATGTATACATTAATTCATGTAAAATAATTGGTTTATTAAAAAAAATAGAATAAAGCATTTATTCTAAAAAATTTCAGTTCAAAAAAACTACAAACGACAAATGAATACCAAAACTATTATATTGATATGTGACCTGAGAGCACGGACTAATGACGTGTATTTCAATATTTTCAGTAATACATTATAATAATAATAATAATAACACTATTAGACAAAAATTTCTCCCCGTAACAATGGATTCTAGTAGTTTTCTACGCCGATTAACATTCAATTTCCCAATTTTTTACAATACGCCAGAGTTTTGAGATATTATCGGTCAAATTGACGAAAAAGGCCATCTTGATCCATTTTCAAGTCCCATCAAATATTAAACAACAATATTTTCAATCAAGACATTTTGTTGACGTAATAGAAAACAGCTTACTCATTGATTTTCAAATTACCACTTGTTTTTAGCTCAATTAGAACTCGAGTTATAACTAAAAAACTAAAACTACGTGATTATAAAGGATAATAAACATATAGATAAAAACATCAGATCTTAGTTTTTTAGTTATAACTCGAGTTCTAATTGAGCTAAAAACAAGTGGTAATTTGAAAATCAAAGGGGAAACTGTTTTGTATTACGTCAACAAAATATTTTGATTTCAAATATTACTGTTTAATATCTAATGTGGCTCGAAAATAGGTCAAAATGGCCTTTTTCGTCAATTTGACCGATAATATCTAAAACTTTGACCTGTTATAAAAAAATCGGGATATTGCATGATAATCAGTGTATAAAACTCTACTGGAATCCATTGTTAGGTTTACGGGAAAAATATTAATCAATACATATAATTGTTTTAAGATTCTATATCTCTATGTTCACCGACCTCAAGTTTAAACGACTCAACCAATTGACTTGAAATTTGAAACATAGACTCCTGAGGGTCAAGTAAGAGGTGTAATTAATAAAAAGTGAACTTTTAGTCCCAGGAGGATATGTTCACCGACCTCTTTTTGTCTTTTTGCTATTCTTATTCAAGCTCTAATTAGAAAAGAGTTTTGCAAAGGAATGAATATAAAATAAAATTACAAGTATGTTGTTGTAAAAGAATATATAGAATTCATAAATATAAAGCAGACCCTTCTAAAGAAATAAGAAAGCTGATTTCCTTCTGGTCCTCAGGCATGTAGGTAAGAAACTGACCACAAAATAAAATCTCAATATATATGTCAAACCAGTCAATCAGCGTCAACTTGTTTCCCATCAAAGACAAAGTCTAACTAGGAAGTAGTAATGGGGATTCGTCATTTTTTCCAATTTTTTGTTTAAGGAAATAGTAGGTATCTAATTAACTTAATTGATGAAAAAAGTCTGTCAATTCATTAAATTATGCATTATTCATAAGGGAATGAAGTCATTTATAGTGGGAGTGAAGTTGTATGTATTGTAATTAATTTAGAGGGTAAAATTATCGGCTGCCAAAACATCACTACTGTGTCTATTTAATTTGTTGAACACTATAATTAAAATTAATAATAGACCGAAGAAAAAATATCTTGATAAGCGTTTTATGATGCTTCAGCAGGATGTTGTATTTTTACAGATAATTATTTAAGATTCTCTATCAGTTTTTAAGCTTATAATCTGGACAACTATTTTTTGTTATTGTTTTGGTTTTTTAGATTTATGATCTGAAGAATTGATTCAGGTGTCTTTCAAATCTATCCTTTGTATTGAATTTATTGAAAGTCATATTTTAGATTTAACCCTGAATATAGATGAGTTATTCTTTTGGAAACGTAAAGAAATCATTATTTTTACTTTACCATACAGGGAATGGTCAAGTATTGTAATCGTGCATGAAAAAAGTGTTTTTTTCTTCCTTTTTTCGAAATATCTAAAAAACGACTGAAACTATTTTGATTAAAAAAATTGAGCAAAACCAGTGCTTGGCAATATTTGAAAGTACTTGCAAATATTTGGAATTACTTGAAAATATTTGGAATTACTTGAAAATATTTGGAAGTACTTGCAAATATTTGGAATTTCTTGGAAATATTTGGAAGTACTACAAATATATTTGGAAGTACTTGCAAATATTTGGAATTACTTGGAAATATTTGGAAGTACTTGCAAATATTTGGAATTACTTGGAAATATTTGGAAGTGCTTGGAAATATTTGGAAGTAGTTGGAAATATTTGGAAGTAGTTGGAAATATTTGGAAGTATAAGTGGAAGTAGGTGTACAGCATATTAGGTCGCGGTCCAACCCTCGACTACACATAACCTGTTGAAGCTTTTATTATTGTGATTAATTTGATTAAAATTTGAATTTTTATTTAAATCACAAATAATTATTTATTGAACACGGATAAATAATACAATAAAACTATGACGTTTCGATTGACTTATTCTGAGATCGTTCTCAAGTATGAGCTTGATGGGGTGCATACTTGAGAATAAGGTGAATCGAAACGTCGTAGTTTTGTTGTATTATTTATCCGTGGTCAATAAATAATTATTTGTGATTTAAATAAAAATTCAAATTTTACACAAACTTGTTAATTTCTTTTGCAATAGTCTCTTACAGTTGCTGTTAGTGTATTTGTTGCAGTAAAAACCCGTTTTTTAGTAAGAACGGGTTCTTACTAGTTAAAATTCTTTTCACTGAATATCATTGTGGCAACTAGAATTTACTGTTGTTAGTTGAGTTTGGTCCAAGAGGTCTAGAATCTTCATTTTTGACCTTCCGCCTAATTTTGGATGTTAATTTTGAAAAAAATTTAAATGAAAATGTCAAAAATTACTATTTTTCCATAAAAAATTGATATTTTTGACAATTTAGTTAAAATTTTTTGAAAATTAACACCCAAAATGAGGCGGAAGGTCAAATATGTAGATTCTAGACCTTTGGACCAAACTCAACTAATCAACAGTAAATTCTAGTTGCCTACAATGGTATTCAGTGAAACGCGTTTCAACTAGTAAGAACCAGTTTTTACTAAAAACTAAAACATATCTAAATAAATAAAATATTTTATTGTCCTAATTTTTTTCCTATACCGTATATGGTACATCATTACTAATAGAAAACAGTTTTTTGACAAAATGGCAATTAGTTTGATTAATCAGGTACCTAGGTCATAATTTATAGGTTCTGTCTTTTCGATCTTTATTTTCTCTAATTTTCTCTATTTTTTTTTTTACTTTACCATACAGGATATTGTCAAGTATTGTAATCGTGCATGAAAAAAGTGTTTTTTTTTCCTTCTTTTTTTCGAAATATCTCAACAACAGCTGAAACTATTTTGATTAAAAAAATTGAGCGAAACCATGGCATTTCGGTCTACAAAAAAGCCCTTATAAGTGGACATCGAAAAAAATTATATTTTTCGAGATGATAATTGTTTTGACACAATGTCTGTTAGTCTGTGCGTTACCAAATTTTTGTCGACGAGCTAGCTCAAAAACTAGTGTGAATATCGAAACCAAATTTCACATAGTTTTGGTCCATTGAGATCAAGAGCTGATTATATTTTGGTGCATATCGACCAAAAATTAAGAGGGATGGAGGGGGGGTTAAAAATTAAAAATCTAGGTCGTTTGAGCAAACACAATCAAATTTCGTATACATAATCATGCGACCCCAGAAGTCTAAAAATGGAAAAACTAACCGCCAAAAATGGGTGGGGGTGGGGGGTATAGGATCAAAAATGAAAATATAAGCTCTTGTTCCAAACTCAACCAAATTTTGTATACATAATCAGTGGGCACACAGTAATCTAAAAATGCAAAAACTAACTCCCCCCTACATGATTATAAATAATTTTATTAAATATTAAATATAAATGAGGGGCCAGGTTGTATGGTAAAAGTCAAGTGGATGGCCACATCAGAACACGTCAGCTTATTTTTTTTTCATTTTTAATGAATCTCATGTCTTGTCTATCAAGATTATGAAAAAAAAAATATATTCAAAATATTTCTCCGTATTCTAATTCTTGGATTAATTTTTTTTTCTGTCTGGATCGTTAAATGCATTCGAGAAACCGAACATTGCATCAATTTGGATTGGCTTATAAAAGAAGCAGAGCTGATGGGGGTCTCTTTTTTTTTTTTTTTTTTTTTTTTTAATGCAATCGAATGCAAGAAGGGGTGCACCAGTAAAGATGTAGCCCCTATGGATCTCGAAAGACCCTTGCATTACCGAAGAGAAGGGAAAGTTGTTTAAGTGAGAGGGTGTAGACGTAGGTGTCTATGCACCCTGGTTTTGAAGGTTTGAAGATCATAGGTGCTGGGAAAGATAGAGGCTGGGAGAGAGTTCCAGTTCCTTGAAGTCATGGGGATATATGAATTCGCGAATGAAGTGGTCCGGCACTTTTCTAATTTGACCGCGAAAGAGTGTTGGGAGTCGGCAAAACGTGTGCTGCGTGCAAAGCATGCTTTGGGGGAATTATTGATTTTATCTCATCAGAGCACCTGCCGTGATAGTATCTATAGAAAAGGGAAAGGGCGGAGACATCTCTTCGATGAGCCAGCGAGTCGAGGGAGTCGGTGAGGGTAGAATCGTCAATTAGCCTGACGGCTCGTTTCTGAATTGCATCAAGGGTAGCAAGAGAATATTTTGAGGCTCCTCTCCACAGATGAGAGCCGTATTCGAGATAGGGGCGGATTTGGGCCTTGTAGATGGTGAGAAGTTGTGGGGGTTTGTAAAATCGCTTGGACCTGAATAAGAAGCCAATCTTCCTTGCTGCAGATTTCGCCACAGAGGAGATGTGTTCATTCCAAGACAGGTCAGATGCGACAGAGACGCCCAACATGGATAGGCTGTCACACATTTTCAGGGTATTCGAATCGAAGTGAATATCAGGGAAATCTCTATTTTCGCGCCTAGAAATTAGACAACATTGAGTCTTGTTTGAATTGAAGTTAACTAAATTTTGAGAGCCCCATTTATTCAGTTTGTCTAGGTCGAGAGTAATTGAGGAGGCAATATTGATTCGATTATTCGGGAGAGAGGGTTTGCCGTGTAGAGTGCTATCGTCGGCGTAACAATGAGTGGGGTTTGCCGTTTGATCAATAAGGTCGTTTATATAAATAAGGAAGAGTGTGGAGGAGATTACAGAGCCTTGGGGAACACCAGAGTTTGTGGAGAACGATTCAGAAGATGTTCCATCCACCACAACTTTTATACTTCGGTTTGTCAGAAAGCTTTCAATCCATTTGCGAAGTGTTGGTGTGAATCCAAAGGCTGGTAGTTTGGCAAGAAGATTTTGTGCCAAACCTGGTCAAAAGCTTTGGAGATATCAAGGGCTACAGCGAGGGTTTCTTTTCCGGCCTCTAGAGTATTGTTCAAGGTGTGGGTGACATAGGTTAAGATGTCGCCTGTGGAACGATTTTGTCTGAATCCATATTGCCTATCGTGAATTAATTTATTGTTTTCTAACTTTATTCATTCATTCATTCTCTATGTTTTCGATTTTCTCTCCAATTCATTTTCTTTTTTAAAATTCTTCGCACGGATGTTTCCAATTATTTTTCGATTCTAATATTTGTTCCGCATGATTAAGAGGGGGCGGAGAGAGGGGAGGGTGGGGGATCCCCCATTCGGGATGCATTGTCTTCAACACAATAAGTTTTCGAAAATATTTCGTAATCTTTCTTCTTCTCTCTTCCATTCATCACTTTGTAATTATATAATATGGTTGCCTTGTTAATCAATTTAATTACTCAAAAAAAAAAATATTATAATACAAAAAATACAATTATATAAGTAGATATTTTTTCAATAATTTAATATTATTCTACTTAAAACACATTCCTTTTCTTGTTGGCTCTCTCAATTTCAGTAATGCAAAGGTCATTACACAGTGTTTCGCAACCTTTTGTATGTTTCTAACTTTAGAAATTTTAATAACTTTTAGCCTTAATAATTTCTAGAGCTCAATTTATATTGTGGCCACTAAACACGGTTTTGTTTAATGATTATATTTCGAAATAATTTATTGATTGTTTTTTTGCATTAAATGAATAATGAATTAGATTTGAAATTTTATTAAATCACACATAATCATAAATTATAATGATTTATTCGTGTTCAATTATTATAATTATTTATTTGTGTTCAATAATTATAATTATTAATTCGTGTTCAATAATTAATTATAATTAATTTTGTGTGATTTTATTAAAATTTCAAATCTAAGTCAAATCAATCACAAAAATATTTAATAATAAAACTTGAGTAAGATACGAGGTAGGTTTCACAAAAAAAGGAATAAAACAAAATTGAGTTTTGAATTCGATATATTTCGGGGGTTAGCCCATCATCAGGAGTCTAAGAAAACTGATTATATATTGGAAAAATAGTTTTACAAGTAACAATTTTTAAAAAATTTTTAACTGTATATGGTGAGTGGAAAAGTAGGGGAAGAGGAGAAGTTTTTCTACGAATTAATATTTTCTATTGAGATTTGAACTGGCTGAAAGGAATCTATACGTGCTATTATAATAACGAATGGACAAGTACCTGAGAAGGTACAACTTGAAAGGTACATGAGAGAGTACAATTACCCTAGTATATTCAATGTGCGAACAATGGAAGGAATGTTTATTTAATTTATTATAACATATAATCAATAATTGTATTTTTATACACTTCCAATTGATTATTTAAAATATTTGAATTATTAGAGAGGGCTATTTTTATTTCGGTGGATTCCAAGAGATCCAATTTAAGGCCTTTTCTTTCGAAATGAATAACTAAAACCTACCTCGTATCTTACTCAAGTTTTATTATTATATTAAAATGTTTCACCTAGAACCAACACCGAACTCCTTAAAAGTTACAAAAATATTGCTATTTGCTGATAAATAATGAACTTTACTGGAAAGCTGGTCAGATGGGCTCTACTCTTACAAGAATTCGATATTGAAGTGATAAGGCACATCAAAGGTGAAGAAAATCTGGTGGCTGATGCATTGAGCAGAATTGAAATTAATTTACTGGGACACGAACAAAACAGGGAGCTGCGCAATATAGACAATATCGAAACTATTAACGGGAGAAAATATTTAATCGAAAATAACAAAAAAATAATGATTTCTACTAAGAAAGATGACCAGAAACTGATCGTGAAAACTGTACATGATGAATTTGGACATTTAGGGCTGTTCAAATATTCGGAGTTAATACAAGAACGTTTCTTTTGGAAATATTGGAAAAAAGATATGAATTGAGAATAATTGTATTTATTTAGTTAAATTTATAGGAATCCGATAAAATGTTGGTTTAAATTTATAATTTTTTTCTTTATTTTAACAATTTCTAGAGTTCAATTCATAAGGCAGAATTTTTTTTAAAATTTATTGTAAATTTTAAAGTCGATTCACAGAGAAAAAAAATATATAAATCAATATTCCATGAATTTAATTTCTATTAACAAGTAATATTAATTTCTTTTGATCATTTTAAATTATAATAAATATGAACATAATTATAATATTTTTGAAATTAAAAAAATTTAAATTATGAAAATCAATTTAAAATTTTGAAAAATAAGAGACGAATTAAAGTCGTGTGGTTAATATATCAGTTGATTCTTTATTTTTCAATATTAAAAGATAAATAGTAAATATTTATTATGTTTTTATTAAACATATAGTACCTATTTAGGTCCTTGGAGTCAATTCATTTTCCTCAACGCCTGTCAATACGCAACCCGCTGCGCAAAGATTTCTCGCAAGGACTTAGCTAGCTACTATCTACAGCAGTGTTTAACAACCGTATCAAAATAATAACAAAATTTTAAAAATTCTTGTGAACTATCTCAACAAGTATGGTTTCTTTACTAACTAATTATTTTGAAAATTTATTTAATAAATTGATCGAAAATGTGTTTCAAGATTCGTTACAGTCACTGAAATAGATTTGGCATTGGTGATCTAGAAAGCTGAAATTTGGCATACAAATGCAGTTTATTAATACATGCTTATGTGTCGAATTTCAGCTGATTTGTTACAACCGTTCGATAGTTTCCCGTGGGTATAACAATTCGATATACAAATGTGCAATTCAATAATTTTCTGAATTTTTCAACAACAATTTCTGAAAGCCCAAAATGTAAACCTGTTTTTGTTTTGAAAATACAAACATTCAGATACCAGAACAAATTTTTAATGGATTTTCCTCCTCAATTTATTAAAATTATGACTTGTTCACCTAGAATACCAAGTTTTAATATCATTCACTAAAAAAGTAAGGAGGTATTTTTTGAAAATGGTAATTTTAATCAATAATTGAATTTATATCAGATACTTGAGTATAATATAGTTATAAAATATATAAAAACTAACGCTATTGTGTATTTCGAAGCTACTATAAGAATTATTCAAAAATGGCCAATTAAATAAATTAAAAAGAAAAAATATAAAATACCATTTTCAGTATTATTTATTAGTAATGAAGGTGTTGAAGCTTTTATTATTGTGAATAATTTTATTAAGAGTTGAAATTTGAGTAAAATCACAGATAATTAATTATAATTATTTATTGAACACGAATAAATAATAATAGGTAATATTGTATTTATTCGTGTTCAATAAATAATTATAATTAATTATCTGTGATTTTACTCAAATTTCAACTCTTAATTTTAAGTATTTGTTTCTTTATTTCTTTAATAAGATGTGTAGTTAAGAAGTCTCAGGCATTACCTAAAGATTGTTAAAAATTATGAGGGAGTGTATTTATTTCAATATATGATAAACTTTTGTTTATTAAAGGGTTCCAAAGTGATGGTTTTATTATCAGTACCAAAGAATGCTCAGAAAAGTCAACAAAGCTTAGAATTAAGAATTTCAAAAAAAAATATTGAAAACACTTCTTGAAATGAATTGTTTTTGAATGAATGTGTTTTTAATTAGACAAAAAAATTCTTAAAAACAATACACATTCCTAAAATAGGATGTGGCATTTTTTGGTTCGTTTTTGGACTTTTTGAAAAATTGGATCGACAAAATCCAGCGGAGGCCATCATTTCAATGAAATAGTATTCCATTCTTAATCGGAAAGTGTACTCTCGAAAATAAAGTACAAATCATTGGAAAATATTTGTTGAATTTTTATTTAATATGCATTTGTGGCGCTCACCAAAACTGTCGGTAGAGCGCGCCACATATTCACTCACCTTCAACACACAAATCTGTATTTCAACACAAAACAAACAAATACACAAAATATCACTATTTGTAAAACACACCACACACATACACATATATGTAAAGTTTTAATATAAATACCAATTACCAATAAGGCGAGAAATAAATTATGTAATTCAAGAATAAACAAATCAATTTCAGAAGTGAAATATATGTCCATTTTGATACTATTCAATACACTTCAGGCTACCGGACTGGTAAGAGATCCCTGATTTGGCGCTCACCAAAATTGTCGGTATAGCGCGCCACATATTCAATCACCTTCAACACACAACTCTGTATGTCAACACAAAAAAAACAAATACACAAAATATCACTATTTGTAAAACACATCACACACATACATATATATGTAAAGTTTTAATATAAATAAATTACCGCCAAGGCGAGAAATAAATTATGTAATTCAAGAATAAACAAATCAATTTCAGAAGTGAAAAATAAGTCCATTTTGATGAAATATTAGTCATGATCATTCAATATCAAGCTAGATTCAAGTGAAATACACTTGACGATTGAGATGAGCGCCACACATTTTTAAAACGAACTAAAAGTTGCCGCACCTTTATTTATTGAAAATAAAATTAAAATATTATGGTTATTTGTCAGGGTTCATTAAATGATAATTTATTAGGAAATCAGAATTTAAAAGCAATAGGAATAAACATTAAATTGAATAAACGATTCAAAATGTAATTCTGATATGAGATTAAAAAAAAATGAAGGTCGCGAAAGGTGAAAGAAAAGAAATTCAAATTTTCAGAATACATATCAATATTTTCCGGATAATTTTGATTAAGGTAAAGAAATAAAAATAATAAAAGATACAATAAAATAAAACGATTTGTTAATATTCAACTTTAATTCTACAATGAGATAAATATTAAATGAAGGAATAAATTTGTCTATGGAAGTAATTTATAAAGAATATATCGGTAATTTTCTCTAAGTATATAAATCATACTAATTCACTCTAAGTAGGTATATAAATCATTTTTCTAATTTTTGAAATTTTTCCATGGATAATTTGAATATGAGAAATCTTTTAAGTGCTTTGAATGTTTGACAGATTTAAGAAGTAAAATAAAATATCAAAGGAAAAACATTGATGATGGAAAAAATGATTTATTGTAATTCACTTTGTGTAGCAAATATTGTTTTTGAAAGATTTTTACAATCGAAATCCAAGAAGAAACCTTTCTACCTGATAAATTTTATCATTTTTCTCATTAATATATCAAAGATTGATTGATAAATCAATGAGAATTGTTTTTTAACCGCGCTTATTTGATAAAGATATTTATCGCGAGACTACTGCGGATTACGCTATTGGAGTCTGCGGAGTCTTAAGTCTGGACCAAGAGAGAAAATATGTGATCCACTTAAGACTCCACAGACTCCAATAGCGTAATCCGCAGTAGTCTCGCGATAAATATCTTTTTCAAATAAGCGCGGTCAAAAACAATTCTCATTGATTTTTCAATTATTCTTTGATATATTAATGAGAAAAATTATAAAATTTATCTAAAATCATTATTTCAAGTTAGAAATATATAAGTTCAGATATTATTTTCACTCAATATTTGACAAAAATTCCTACATTTGATTCGCGATTGAATCAAATGTAGAAAACATTCGGATTTCTACCTGAGACTGTCAAGGAAAAAAGTAAAAAATGTCTGAGTGAAATGAAATATTGATTAAGAGTAAATAAAATTATAAGGTAGGTTTCACATTAATAAACAAATATATATTTTGAGTTTTACCTCGATATACCATATACCTATATTTCGAGTTATGAGCCCTTCTTCAGGAGCTCCCATGGAAATATTGATTGATGAAATATCTTTAAAATTTGAATTTTTATTTAAATCATACATAATTAATTATAATTATTTATTGAACACAAGTAGTTATATTGTATTATTTGTTCGTGTTCAATAAATAATTATAATTAATTATGTATGATTTAAATAAAAATTTCAATCAAATTAATCACAAAAATAAAAGCTTCAACAGCTTCATTACTAATGATGAAATATCTCTATGAAATAATTAAATTTTTCTTTGAGGTTTCAAAATTTGATATAATTATAATAATACTAGTTGCAAAGCCCGCCTCCACCTACGATCACTACCCACCCCACTATCCATATCCCTAAACATGGAAAATACGAAGCCTTTTGTGTTTAAGACACCAAAATCTAAAATCACCCATTTTTCGGTTTACTGGTCAAATTTTGAAAAAAATGAAAAAACTCTCACGAGATATTTCAAAAATAGACCTAAGTACCAAAATTTAATGCTAAACCTTAAAAAAGACTCACTTTAAAAATTTCAAAAATTTACACCAAAATGACTAATCTCCCTTTCAGGGACAACTAGAGCAAAATACTCATATGTTTATTTTTTTGTATTTTAATACTTCAACTTTCTAAGCTAAAACCATATCGAAATCTTTTTTGGTTTAAGAGATCTTGAAAAACTCCGAAAACACATTTTGGGGCCCTTTCCCTCTTTATAATACGAATTTCAAAAAAAAACCTTATCGGTTATCCATGTCATTATAGGAATCCACTATCAAAATTTCAGCCCATTATAGGTCCAGCGGTTTGGTCTGTGCGTTAATGTCACCCTGTATCAGAACTGTTTATTTCCTCCCTTTAGGGTTCGAATTTCAAAAAAACTCCTTCTTAGTGGTTATCCATATCATTATTAGGAATGCACTGTAAAAATTTCAGCCTCTTAGGTCCAGCGGTTTAGTCTGTGCAGTGTCTGTTACACCTTGTCACGGAACTGTTTTCATAAAAGTGAATCTTAAATATTTTTCGGGTATATAATAATTATAAAGATAGATAGGTCGGATTAATTCATACTATAATAAAAATGAAACATAAAATGGTAGATTTTCAATTTTTAAAGAATAATTTCGAAATAAGAAATCGTTTAAAAATTTGAAATATCAGAGTAGAAATTTTATTAAAATCACACATAATTAATTAATTATAATTATTTATTGAACACGAATAAATAATATAACGTAGTAGTTTTATTGTATTATTTATTCGTGTTCAATAAAGAATTATAATTAATTAATTATGTGTGATTTTAATAAACTTTCTACTCTTAATAAAATTAATCACAAAAATAAAAGCTTCATTATTTCAAATATATGTAGATATTATTATAATTGAGTAGCTTGTCTTACCAACTCTATACGTAAGGAAACTAACTTTTAATGATTGTTGAAATTTATTCAAATTGAATATAATTCGATATTCGACATTTTCTCATATACCTTTTAAGTAAGCTACCTACAGAATAAAAAATAAGCTGTTTTATAGAAAATTTTAAAATAACTAAATTATTCCTTGAGTAGGAAGGAAAAAAATCATAAGATCTTGCTAAAAAATTATCCAAATATCATGCATTTATTATTACAGCCTCTATGGATGAGCAAGGCCAAAAGAAACCATCTCCCTGGAGATATTTCTAGAAATCAATTTATAAAGAAAGAACTTTCGGTAGATAAATAACCGTTTCACAAATTTAGGTCAAATCGAAGACGGTAATAAAAACAAATTTAGAACAAAACGATTTCCAATTCTGCAAAAGGCTTCCTTAATTGAGACAAGGGAGATCCGCTATATTTCAGATAATTTTCTCTAATAAGAGAACAAGGCAAAAATCCCAAAAGTGCAATACAACTTCTATAAAAGGCTGAGAATTATTATTTTTTGAGGATAAAAACGGGTAAGGAGAAGGAGATGGAACGCCTCCGGCTTGGACTTTCTTTTCTCCTAAAAGACATGCGAGACAGACAGACGAGTCATCAAGACTCATTTTTAAAGACTATATCATTTCATTAAGAAGAAATTAATCGCCATTCTTAAGACCCGAGTTAATTCCACAATATTAAAATGATATCTATCTAATAAAAATGAATTTCTGTTTCTTTGTAAGTGCAGATCTCTCAAATGCCTGGACCGATTTGTCTAATTTTTTTTTTAAATGTTCGTAATAGTCCAATTCAGGTTAATATGTAAAAAAAATTGGAAAAGTTGCCCGGAAAATTGGAAAATTCAGGAAAAACTAAAAAAAATTCAGGTTAGCCAACATAGCTTGCCAAACAATAAAAGAACTAAACTAGCAAAAAAAAACAAATGTTGGCGGCCCTGTTTCTAGTACATTTAAAACCAAAATTTTTAAAAAAAATCGTCATGATAACTAAATTTTTGAAAAAGCTATGGTTATTTAAAAAAAAGCTATTTTCCTAACTTCTTTTGGGTTGGGTTGGGTGAAAAAATTTGAAAAAATTCTGAAAACCGTCTTTAATAGGGTAGAAAAAAATAAAAAAGTTTCAGCCAAGGTTTTGATTATATATATAGATGAAAAATATTTAATTTAAAATAAAATATTTTATTTAAAAATCTTTTTTCTTAAAAATACCCTTAGGAATCTCACCTCATCTTTTTTCTATTGTATTTAAGACCCTCAGCCATTTCAAAAGAACTAAGCCTTTTGTATTCGAGCTCATTCATTCATTGCAATATTATTTATTTATTTTAAAGTTAATTATAAAAGATTATTGAAACTATACTAACTAAACTAACTGAAAGGAATTTAGCTTTTGGAATTTCTTTAAAAATAAATTTTAAAGATTAAAACCAAAATTCAATTAGCCCGTAGAATTCTTTAAAGAAAACAAAATCATTTGAAAAGCCATTGTTATATTGTTTTGAAATCTAGGAAATTTCAGCCTATTGAAATTATTAAAAACCTATTTTGAGCCTAATTAAACCTAAATTTTCTATAATCTAATAATAAACTTTAAAAGATTATTATTTTAAATTTTATAATTGGATAATTCTCCCAAATGACTTTTTTGCCTTATTTATTGAATTTTTACAAAACAAAAACTTTTATTTTAATTTAAAGTTGAAAGGTTCTTTTGCCAAATAATTGAGTAGCACAAGGAACAATAAAATATTGTCTTCTGCTGGAAAAATAAATTTTTTAAATTCATTCATAAAGAGATATACTTTGTCCTCTTCATCAATCTATTAAAATTAATTCACAAGAGTTGATATATGAAAGTGTTCTTTACACGTGTATAAAACATCAATAAAACAGCACGTGGGGTCCAGGGGCGAAGCCCCTTGATAGTAAAGGCCCGCCAAGGCGGGCCTTGAAGCTAGTTTTAAATATAAAAGCAAATCATATAGAGCTTTTAAATAGAGTAATTTCTAATCATGTTCTATTTACTTTTGCCAGGACAGTCCCGAACGTCCCGATTTTGGGAAGAGTTCGCGTCCTCAAATGGTTCACAATTAAGTATTGAGACTTTGAAAGCCTTATTATATGTGAAATATAATTTAACAAGTTCTTATGATAAATTTCAGAACGTTTTGAACAACGGCAGCAATCTAATCTACTAAAAAAAATACTCAAATGAATCTATATATATAAAATTAAGATTTTGTCTGTACATTGGTCCAAATCACGCCAAATTTTGGTTGCACACGTTTCAAGCAAAGTTATGAACGAAAACACCCTCAACAAAATTCCCGTCTGTCTGACTGTCTGTATGTTTCAATGGGTTCCGCGAAAAGTTGCTCACGATTCACGTAAAAACGGCTGAAGGGATTATTATGAAATTTCATATTTCTATTAGATGTCCTCTAACTTACGTTTTTAGCTATATAATGTTTAGATATTTTGACCCCAAAAAGGGGTTTGGGGGGGCGCACGAACTAAAATTATCAAATAACTACTAGACTATTAACTCTACGGCAACTTTTATTATGAGCAAAGTTGTAGAGGATGTGATTTGTGAAAACTGTTGTTTAAAAAAATTGCCCCCGAAAACCACCCAAAAAGGGGAGAGAGTCAAAATATGAAAATTCTTGCTCTTGGACCAAACTCAACCAAATTTTGTATACATAATATATGGGTCACTAGAAGGCTAGAAATGCAACAACTAACGACCCAAAATGGTGGGGCGTCAAAAAATGAAAATTCATACCCTTAAGAGCCAACTTAACCAAATTTTATATACATAATCTGTGGGTCACTAGAAAACTAGAAATGCAAAAACTGGGTGTGGAGGTGGAGTGATGGTACGGGTGCGGAGGTGAGTTAGGGTATGGGGTGCGGGGGGTCCGGGGGGATGAAGGCTCGGGGGGTGGAATGTGGGTGAAGGAGTAAGACGGAGTAGGGCGAAGGGGGTGGTGCGGGGTGGAGTTCGCTTGGCGTAGTGGGTGGGGTTTCAGGGGCTAGGCGGGGGTCTGGTGCTTGGAGGTGGAGGGCATGGGGTGTGGTCCGGGGGTGGTGGAGCAGGGTGCAGAGGGGGTTTGTTGGGGGCTGCGGTGCTGGGGTGTTTCGGGGGGGGGGGGGCAGGGGCATGCCCTCTGGCTAGCAAGAGGGCCTTGCAGCTAGTAATATAATATAATTAAGAAATGAATTTATTTTATTTAGGAACAATAATAGATTTTAGTAGAAATAGCAGAATAAGCCGATCGAAACGTCGTAGTTTTATTGTATTATTTATTCGTGTTCAATAAATAATTATAATTAATTATTATGTGTGATTTAAATAAAATTTCAACGTTTAATTAATAGAGAATTATTTGATTTAAATTTTAAAAAATAAAGAAAAATCTCACGGCTTAGAAAGAGAGAGTATAAATCAAATAATACTTTACTATCTAATACTTGTTTGCTGTTGTTTGCAACCCAATGACAAATGAAATTTCTATATTAAGACATATAAAATTAAATATATTGAACAAACTTTATAAAAAACGTTTTCTAGCTATACGAAAAGGAAAAAAATACATTTTTTTTTCTGTTTACAAAAAAAATATATATTCAAATGACTAAAACAAATGAATGGGCGCTAAAATAATTTGAAATTTAATTAAAATAAGGACTCGTGTATTTTTTTAAAGAGTGTTTTAAAATATATATTCATTTGAAACAAATTTAAAGCACTTTCTTAACATAATGTGTTGAATATTTACATATTATTAGCCTCAAGTTGCCTGGATAAATATGTTTTACACTCCATATGGACTCTTGTCGATTTTCTTTTTTTATACTAATGCCCCAGACACACAGAAAGACGACGAATTACACTACTATACAAAAAATTTTCCTTGTAAACCTATCAATGGATTCCAGTAGAGTTTTATAAGCTGATTATCATGGAATTTGCCTATTTTTTACAACAGGACAGAGTTTGGAGATATTATCGGTCAAAATGGCAAAGAAGGCCATTTTGACCTATTTTCGAGTCACATTATATATTAAATAGCAATATTTGAAATCAAAATATTTTGTTGACGTAATAGAAAACAGCTTCCTCTTTGATTTTCAAATCACCACTTGTTTTTAGATCAATTAGAACTCGAGTTATGACTAGAAAACTAAGACCTTATGTTTTTATCTATGTTTATCTATAGCTACTCTTATTAAACGAGAAAAAATTGTTTGTTTATATATTTATATACTAGCTTCTAGAATGACACATAGATGACGTTAATAGAATTTTTTCCATATGATTTTTATTTAGTACTAACCTTCAAACGATAAGTGTATAAATTTGACAGCTATCTGACTATTGATTCGTGAGTTATAGCATTTTGTGTGAAGCAACTTTTGTTATTGAAAAAAAAGTGAATTTCGAGTTTTAATAAACATTGCTTTTTGATGAAAAAAAAATACAGTGGAAACCAAACAATGGGTTAATAAACATTATCCGAACTCTGCTCCATCGAGACAAATGGTAGAGAAGTGGATTTAAACGTGGTCGTATCAGAACAAATGATGCAGAGCGCAATGGACACCCAAATGAGGCTGTTATTCCAGAAAACATAAAATAAATCCACAAATTGTTTATGAACGAATTGAAGGTGCACGAGCTAGCTGACATTGTAAAGATATCAGATGGTAGTGTTTTTTACAATTTTACACGAACATTTGGGTATGCGAAAGCTCTGTGCAAAGTGGGTGCCGCGTGAGCTCACAGTCGACCAAAAACAACAACGAATCGATGCTTCAGAGGAGTGTTTGGCGCTGTTAAACCGCAATAAAATGGAATTCTATCGTAGATATCTGACATTGGATGAGGCATGGCTTTACTATTACACACCAGAATCCAAAAGACAATCAGCTGAGTGGAACTGAGGTCTATTTTGACGAGAAAGAGAAATCGTACTATAAAAGTGGTATCGAAAAGTTGGAAAATCGCTATACTCGTTGTATCGCCCTCGAAGGCAACTATGTTGAATAATAAAATCGAGTTTTGTCAAAATTTTGTTTTTTTCTTACTTATCCTACCGACTTATTGAATGACCTGTTATAATATCATTTCATTAGGATCCGAGTTAATTCCGCATACAGTAACTATATATACTCAGCCAAAAGCAGCCGACATTTTTCATAATAATTAATCCTGACAAACGCCAATCCAAGTTTTATATATCTTATGGCCCGAATGTTCGTCGAGAGCGCGAGTTTCTTTTATTATCATGATGATAACCTTTTATTTAGATTAAAATAATTTTGTTTTATTATAATTTTTTTTTGTCTTTTTCTCTCTATTACTCCATTTTAATCTTTTGTGTTGAAAATACTATATAGAAAGGATTTTTATGAGTGGAATATAATGGAAAAATATCCACTCGAGATAATTAACATTTTTGCGGAATTAAAATTGGATCATTCAAATCTCCCAGAGACACTCCTCGGGGGGGGGGGGGACATCGACATTGTTAGAGAGATAAATATCTGCGTATACCAGCATCTTCGGAATAGACAGTTGTTAACAAATCTGTACACAAACGCAATCGCCCGCATCTCTTATGGCTTAACTTTGGAGATTTTTATTATATTATCAATTAATCTATTTCTGTGGGAAACATTTCTGACAATTATGGTAAAAAACAAAGAAGTTTTTTAATTTAATTTAATTTTGTTTTACAAAGAGTATTAGGGGGTGGTGTGTGTCCGCGCTGCCCACCTAGTTGGTGGGGACCTAACAATGATTTGGACAGGGCGATGTTCGTGCCCTGGTAAAGAGCTGCTTCGGTGGTGGGGGAAGGGTTCTACCCGCCTAGTTGGTGGGGAAGGGCTCTACCCACCTAGTTGGTGGGTCAAGAGCTGCTTGCTGGATCGAGATCAAATTGCCTTATTTAAAACATGACTGAAATGTTATCAGTCATGCAAAGTGTTGCAATGATCTGACTGTGTCATCTAGCGGCCGTGTCTAAAAACTCGTAGCCAGAGCAACGCGGGCCGCTACAAAGAGAAACAAAGAGGTTGTCCTCTGCTTGATACAAATAAACATACACACATATACCGGGAGAGTTTTTTATCATGGGACAGTCTTATAACTCAAAAACAGTGCATTATATGAAAAAAGTTTCAAATATAAGTTTATTTATATCAAAGGGGAAACTAAACTACGCTATTGTTTGTCGAACTAGAACAAGCTTTCATGGGTATATCGAGGTCAACTTCTGTTTTTTAAATGGAAACCTATATATTTTTTTACGGATCCTTAATCTACAAAAAAAAACTAAACAACTTTCATAAGAATTATTTTATTATCCGACATCAAATAAACAAAATATTAAATCAATTAGATCTCCAAAAAAATTTCTAATAATTATTTTTAACAATCATTCAACTTAATTATCCAAAAATAATGATTAAATATTTAATTATTAAGTAAAAAATTTAATAATAATTAATATTCTAATAATTTTTCTACACTTGTCTGTGTGATTCCAGAGTGTTATCGCAAGTCTTCTGGATGAATTCCAGTTCCAATTTCGTTATTTTAGCCTGTTGTAGTTTCTTTACACTTTCTGTTTTTGTTTTTTTTTAAATAGATTTACAACACGATAAAATGAAGCTTGTGAGAGTGTATTCCTATCAGGAAAACGCTCGGCATCCATTTTCAATGGCAGTCCCATAACACTTCTTCCATATTCACCACAAATTAAGACCATTTCAATTCTTTCTTCAACAAAAAATGCTCCATTTTTATTATGGAAATACAATATAACTATCTAATCATCTAATGGTTTGTCACAAGAAATAAACTTTTTTTAACTCAAAAATTTTCAGTAGTTCTATTTAGTAGAAAATAATCTCTTAAATCTGAGTATAACAAAGTTTTAATATCATTATAAAACACTTATTTTCATTGTTGTGACTTTTCGATTTAATAATTATTTATTTAATAATTAATTATTTAATCATTATTATTTGATAATTAAGTTGAATAATTGTTAAAAATAATTATTAGAATTTTTTTTTGAGATCTAATTGATTTAATATTTTGTTTATTTGATGTCGGATAATAAAATAGTTCTTATGAAAGTTGTTTAGTTTTTTTGTAGATTAAGGATCCGTAAAGAAATATATAGGTTTCCATTTAAAAAACAGAAGTTGACCTAGAAATATCCTTGAAAGCTTGTTCTAGATCGACAAACAATAGCGAGTAGTTTAGTTTCCTCTTTGATATAAATAAACTTATATTTGAAACTTTTTTCATATAATGCACTGTTATTGAGTTATAAGACTGTCTCAAGATAAAAAACTCACCCGGTATATTATATATATTAATTGGGTTTGGTTTTGAGGTCATACCAATTCAATAATTTCATACAGTAAATACAAATAATAAATAAATTATGAAATAATGAAAATTAACATAAATTATAAATACAAAAATAATTAATAATTAAATAAGCAAACAAACTAATTGTATTGATTGTATTGATATTTGGTTGACCTAGCCACCAAGGAGTTGAGACTCTGCCAGGTCGAGGAATAAAGATTTATTTATTTATTTATGTAAGCCTAAATGTGAACATATTAAACAGAAGTACCTGGAACTCAGAGCAATGCTCGGTAATTTTTTAATTTAATTCAAAGCGATAATTTAATATTATTTTTAATTTTAAAATTCCAGTAAAAAGGTCGATTTTTAATAGCAGCCAAAATAAAATAAAATTAAAATAAAATTTAATTTATATTTTAACGTTTTGATCCTCTATGGCCATCCCCAAGACGTATCATCACTAGGCACAAAGTTTTGAATGAAATTGCAATTAAAAAAAATATTAATATACACGTAGGTTCTTTCGTTGACCCTTATAAATCCTGAAGAAGGTGGCACGATACTTCGAATTGTCGTATTTTTTAAGAGATATAAGAGATATTCTCTAATAAATTATTTTATAGAAAAATACCTTAAATTAATTAAATTGGCAAATTCTAATATATAATAATATTTGTAATGAATTATTAGTGGGATATAAAATTAAAAAAACAATTAATTATTAAAAGGAAATTGAATTAAAATGTAATTATAGATTTTTATCAAGACAACCACTTGTGAATAATTATTTCAATTAAAAGAAAACCGTCAAAAACAACTTAGCTGAAGATGAGACCGTGACAGATCAAATTGTCAACACAAAAACCCCTAACCCGTGAATTTCATCCAAATCGTTAGTCGTGCGAAATCGATTCTATATATAGGTATATACAAGAATTGCTCGTTTAATATAATAAGAAAGATAAGATAAGATAAGATTTCTTATTTCTCCTATTCTAAGATAGATCCTTTAAAAACTACTTCGTGAAAGTATGGATACTATTTTCATGGCAAAGTCTATTCAGAGACTATTAATCAAAAATAATACAGCCTTTTATAGAGCACTTTTTTGCAAAAAATTGAACCATTTTTGCGCTCTCTACTCATTATTAGGAAGTTAGAGGCAAAATTTCTCTTCTGAGATTCAAAGGATGTTGTCAATAATTTAGTTTGCTCCAAAGTATTGTTAAGTCATTCAACATCTGCTTTAAAATGAATAAATACGTAAATTCTTTAAATTTAAGAGATTTTTTTTTTACTTTACCATACAGTGTATGGTCAAGTATTGTAATCGTGCATGAAAAAAAAGTGTTTTTTTCCTTGCTTTTTTTTCGAAATATCTAAAAAACAGCTGAAACTGTTTTTGATTAAAAAAATTGAGCGAACCCATTGTACAAAAAAGCCCTAATAAGTGAACATCGAAAAAATTGTATTTTTCGAGATAATAATTGTTTTGTCAAAATGTCTGTTAGTCTGTTCGTTACCATTTTTTTGTGGACGAGCTATCTCAAAAACTAGTCTGAATATCGAAACCAAATTTCACAGGTAGTTTTGGTCCATTGAGATTAAGAGCTGATTAGATTTTGGTGCATATCGACCAAAGGGTTGTGGAGGGCGGGGGGGGGGGGTGTTAAAAATTAAAAATCTAGGCCGTTTGAGCAAACGTAACCAAATTTTGTATACATAATCAGTGGACCCCCAGAAGTCTAAAAATGCAAAAACTAACCGCCCAGAATAGGGGGGGATGTAGTGTCAAAAATTAAAAATCTAGGCCGTTTGAGCAACTCAACCAAATTTTGTATACATAATCAGTGGACCCCCAGAAGTCTAAAAATGCAAAAACTAACTGTCCAAAATAGGTGGGGGGGGAGGGGAGTGTAGGGTCAAAAAATGAAAATATAGGGTCTTGTACCAAACTCAACCAAATTTTCTATACATAATCAGTGGGACCCCAGAAGTATAAAAATGCACAAACTAACCCCCCCCCTCTGCCATGATTATAAATAATTTTTAGGGGCCAAGTTGTATGGTAAAGTCAAGTGGATGGCCACATCAGAACACGTTAGCTTATTTAAAAATAAATTATGAATGTGAATGATTAATTTATTAATGTTCGTTTTGAGCATTACTTACATTACAGGTTCCGTTCAACTTTTATTTATTTATAGGCAGCCTATGGCTCTGGATTAATTTCAATGCAATCTCTATATCTCCCGCCCCCTCTATACAAGAATGTTTACAATATTAACAGGAATGTATACGTTATCAGATTTTCCGTGGTGAGGCGATGGAGATTTTCAAAGGAAATCAAAAGTGATGAGTCTTGTCTACAACTTGACATCTTCTTCAAATAAATGACGGGCAAAGTCAGGATCTGGTCTATTTCACTTCGACGTTTACTTCAAGGAGCTTCAAATTCTATATTAGCACATTCTCAAGATTTTTTTTTATTCTACCTAAGTCATTAGCGAGCGATGGAAGTAAAGAGTAAATTGAAAAAGCTAATTGATTTGTAAAAGAGTGTACCAGGCTTAATGAAATTCACAAGCATGCTTTTTGAATTAACTCTGCAAATATAAATATCTCGTAGAAGCGAACATAAGAGACTGTCGATCACTCTTTTATTAAGATGTATTAGTTCCAAAATTTAAAGTTTTGGGATTCTTTATCTCTATGTTCTCCGACCTCCAGGTAAAACGGCTAAACCGATTTACTTGAAATTTGAAACATAGACCCCTAAGGGGTCAAGTAATCGGTGTGATTTATAAAAAGTAAACTTTTAGTCCCAGGAGGATATGTTCACGGACCTCTTTTTTTCTTTTTGCTATTCTTACTCCAAGTTCTAATAAGAAAACTCTAATTAAATTTTTTCTACAAATTTAAATTTAATTATTAAAGTCCGTAGCATCCAGATTATTTAATTAATCAAGTTTCTCGAAAACGGCTCTAACGATGTGGATGAAATGTATGATTACATTTTTATTCAATCTTCTTTTAATAATTAATTAGTTTTTTAATTTTATATCCCACTAATAATTTATTATAAATATTATTATTTATTAGAATTTGCCAATTTGATTAATTGGAGGTATTTTTATTGAATATTAAATTATAAATTATACTATATATATTTGCCTAGATTAATTTGCCGCAACGCTGACGTAATGCTGCCGAGAGGGAGCGCCATCGGTATATTTGCGGCAAATTTGAAATATAATCGAATTTTAAAATGATAGAAAGACTCCAATTGATTTTAAGATGATAATTAAGAAACATTAAATATATTGATAATTATTTCTCCTCCTCTCCCCCCCCCCCCTCACCACTCAAAAATTAAATATTAAATTCGCTTTTCTTTGCGCACAGAAAAAGAAATCAATCACATCTTATTTGATTTATATATTATTTGTTTATTTTTTAATAATTTGCCACTTTTTTATAATTTTTTAAAAATCTAAATTTTGTTATTCTTATTTTTTGATTTTTACAAAATTAAACGACTTAAGACTCGCATGCCCATATGAGTTTCTCATGGCAATACTGGATGGAGCAGCCTGTCATACAAACAACACCTGATCTCTTTTAAATATTTGGAGCCTTATATCGATTATTATCGATCCCAAATTTAAAAAAAATGATATAATATAATTCTCCTCCTCACACGATACCACTTATTTAAATAAATCTATTTCCACACAAAAAATATCACAATGCTGTAGATTATAGAAAAAAAAATACTTCCAGATTCATATCTAGAGCCTCATTTCTGTAGCTGTGTCAGGAAGAAAATGAGGCGAAACTTTTAAAAGACTATGTATTTTCGGCAGTTTACAGGTATACATTTGGAGTGTGGTTTTTTAAGAGGAATAAAATTTTTGGACCGAGACGCTGCCCGCCAGGGCACCAGCCTTCGGCACGCTCTCGAACCTCGTTAAAAATAATATTAATATATCACTTTTCACTTTGAACTAAGGCAAAAAATTACCGAGCAACGATCGGTGTTCTGTGCTGTAAATTATACATAAATATTAAATTAGGGAACGAAGAAAAGATTATTATATTATATACAAAAGGATCAGCCGGGATTTGAACCCAGGATCTTCGCATGTGCGCTGCGATGCATTTATAAGATCTTATCCTCTTGGCCACCAATCCCTGAACCCAAGCTGATACTTAATGTCTATATGAATTTGAGTTTCATTTTTATTTAATCTTTTAATCTTTTCCTCGTTCATTTTTCGCAGCTTTTGTAGTCGGCTTGACAATTAATAAATATGTTTATCTTTATTTGCATCCTGCAGAGGACATCAATCTCTTAGACCATGAAATATATAGACACGCCCTCTGCTACTCTTCACACAGAGTGAAGTGAGGCCAACATCGCCTACACATGACGTCACGTTCTCGCATAAATATTTTGGTAATATTAATATAATATTAATTTGCAATTATTGGAATCCAAAATAAATTATCTAAACTACGATAAATGTATCTCAATGTATAATAATTCCTACAGTAGCCATGCTATTTCTGGGTGTTCCTACCTACAGATGACGTCATATTCTCTAGTTGATGTTGGCCTCACCAAATCGACACCAGGGCGTGCATGGTCTAAGATCAATCTCATTGATTTAACTTTATGATAGAATTTATATTTTTTTTTTAAGTAATTTTAAAGAACAATATTTAATATTTTTTCGATTTTCTCTACTTTTTCCTTGGCAGAGTTTAAGCTGCCCGAAGGTATTAAAAAAAAAAATAACGGAATTATATCTATACTATAGTATGTACTTATAAAATGCTCATTGTAAAAATTTCTAATTAAAGGATTAGAAAAGCGTAGGAGGTAATGGAAAATCTTTCATCTGTTGTTCAAGAAGAATGGTAGTTAGTAGGGTGGGGCTTTTACCTTTCAAGGCAGGAAGAAGGAGGAGGCTGGCTTCTGAATTATCGGATTCAGGGAACAGGATCGCTCATCGGCTGCCTCCTCATATCATCCGAACAAATGAATCACAGGGAATTTAAGAGAAATGAAAGAAAATAAAGAACCGGAATCGAATTCTTTTCTCTTAATGAAACAGGAATGAATACTTTATAAGGAGCACATACCTTTGATTTCTTTAAAATTATTCAACTGTAATTATTCTGATTAACGAAAGAATATACAAATAAATAAGAATGTCCTCTACTTTTTAGAGTAGTTCGGTTGATAATTAATCTAAACCAAAGGTAGTATACATATATACAGGGTATGGTCAATTGTAATCGTGCATAGAAAACGTGTTTTTATTTTGCTTCCTTTTTTCGAAATATCTCAAAGTCGGCCGAATGAATTATTAGTGGGATTTAAAATTAAAAAACCAATTAATTATTAAAAGGAAATTGAATAAAAATGTAATTATACATTTCATCGAGACAACCAATTGTAAATAATTATTTCAATTAAAAGAAAACCATCAAAAACAACTTAGCCGAAGATGAGACCGTGACAGATCGAATTGTCAACACAAGAATTGCTCGTTTAATATAATAAGAAAGATAAGATAAGATAATATTTCTTATTTCTCCTATTCTAAGATAGAAATTAATCCTTTAAAAACTACTTCGTGAAAGTATCGATACTATTTTCATGGCAAAGTCTATTCAGAGACTATTTATCAAAAATAATACAGCCTTTTATAGAGCACTTTTTTGCAAAAAAATTGAACCTTTTTTGCGCTCTCTATTTAAAAGAAAAGCCACTCTTAACATTAAAACAAAAGAAAAACCGGATTAAATGGGCTAAAAGTCACATTAATTGGACGAGTGATGAATGGAATAGTGTCCATTGGAGTGATGAGTCTCGTTTTGCAGTTTGTGTTGGGGACAATCGAAGCAGAGTTATTCGTCAGAAAAATGAAGCTTTCAATTCAGATTGTTTAAAAAAGAAAGTAAAATTTCCTGCTTCAGTTATGGTATGGGGTTCAATGTCTGCTAGAGGTGTTTGAAAACTTCACTTCATTGATGGAATTGTAAACATCAATAAATATTTGGAGATTAAAAAAAAATCGTTACTTCCAACAGAGACCAGATGCATTGCAAAATAAAAATAATTTTGTGTTCCAACAAGACGGGGCGGCCTGCCAAACATCAAGAAAATCTTTAAAATGGCTTTCTGATCATAATGTTCCACTTTTGGAGTGGATGGCAAACACCCCCGACTTGTCCCCAATAGAAATTCTTTGGCACACTATGAAAAAGTTATTACGAATACAACCATTCGAATTAAAACACAAACATCAAAATATTTCCGGTACTTTCACTCAAGATGAGTGTCAAAACTTAATAAGTACGTTGCCCAAAAGAATTCAAGCGGTAATTAAAAATAAAGGTGACGTCACACAGTGGTAAAGGTTTTGGATTTTGTATGTTTTCCTTGTTTTTAACAATTAAAAAATAATTTTAAGTTAAATGTTACAATAAAATGTTTTAAATTGTTTAAAATGTTGTTCCAAAATGATAATAAAAATAAATATTTAAATTAAATGTACCTTGAATTAGAATAATTTTATTTAAAAAGAAAAAATATTGCTGGGCCAATTGAGATGGGACTGGGCTCGTATTAGTACCAAATGTTGATACAGATATCCTTCTGGGGCCGATTCACTATGCTTATCGTCCTATGGCCTTTGTCTTTTTTGCATAAATTGAAAGTCGAAATAATCGAGAAATGAGGAAACAAAAGAAAGAATTAATGTCTTAAGATGATGATGTATCCAATTGTCTCGAGAAAAATATAAGAAAGAGAATTATTTACTTTTAATTCTCTACTTTCAACTTTTAAGCATTCTATTAATCGACTGTGAAGCAAACTTTCATTTTACTATTATTATTTTATTTTAATAGTAAATTAAAGTTGAAAAATTCCAGTGTGAAACAGGGGGAAAGCTCCTCTATCTTTCACTCTAGGTATCATAATAATTAGCGTAATTTTATTATATTAAACGAAGAAGAATCGGTTTCTCGAAAACGGCTCCAACGATTTGGATGAAATTCAATGGTTAGAGGGTTTTTGTGTTGACATTTCCATCTGCCACGGTCTTATCTTCGGCTAAGTTGTTTTTGATGGGTTTTTTGTTAATTGAAATAATTATTCACAGGTGGTTGTTTGAATAAAAATGTATAATTACATTTTTTCAATTTTCTTTTATTAAAATTAATTGGTTTTTTATTTTAAATTCCGCTAATAGATAATTACAAATATTGTTATATTATAGAATTTTGCAATTTAATTAATTAATGCCATTTTCCTATAAAATAATTTATTAGAATATCAAATTCATTCTCTTAAAAAATCCGACATTTCGAAGGATCGTACCTCCTTCTTCAGGAACGAAAAAACCTCCGTGTATATTAATATTATTTTTAATTGTAATTACATTCAAAACTTTGTGTCCAGTGATACGTCTTGATAGCGGGTGTAACATTAGAAAAAATCTAAATTAAATTTTATTTTATTTTGGCTGCCATTAAAAATCGATCTTTTTACCTGAATTTAAAATTAAAAATAATATTAATATATCGCTTTAAACTGGATCAAAAAAATTGGAAAATAGGTGTTCCAGGTAGTTAATTATTATTACTGATATATTAACGAAAATAATAAGTACAGATAAAATAAAGATAATTATTTTTTAATTTGAATCAATAAAATTCTGAAATAAGTTTTTTTTATCAACATTTCTATCTAAAAAACCTCATTATTAAAATGATTTTTAAATCCATACAATATGAAAATAGAACATACAGGCATTTATGATGTAAATATCTATATAAAACCTATCATTTGTTTTCAAATGAGAATGGGCAATCAATTACTACTATGCAGCCCACAATCTATAGTCATCAATATAATAGTTTTTTGATTCTATATCTCTATGTTCACCGACCTCCAGGTTAAACGGCTTAACCGATTTACTTGAAATTTGAAACATATACTCCTGAGGTGTCAAGTAAGCGACGTGATTTATAAAAAGTGAACTTTTAGTCCCAGGAGGATTAAAAAAAGGACATTTTCGTTTCACCATAATAGTCAGTATTACTTAAAAAGTAACAATTAAAAAATTAACTTTTAAAATAGTAAATTTTCAAAAATGATGCTCATATTTATAAAAAATAATTTTCTTAATATTCTAAACCAGGTGAAAAAGATTTTGTTTTATTATTAGTACTTACAATAAATGGATTTGAAGATTTATTAATCACAAGATGATTGAGAATTTATAGTGAGTAATTCACAAAGTTAATTATTATTCAATATTTTGTATTTGTAATATAGTTTTTAATAATAAAGGATGAAATATACAAATATATTATGTGATTTTGCTCCTCCACCAGCATTGTCGAGCATTTACAACAATATTCATTCAAATTTGAATAGATAAAAATCACAAAGAGAAACAAAGAGGTTGTCCTCTGCTTGATGCAAATAAACATACACACACATATATATCGAGATGAT
Source organism: Forficula auricularia (assembly GCA_024734495.1). Taxonomy (NCBI): domain Eukaryota; kingdom Metazoa; phylum Arthropoda; class Insecta; order Dermaptera; family Forficulidae; genus Forficula; species Forficula auricularia. The sequence continues at coordinate 8,480,558 of JALMQS010000030.1, read as the reverse complement.
ATATCTGTATATATATTATTTATTTGTTTGAGACTATAGTTTCGAAGACTTGGTCTTTATCATCAGTCTTTCTTCAATTATAAATGTTTTTCATGGAGTCAATATCATATGGATATTGTAAATTTGGTGTTCCTTCGTCACTGCTGGCTAGGAACTGAATCAACAACTCTGCTACTCTCGGCAAAACAAAAACTTTTCAATTAGATAAAAATCAGATTGATCTGAAAATTTGTTCTTTAATGAAGAAAACCTTATTAAGTCCACTTTGAAAATGCTGTTTAATTTTTAGATTTAGACCTGAATACTATAATAGCTAATAATAATCCCATTAATAATCAAAGATTAGTATATGTTTCAAATTTTAAGTCAATCGGTTAAGCCATTTCATTGTTTTCATTTGAGAATGCGCAATCAATTTCTTCTATAGCCATTGTGAGGTCTTGCAGCCCAGGTTTTTAAAGCCCATAATAGATAGTCATCAATATAATAGTTTTAGGATTCTATATCTCTATGTTCACCCACCTCCAGATTAAACGATTTAGGCCTGGTGTGTCGCAAAGTAAATGCTTTTACCACTAACCAAGGGTAGCTGGTAAATGGATGGACTAGGATGGCCAATCAGATGACAGGCACTGAAAGTTCTTGTCATCTGATTGGCCATCCCAGCTCCTCCATTTACCAGCTACCCTTGGTTAGTGGTAAAAAGCATTTACTTTGCGACATACAACCGGGCCTTAACCGGTTGACTTGAAATTCGAAACATATACTCCTAAAGGGTTAACTAAGCGGCGTGATTTATAAAAAATGAACTTTTAATCCAGGAGAATTAGAAAAAGGACATTTTTTCACACTAATAGTAAGTATTACTTAAAAAATAACATATAAAATAGTAAATTTTCAAAAATCATGGTACTAATATTTATAAAATATAAAATAATTTTCTTAATATTCTAAACCAGGTGAAAAAGATTTTGTTTTATTATTAGTACTTACAATAAATGGCTTTGAAGATGTATTATTCACTTAGATGATTGAGAATATAGTGAATAATTCACAAAGTTAATTATTTTTCAGTAGTTTTTAATAATAAAGGATGAAATATAGAAATTAATATATTATGTGATCACAATGAAGATAAGTTAACTGATGCATTTTGCATTATTAAATCGAGCAGGCGCTTCTGTTGCGCCTCCACGAGCATTGTCGACCATTTACAACAATACTCATTCAAATTTGAATAGAGAAAAATCAGATTGATCTTAAAATTTATTCTTTAATAAAGAAAACCTCATTATAACTATAAGTCCACTTTTAAAATCGGAAAATTCTGTAAATTTCTCCCGAAAATATTTTGAAAATCGAGTTCTATCTTGCAAATTATATTGATCTAAATAATTTTATATAAATAAAATAGGGAGGCCATTTTGGGTATTTTAGAAATTTTTATGCTCCCAGAGACTCATATATGGTTCGAAATGAATAAAAAAAATATCCCGCAAGTTACATGTCTCTATCTCAATTTTAACCTGTGCAGAACAGCGATGTACATTTCCCATCTAAATATCATGGGGTTTTTGGCATGGAACTATCAATTTTTTAGGCAAAAGTAATGGTTCAAAAAATTTGAAACTCTTCAGAATTTATCCTCATAATACCAGCTTTACTTAAGAATTTTTACAGATTTTTATACAGCTAGATAAAATACTGCTATTATATCTTAGCCTTAGTAAGTTATAGACTCCAAAATTATAATAGCTAATAATAATATGTAAACATTATTTTATATTTATAATATATTATTTTATCGTAGGTAGATAACCCCCCCCCTTCCTAGTATAAAGAATTTACGAAAAAAATGTGTGCAAAAAAATTATATCAAGACTTGTTGCCCTTTAAAGAATAATTTTTCAATAGTTTTTAAGGAATTTGGTGTTGGTACTTGGTGAAACATTTTAAAAAATGTTTCATATAAAGACACAAAAATATTAAATCTAAGCATAATATTACTACGTCTATATCCCTTAGGAACTTTGGGATTTGAAACTTAGGCTATTTAGAGGCTAGAAGAAGTACCCTGAGATTTTGTCTAAAATTGAAGAACCGGAAGTACAATAGTGTTTACTTGAAGATTTTTGGAATTTTCGTCGTTTTCCGATTTTCTCAAAGATGGCTTGGGGGAAACACAAATTGAAGTAATTTGAGTGAAGAAAATTGGTATGATTATTTCAAATAAGCGAGAAACTAATGTGAAAGTCGTGTGGTGGCCACACCATTTGATTAATATAAATTCTTCCCAAAACTGAAACTGAAATATCCATCTTAATAAATTGAGAATGAGTTATACCTAAATGCAGAGTAACGAATTTCAAATCTTGAACGAAATTGTTTGTATAAATGTGAAATAGTATGGTTTTTATATACAGGGTGCTTCAAAAAAATGTATACACACTTTGAACCTCCATAGAAAATTTATTTACCGTTCTACAAAGCTAAATTTCAGGAAAATAGAAAGCTGAAAGTCCAATGTAAATGAAACATAAATAACAAATGTTAATACTGTTCAAATTGGTGACCTGCAGCATCAATACAATTCTGAGTACGAGTCACCACTGATTCTGTACATCGCATCAAAACGTCCAATGAGATTTCTCTACACACTGCTTGAATCTCATTCCAAAGAATGTCTAGGTTACGTGGTTTACGTTTGTACACCTCATCTTTACTGTGCCCCACAAGAAGAAATCCAGTGGTGTAAGGTCTGGAGAGCGTGCTGGAAACTCGATTGGCCCCCTGCGTCCTATCCACTGGCCCGACAAATTTTGATCCAGGTAAGCTACATTTTTTTGAAGCACCCTGTATATACGGGAAATCAGTCAACTGTCAAATCAATTTTGAACAAAGTGCTTCAAAAAATGTAGCTTACCTGGTTCAAAATTTGTCGGGCCAGTGGATAGGACGCAGGGGGCCAATCGAGTTTCCAGCACGCTCTCCAGACCTTACACCACTGGATTTCTTCTTGTGGGGCACAGTAAAAGATGAGGTGTACAAACGTAAACCACGTAACCTAGACATTCTTTGGAATGAGATTCAAGCAGTGTGTAGAGAAATCTCATTGGACGTTTTGATACGATGTACAGAATCAGTGGTGACTCGTACTCAGAATTGTATTGATGCTGCAGGTCACCAATTTGAACAGTATTAACATTTGTTATTTATGTTTCATTTACATTGGACTTTCAGCTTTCTATTTTCCTGAAATTTAACTTTGTAGAACGGTAAATAAATTTTCTATGGAAGTTCAAAGTGTGTATACATTTTTTTGAAGCACCCTGTATATTTTAAATATAAAATGTTTCAATTTTTAGTACTACTGAAGATTGGTCTAGCACGAGTGACCGAAACTATTTACTAAATCTATCAAATAAATAATTTTAATTGACTAAAATTACTCTGTTAATTTGTTATATATAACAAAATAAACCCTTTAATTTATAAAATTAGATTAATTTAATATGAAAATTTGAGTGTCTCATCTCTTTGAAAAAAGGGATGGAAATTTTTTTTCAAAAAAAGAACAGCTTCTGAGTTGAATACCTGTATTTTAATTATATTTAAGGACAATTTTATCAATGATCTTAGTAGATTAATATCTATCTACTCTTCTTAAACGAGCAAAAATTGTTTATATATTTATTTGTATAAATATTTGTTTGTATATATATATATATTTGTATCTTAGATCTATTTTGAAAACGGCTCTACCGATTTTGATGAAATTCACGGGTTAGGGGGTTTTTGGGTTAGCATTTCGATCTGTCACGCTCTCATCTTCGACAAAATTGTTTTTGATGGTTTTTTTCGTAAACAAATTAATTATTCTCAGGTAGACAAATCCCATTCTTAGGGGTTTAAAAAAGGTTACTCTTTTACTTTTGTACCCAGGCATACAATGGGTTGGCTTAATTCATTGTTCTCAAAGGCCTTGAAGAACTATTGTGATCGAGGGGTGAACCGCGATTGGAATTAGGTGTACACCTTCTTTGGAATTATTTGGAATTCATTAGATAATCTATTGTTATCTATTGTCTTCTACTTGGAAATGAAAGTAGAAGTGGAAGTAGGTGTACACGATTTTAGGTCGCGGTTCACCCCTCGATTGTGATTAAACGTTAGAATTATTAACAAACGTTTTATAATTGTTTTTATAAAGAACCTTATTTATTTAATAGAATAAAAAATAATCAAGAATTTATTTTAAAATATCCTGGCCTTGAAGAAGTATTGTGATTGTGGATTTTAACATATTTTGTTCTCCATAAACGTTAGAAATATTAATAAACGTTTTATAATTGTTTTTATAAAGAACTTTATTTATTTAATAGAATAAAAAATAATCAAGAATTTATTTAAAAATATATTTCGCATAACCAGGTCTCAATTTTCTGAAAAAATAACACATTTTGATAGGTTTTATTTATTAACAATTGGATGAATAAAAATGAATCATGTGGATGAATCAAAACAGGTGCAGGAGGTGGGGATGAAGTCGAACGGGGTGGAGGTGGGGGGGGGGGGGGGGTACACTGGTCGAAAACATTATATATATTTGTATTTTTTTTAATTTGAAAACGGCTCTCAAATAAAAATCGACCTTTTTATCAGAATTTTAAATTAAAAATAATATTAACATAAAGCTTTTAACTGAAGGAAGAATTTACCGAGCATGCTCGGTGCCTCCAGGTACTATATTATAATAACTTAAGATATCGGAGGAGTATAAAATATTCATTACTTATATTGTAATATGATAAAATTTAAATTTTTTAATTAAATTTATTTGAATTTCCAATTGATTTAATTTTGTAATTTGGAAGATAGCGACATGTTCAGTGACACTGTAAAGGCACGTTATAAATAAATTAATTAAAATCTTCCCATTCCTTTATAATATATTACAAATTCCAATTAATAGTTTTTATTTAACAAAATTCATTGTCATTATAAGCAATTTATGAAAACATATTGTGACATTACATTATAAACAAAATTCAACACACACGTTTTGAAGGTGATACCGAAATATGAAATCATTGACGTCGCTTAAATTGGGTTCAAGGGTGTCAAAATATTTATTATTAATTAAAATTAGTAATGAAGCTGTTGAAGCTTTTATTTTTGTAATAAATTTAATTAAAATTTGAATTTTTATTTAAATCACACATAATTAATTATAATTATTTATTGAACACGAAAAAATAATTATAAATAATTATGTGTGATTTAAATAAAAATTCAAATTTTAATTAAAAATTTATTACTTCGTCTGGATTTGAATCCGTAATCATAACCTCAAAATGAGCGTGAATTAAAATAGGTACTACGTCCAGGGAGAATGGTGTAGGTTCTAGGTGAAACATATTATTTAATAAAATTAAGGTTTAATTAAAAAAAATGTAAATTACTAGGTAGGTTTTACAAATAAAAGACAAATTGCTTATGAGCAAGACTTTATACCGGGTGAGTTTTTTTTATCTTGGTACAGTCTTATACCTCAAAAACAGTGTATTATATGAAAAAAAGGGCAAACTAAACTATTGTTTGTCGACCTTTAACAAGCTTTCAAGGGTATTTCAAGGTTAAGTTCTGTTTTTTAAATAAAAACCTATATTTTTCTTTACATAGCCTAAATTAACAAAAAAAAAACTGAACAACTTTCATTAGAACTATTTTTTTATACGACATCAAATAGACAAAATATTAAATAAATTAGATCTCAAAAAATCTTAATAATTATTTTTAACAATTATTCAACTTAATTATCAAATAATAATGATTAAATAATTAATTATTAAATAAATAATGATTAAATTGAAATTGTCGGAAAATTATTAAATTATTATTTAATAATTAATTATTTAATCATTATTATTTGATAATTAAGTTGAATAATTGTTAAAAATAATTATTAAGATTTTTTTGAGATCTAATTTATTTAATATTTTGTCTATTTGATGTCGTATAAAAAAATAGTTCTAATGAAAGTTGTTCAGTTTTTTTTGTTAATTTAGGCTATGTAAAGAAAAATATAGGTTTCCATTTAAAAAACAGAACTTAACCTTGAAATATCCTTGAAAGCTTGTTAAAGGTCGACAAACAATAGCGTAGTTTAGTTTTACTGTGAAACTACACACCCTTTACTTTATTAATTAATATCATGTTTCACCTAAAACCTACAGCACTTTCTCTAAGTAAAATTTTTATATTGTGCCTTTCTACTTAAGTCTTATTATAAATATTATAATTATTGTCTTTTATAATTTATAAGAGTGTGTTTATTTCCGTTATAAGCAGATGGAAACCTCTGATATATTCTTATATATATTTTTTTATTTTAAATTAGGCCAATTTACCAAATTCATTAGATAAATTTTTAAAATTTATAAAATAAATTTTTTCTTATTGGTGCTATGAGCTTTCCGTTGGTTTTTTTTACGCAAGAAACTAACGTCTTTAATATTTTTTTCTTATTTGGAAGAACAGGAGAAAGCCTATAGAGAAGATGAAGAAGAAGAAGATAAAATAAAATTAATAATAAAATATTAAATAAAAGAAGTTACGCGTGAACATACATAACAAAAAAATGTCTAATACCAATGAAAAAAAAACGGGACAAATCGGGTAGGAGACTGAACCAAAAGCAAATAAAAAATCATCCAAATCGGTCCACATGGTAAAGAGAAATAAATGTTCAAACACAAAAAAAAAAAACCAGACATTCCGTTGAATTGATAACCTCCTTTTTTTCAAAGTCGGTTAATAAAATAGGAAGGAAATTTTCTAAACTTGAAATTTTGGGATCAATTTCATGACATTTCAAATTAAAGTACACTAAAAGAGAGATATTTTGATTTATTTTATACAAGCAGAATATGCATATACGTTTTTTAAATTCAAATTTGGACTTTTCCATATTAAGGTAGTTGTTCCGCCAAATGCATTTTCTTAGGATTTTTTTGAAATTTATACAGATTATTATTTAAATACTTCTGAATCGATTGGTAGCAAAACGAAATTTATGAACAATACAGTTCCGGAGATATTTAATTTCAAAAATCGAGTTTTTCGGGCTCTTTAGCATTGCACTATACGGAATATCGGAAAATTTACATACATATTTAATTATAATTAAGAAACCCTTCTTACCAATTTTATAAAAAACTAAACCAACATTAAACAATAACAAATACATATTTTAAGACAATTTTGATTCATAGTTACAACACAGTTTCTGAGATAATAAGGAATAAATAATGAAAAATGTATAAAAAAAATTCTCACTAAAAACATTTTGGCAACAGCGCATTTATTTAACCAGCGAAAGATGCATGCGCTAGATTTTTTCAAAATTATAATTTTCATAAGATCAAATATACAAAATGGATATTTCTGAAGTTCAAGCAGTTCAAATTGTGTTCCTAATTAATCAACGGCTAAGTCAACGACAAGTGGCAAGTACACTTGCAATAAGCAAGATATTCAATAATGTTTTGTTACTTGTGAAAAAATTAAAAATGATTTACTATTTAATAAAGTTTTTATTGGTGGGTCGATTTTTTTGCACTTCAGAGTATTATGTAAATATGAGGGATTTTTTTTTTTATTTTTGAAATCAGTAAATTATCCAAAATTTTTTTAAAATTGTATTTAAATGTTTACCTTGTCTATCATGAAGGTTTGAACAATTCTCCACAACGCACTTGTCAAAAGAAATACACAAAAAGCGACAATCATAAAAGACAAATATTAATCACTTGACCGGCTGGCTGATCGAATCGAAATGAAATAAATTTAATAAATGCATATCAATTCAAAAAACAGAGCAATGGGAAAAGAATCCCGTTTTATTTGATTAGATATCAGAAAGGAAAAGAATTGCAGATAAAATAAAAATGTCTATTCAAGAAATGACCAATTGGTTTAAGATTGATCTTTTCAAAAAAAAACTAGCCTGTGCTTCAGTCAGGTGATTTTCACTTAACTTTTCCTAATTAATTAAAAATAAAAATTTCATAGGAATAAACTTTTAAATAATAAATAAAATAACAAATAATCATCTAATTGTAATAAATTCCATCACAAATTTACAAAATCTAATACAGTTCTTATTATTGGTTAAAAATAAACACTATACCAAACCACACAATCACTATCAGGCATTTTGACTAAATAATTAATAACTTTAAGGTAGTTGTTTCGCCAAATGTGTTTTCTTAGAATTTTTCTGAAATTTATACACATTATTATTTAAATACATCTGCTTCGATTGGTGGCAAAACGAAATTTATGAACAATACAGTTCCGGAGATATTTAATTTCAAAAATCAAGTTTTTCAGGCTCTTTAGCATTGCACTATTACGGAATATCGGAAAATTTACATACATATTTAATTATAATTAAGAAACCCTTCTTACCATTTTTATAAAAAACTAAACCAACATTAAACAATAACCAATACATGTTTTAAGACAATTTTGATTCATAGTTACAACACAGTTTCTGAGATAATAAGGAATAAATAATAAATAATGTAATTGAAAAGTTTTTGTTTTGCCGAGAGTAGCAGAGTTGTTGATTCACAAAGAGAAACAATGAGGTTGTCCTCTGCTTGATGCAAATAAACATATACACATATATATCAAAATGATATTTCTGTATATATATATTATTTATTTGTTTGAGTTTCTAGCATTCCAGTGACGAAGGAACCCCAAGTTTTCAATATCCATATGATATTGACTCCATGAAAAACATTTATAATTGAAGAAAGACTGATGATGAAGACCAAGTCTTCGAAACTATAGTCTCAAACAAATAAATAATATATATACAGATATATCATCTTGATATATATGTGTATATGTTTATTTGCATCAAGCAGAGGACAACCTCATTGTTTCTCTTTGTGAATAAATAATGTATAAAAAAATTCTCACTAAAAATATTTTGGCAACAGCGCATTTATTTAACCAGCGAAAGATGCATGCGCTAGATTTTTTCAAAATGATAATTTTCATAAGGTCTTGATTATATTTGTTAAAAAATAACAAACCGATTTTTATAGAAATAAATCGACCTTTAAAATGTATTTTATCTGTCATTTTAATATAAAAATATTCAATCTCTTACAATGGTGCCAAATTTGTCAAACGAGCACGGGATTGGCTAGAATTGGTACATAAACAGCAAAAAGTTTTGGGCTTATGAACTATGAATCCTTATTGTCTGTTCTATATACTCTAGCATTAACTTTTTGCTAGTATTGTCGCCAAACAACTACCTTAAATTTAGGATTTTAATAATCAAAATCAAATTTTTTCAAATCAAATTCAGAATGTTGAAAAAAATAGATAGTTAATTTAATTTAACTCTCAGGAAACGTTTGCAGGTAAAAAGCTAAAATTTCGTACATTATATGATATTTACGTACCAATTTTCAGCTCATTAACTAAAACCTTTCAAGATTGGCATTTTGTACTTCCAGAAAACGTTTTCAGGTAAAAAGCTATAATTTATTATGTAAAATATGCATGGTTTTATAGAAATTCTGAATTTTATTTGAAAAAAGTGTGATTTTGATTTTTAAAATCCTGAATTTGATATGGAAAAGTCTGAATTTGAAGTTATAAGGCTATATATAAATATCATATAGTGATAATTACATAAATTAAACTAAAATAGGGACTAAGACAGTATAATTATACCTAAATATTCTAGTAGGTATAAAAAAATGTTTATAGTCCCATAAATAAAAAATGTGGGAGCCTCATCCACATAAGCTCACGGGGGAAGTGAAACTTTAATTTTAAATCCCAGTAATAGTTCATGACAAATAAAATCCATTAATAGTTCATTATAAATAAAATTTATTACAATTAGGAAATTTAAATTATTATTTTAAAAACCACTAATAGTTCATAAGTTCATGACAAATAAATGTATTAAAATTAGAAAATTTAAATGATTATATTAAAATCAATGTTTGTCTCTTATTTCCCATTTATTGTAAAGAAGTTTCGCTTCAATATTTAAGTAAAAGTGTATATGCTTTTGTTTTTATTTATAAAATAAATTTAAAATTTTAGGTTAAAAATAAAATAAAATGAGAGAGTCTTCTGTTTTTTAAATAAAATAATTTTTAATTATTTCTAGAGACTATAGTTTCGAAGGCATTGCCTTCATCATCAGTCTATCACAAATATTTCAAATTAGTTACAAATTAAGATTTATACATAGAAAATTTTGAAAAATATATAATGTCTTTTTCTTCATGTTTCCTCTTGGGAGATTAGAATATAACTATAATCTCTAGAAATAATTAAAAATTATTTTATTTAAAAAACAGAAGACTCTCTCATTTTATTTTATTTTTAACCTAAAATAAAAACAATTCTGTTACCATCGACAGTGAAATCTTTTATTCAACTAATAAATTTAAAATGATTGTATTATAATTTAATAATAATTAAGTTGTAAGTATATATAAAATACCATGGTAAATTGAAGACTGGATATAGTGGTGTCCACGCGATCATGTTGGAAAAGTATGGCCAACAATATTGGAATGGCAAATATCGATTCATGACGAGCACAATAATTTGAAGATAAATTCAAATATATAAGTCTAAGAATTATAAAAAAGTGTCCACTGTAATAATTTGAAACTTTAAGAAACACGTTAGAACTTTTACGTAACTAGGTATTGCAAGATTGCATCACAGAACACTAATGTGGGTCAAAGAACTTAGTGCGCTCACAAATGAACTAGCTCAGAGCTCATCAATGGGATTATAGTCTGGTGAAGAAAAGAAAAGTTGACCTGGGGATTCCTATTGGTCATAAGCAGGTACCAGGTTCAGAGGAGGGGGTTGCAAAATCTTTAAGACAAAAAAGGATAATGAATGAATAGTTGGGTAATACTCAAAAATGACCACATGACTAAAAATATAAGAGTGGGTGTGTATTTTAAACAAATTTCAAATTTGAACCACCAACCCTTAAATTTTTAGTCATATGTGTACCTATGGAAATTTTTACTTTATCCAATGCGAAGCATGGGAGAAAGTATTGGAGAAAGTATTGGAATCGCTTCCAAGTCAAGAGGTTAAGCCGTTTAGCCTGGAGGTCGGTGAACATAGAGATATAGAATACCAAAACTATTATATTAAATTAAAATATTAATGGTTGACAAAATAACACATAATTATACAGTTTTAGCCCCAATTTTAGTTTAATTTATATAATTATCACTATATGATATTTATGTGCAAGTATTGATATTTTGAGGTCTTCTAACTCCTAGGTTATAAAAATTACTTTCACTTTGTAATTTCTAGGTTAAAGTAAACAATGGCCTTAAAATCGATTATTTTCGTATTTTATTTTGCTCTCCTAAGTTCTGCGCTGAAAATTCAAAATAAATCCTCACCATATCATGTGTTAATATTTATTCATAATTTTTTTTGTTAACCAGTTTAAAATTATAAACCTAGTTTACCAATCGAGATTATCGTACATGCGTACGAGATTTTTTTTATACATATTCATTTTAGCGTTCTTAAAGTTGTCTCAAAAGTCTCATAAAATCTCGTGCTGCATCGTAAGTTATTCACGATCAAAGGTTACAAAAAATCGGTTTTTCAGGGATTATCTCGGTTTCTATAGCTCCAACGATGTTAAGATCTATTATAAAAATTGTAGAATATAAAATTTACAACGAATTTCGTTTCAGACATTTTTTTATGAGCTCCACTGTTTTTAAAATAGAGCGCGGAGAGCGCTCATCCATATCATTTACATACTTCGAATTAGTTTTGTATATTATATGAAATATGGTAGTGATAATTATATAAATTAAACTAAAATTGGGGTTTAAGCTGTATAATTATGTATTATTCTGTCAATCATTAATTTTTTTTAAATTTAATATAATAGTTTTAGGATTCTATATCTCTATGTCCACTGATTTCCAGATTAAACGACTTAACCGATTGTCTTGAAATTTGAAACATATACACCTGAGGGGTCAAGTAACCGGTGTGATTCATAAAAAGTGAAAACATTTTCAAAATGTAAATTTTTTAATGCCCATATGACTAAAAATTAAAACATCGGCGCTTCATACTTGAAATTAGTTTAAAATACGCATTTTTAATCATTACCAAAATGAATGTTTATAAGAGTTTCCAGCTTAATATCTTTCATTCCGTGGTTGACCCCTATTTATTTATTTTTTTTTTTTGCTTAATTGACTGGACTATTCTATTATTATTAATCTTAGCGACTGTATCGCATCGTATATTTTTGTATTTTTCTTGAAATACAATTGAAAATTAAGATAAATAATAAATAAATATTTTTTATTTATTTATTTTTATTTTACAGTTGGATCGTTAATAATAAGCAACACTATCATGATGACTTTCACACTGTTGATTGGTAAGTTTGAAGAAGATGGGTTTCTATCAATCATTTCCTCAATCCATACACATTTAACATATCTTCTCGGAAATTATCTTATTATATTAATATTATAGCAATTGTTGTATTGGTTTCTCGAAAAATGCTCTTACGATTTGGATGAAATTCACGGGTTAGGGGGTTTTTGTGTTGACAATTCGATCTGTCACGTGTTCATCTTCGGCTAAGTTGTTTTTGATGGGATTTTTGTTAATTGAAATAATTATTCACATTGAAGGAGACAATAAAAGAGTGTGTCTTCTGCTGGAATTATAAATTTTATTTATTTATAACGAGACTATAGTTTATTAAATTAATTAGATCAGAATTAGATCCCTTAAAAATTAATATTTTCGAATCGTTGGAAATTTTAAAATCATACAATAATTCACCAAAAAAATTCTTAAATCGGAAAATAGAAATTCCCGAAAGATTTATTTTAAAAATAGCCGCTAAAATATAAACTTCACGAACGCCACCTACAGCTAAAATAATAAAACAAATATAAATTTCAATTCTTAACTTGCCAACACTGTATAATTTGAACCACATGAAAGATTCTAACCTTTCATTCATAAATGAATTCCTGTGAACCCATTGTAATAGACTGATGAAGAGGGCAAAGCCCTCGAAACTATAGTCTCGTTATAAATAAATAAAATTTATAATTCCAGCAGAAGACACTCTTTTATTGTCTCCTTCAATATATAAAAATTCTGCTACTCTCGGCAAAAACTTTCAATTTAATTATTCACAGGTGGTTGTTTGAATAAAAATTTATATATTACATTTATCAATTCTTTTAATAAAATTAATTGTTTTTTTTTTTAATTTTAAATTCCACTAATAGATCATTACAAATTGTATTATATATTAGAATTTGCCAATTTAATTAATTATAGGTATTTTTTTTTATAAAATAATTTATTAGAATATCAATTTCATTATCTTAAAAAAATCCGACAATTCGAAGGATCGTGTACTCCTTCTTCAGGATTTAAAAGGGTCAATACAACTGAACATTAACTGTCTAGATTGTCCACCAAATTCTAGCACCTATATAGGGCAAAGTTCACGTTCACTAAAAATTAGGGTATATGAACATAAATTAAGTGTTCGAAATAAAAAGAACAACACAGCACTCTCCACCCATGCAGCTGCAATCATCTTTTGATTACGATAATGCGCGAATATTGGTCAAGATTGATAACTACTATAAAAGATCCATAGCCGAAATGCTATATATAAAAATAGCAGGTGAAAAGGCTATCAATTTTAAAAGAGATTGTATGTTTATATACAATATTTATACATTTATCCTGTGTGATATGAGGCAACAGCTGTTCTCTTGAACTTAATATATAAAAACCTTTTTTGGGATTTTTTGATAAAAATTGTATAATTTGATTGGATGGAAAAAATGCATGTGATTTAAAAATAATAAATTTATTATTATTAACCAATTATTTTACATGAATTTATGCATATATTGTTTTTGAGCTTCGACTCCGGAGATTACTTCTCCACCATTGACTGTCCTTGATCATTTTTAGTCCTTGTTTTTAGTAAGAGGAAAAAACTAATTAAAGAAAAAAACCTCTATTCCTATAATCATTCCAATTCCATATAATTTATTAAACCAATTATTTTACATGAATTAATGTATACATTGTATTTTAGCTTCGACTCCGGAGATTATTTTTCCACCAACGAGTGTCCTTGATCATCTTTAGTCCTTGTTTTTAGTAAGAGGAAAAAACTAATTAAAGAAAAAAAACCTCTTTTCCGATAATTATTCCAATACCATATTGCGGAAATTAATCTATTCAATTAATTTCTCAATTCCCGATTCCAATTCCATATTATTATTATAAATTTTATTAAACCAATTATTTTACATGAATTAATGTATACATTGTTTTGAGCTTCGACTCCGGAGATTGCTTCTCCACCATCGAGTGTCCTTGTTCATCTTTTTAGTCCTTGTTTTTAATAAGAGGAAAAAACTAATTAAATAAAAAAAACCTCTTTTCCGATAATTATTTCAATTCCATAATCCAATCATATGGAGTTGGTAATTATTTCCAATTCCATATTTTTTTTTTTTTTTTTAATTTTATTAAACCAATTATTTTACATTAATTAATGTATACATTGTATTTTTTGCTTCGATTCCGGAGATAACTTCTCCACCATCGAGTGTCCTTATTCATCTTTAGTCCTTGTTTTTAATAAGAGGAAAAATCTAATTAGATAAAAAACCTCTTTTCCGATAATTATTTCAATTCCATTATTCCCCAATCAAGTCGATTGGTATCAGTCCTCCAATTCCATATTTTTTTTTTTTTTTATAAATTTTATTAAACCAATTATTTTACATTAATTAATGTATACATTGTATTTTAGCTTCGACTCCGGAGATTACTTCTCCACCATCGAGTGTCCTTATTCATATTTAGTCCTTGTTTTTAATAAGAGGAAAAATCTAATTATATAAAAAAACCTCTTTTCCGATAATTATTTAATTCCATTATTCCCCAATCAAGTCGATTGGTTAATCTTCCTTCCTCCTCTCTCATTCATCCGAAATTCCATATTTAATTAAATTCTAATTTGAATTTTTGTTTGTAAATAAATGATGATGAGATATATGATGACCTCCCATAAGGGTCAAATATCTAATTATAATGTAATATATATTAAAAATTTATATAAACTCATTACTTTCATTCTGAAACTTTTGGGTCCAGGCACGTTATAAATTCACATGAAGCTAAAAAAATTTTTATTTTTGACAAGGCTTGGTTTGATCACATATGTGTACCGCATTTTGTGTATAACTGTAAGTCTAAACAACCAACTTGGTCAACTTATAATTTTGCATAAAAAATATATCAATTAACATCCATTTGTAAAAATTGTATTTAGCCTAATTGACTGAAGATGGCCAAATAAAATTCAGGCCGAAACGTCTTATTAAAGGTGTTTTATTGAACCCAGTAATTCAATCTTTGGCTGATACCTCCTCCTTCATCTAGTACAACTGAACATTTAGATAAATAATGAATAAATATTTTTTTATTTTACAGTTGAATAGCTAATAAGTAACAGAGAGACTTTCACTCAGTTGATTGCCGAAGAGTTTCTATCAATCATTTCCTCAATCCATACATATTTAGTATAATATCTTCTCGGAAATTATATATTATGAAGAATATAATATGAAGATTAATATTAAAGAGAAATGCAGGTATAACTTGTATTTAAATTGATCCCTGAGAGGGGATTTAGGGGAGGTAGATAACTCACTATAAAAAGATATATGAGTTTGTTCATATTGCTTTTATTGAAGATCAATAATTTATAGGAGAAAAAAGAAGAAGACAACGTTTAATTTGTCTTCCAAGAAAACCCACAAGCTATTGACCTCATAAAAATTTCAATGAATTTTGTATTTGTACTCTATCTGGTAAGCGAAACAGATTGGAGATTAGAAAAATTAGAATGCTGCTTCAGGTTTAGAAAATGGAAGATGTTAATCTTCCGCGATGGACATCGTGCAGGAGAGACAAAAGTTTATGTAAATCGCTGATGCCGGGGTGGAAATTTTAATTAATCACTTCCATTTTACACGTAATAAATAAAACTATGTAAATGAGCTAAATTGCAAACAACACTTAAATAGTATGGTAGAGAGAAAGAGTAGTAAATATATATCCAGCTCATGCAAATAGTTAAACAAATCTTGGAAACAAATCAAAACATATGGAGTAATTGTTATAAACGGACACCCTCTGATTTTCAACAAATATTAATCGTATAAAACAGAAAGGCATGTGTAAAAAGAATAGTAGATGATTTACTACAGATCATTAGGATAAACAAAGAGCTTTTAAATAATTTGAAATTATAAAAGGAGTGAACACTTAGTGATGGAATTAAAAGGAGAAACAAATTATAAATAAATTTATTAGGCTGTTTTTACTTTGCCATACAGGGTATGGTCAAGTATTGTAATCGTGAATGAAAAAAGTGTTTTTTTTCCTTCTTTTTTTAGAAATATCTCAAAAACGGCTAAAAATATTTTAATTAAAAAAATTAAGCGAAACCATGGCAGTTTCCTCTACAAAAAAGCTTTAATATGTGAACATCGAAAAAATTATATTTTTCGAGATAATAATTGTTTTGTCAAAATGTCTGTTAGTCTGTCTGTTAGTCTGTGCGTTACCAAATTTTTGTGGACGAGCTAGCTCAAAAACTAGTGTGAATATCGAAACAAAATTTCACACGTGGTTTTGGTCCATTGAGATTAAGAGCTGATTATATTTTGGTGCATATCGACCAAAAATTAAGGGGGTGTAGTGGGGGTTAAAAATTAAAAATCTAGGCCATTTGAGTAAACTCAACCAAATTTTGTATACATAATCAGTAGGACCCCAGAAGTCTAAAAATACAAAAACTAACAGCCCAAAGGGGGGGGGGGGTGTAGGGTCAAAAAAAATGAAAATCTAGGCCATTTGAGAAAACTCAACCAAATTTTGTATACATAATCAGTAGGACCCCAGAAGTCTAAAAATGCAAAAACTAACTGTCCTAAATGGGTGGGGGGGTAGTGTGGGGTCAAAAAATGAAAATATAGGCTCATTGTACCAAACTCAACCAAATTTTGTATACATAATCAGTAGGTCGCCCAGGAGTCTAAAAATACAAAAACTAACTGCCCGAAATGGAGGGGGGGGGTAGTGTAGGGTCAAAAATGAAAATATAGGCTCTTGTACAAAACTCAACCAAATTTTGTATACATAATCAGTAGGCGCCCAGGAGTCTAAAAATGCAAAAACTAACTGTCCTAAATGGGTGGGGGGGGGGTAGTGTAGGGTCAAAAATGAAAATATAGGCTCTTGTACAAAACTCAACCAAATTTTGTATACATAATCAGTAGGCGCCCAGGAGTCTAAAAATGCAAAAACTACCCCCCGCATCCCTACATGATTATAAATAATTTTATTAAATATTAAATATAAGTGAGAGGCCGGGTTGTATGGTAAAGTCAAGTGGATGGCCACATCAGAACACGTCAGCTTATTTTTAATTTTATCATAGATCGTAGGTAATTCAAAAATTTCAAGTTCTATATTTATAATAGTGAAATTTAAAAAAAGTTTATAAGGAAACAAGTTTTAGCCCGTGCCCCCATGGCACATATGAATATAATAGTTTTGGTATTCGTTTGTCGTTTGTACTTTTTTAAACTGAAAATTCTTCGCATATATGTTTTTTTCCCTGTTATAAATGCTTGAAAGACCCCCCCCCTAACTTTATGAATTACCTCCCTCCCCGTTTCCTGAAAGTTCACTTTTTATGAATCACATCGCTTAGTTGACCTCACAGGAGTCTATGTTTCAAATTTCAATTCAATCGGTTAAGCCGTTTGATCTGTAGGTCGGTGAACATAGAGATATAGAATAACAAAACTATTTTATTGATTATATTCTACTAATCCACTTATTCTATGTTATATAAATTAAGCTTCTGGCTTCACTCTGGAATTTGAAACTATTTTTTTTTATACAAACAATTCTTAAAGCCCCTTAATATAGTCCTGAATCGGACATTTTGTTAACATCTCCACTAGAGAGAGAGTAAATAGAGATAAACCAGAAATAATTAAGATGAATCACTTGCTCCTTCCTTACTTTGACCTTTTCTCAAATGGAACAGCATTTATATTGAAAATAACTTGATTACGAGACGTCCTCTCAGGAGGAACTTTCTTTCTTTATATGAGACTTGCTTGGATGATGGAATTAAACTCAAGTTCACGCAAGGCAAATATTAAACCGAAAAAATCCCTCAAAGGGGGCTAAACTTTAAAAAACTTATAATTTACTTTGAAATAAGCTTTAAAAAGAATTCGATCCCAATTCTTTTTTTTTTTGCCACTCCCAACAGTTAATTTAAAATTCAACACTTTACCTTTTTGTGTTTAACTTTTTTAATATATTTCTACTTGTTTTTTATTCAACTTTGATATCCTGTCTGTGTCTCTTTTTAACCGACTTCAAAAAAGGAGGAGGTTCTCTATTCGACTGATTTTTTTTTTTTTTTTTTTTGTGCCTATGTTACCTCATATCTCCGCCAATTGTGAACCGATTTTGAAAAAAAAAATTGCAGTGGGTTCAGTCTACCTTCCGATTGGTCCCATTTTTTTTCATAGGTATTAGACCTTTTTGTTAGGTTTGTTCAGGCCTAACTTCTTTGTTTATGAACCGATTTCGATGATTCTTTTTTTATTAGAAAGGAGGTATCTGAGGGATTGTGCCATATTAATTTGGTCAAGTTCTGATGATAGGATCACTATTAATAACATCACTAAAAAGAGAAAAATAAAAATAATTTTTAAGAAAAAATAAAACCGACATCTTGTGCAAAAAAAGCTTTTGTTTGGCACAAGAAGGATGTAGCTCCAATCGTTATTTCCAGCTTTGCTCAACAGATGGAGCTGCCCGTCATTTTGAATTTTTTTTTTGGTTTCCCAAAAATTGAAAAAATTGTATCTACCTCCTTTTTGCAGCAAATCCTTTAATTCCTTATGTAAAAAGTCGGCTCATAATATAATGCTCAATTGATAAATAATATAAATATTTTTTCTTCAAGATGTCAGTTTCTGATTTTTTCTAAAACATACTGGGCAACTAGTAGTTTTTGTTTAAAAATTAAAGAGAATGATAGTTTTTTTTAGAGAGAGTGTAACAGTTTAATTACGATCCTTAACCCTAAATCAATCTATCTTGGGTTTGCTCAAATTGAATCATGATACTGATTAACCTTTAGAATCGACCTGATCCGGAGATTTTAGGATTGAATGACTTAAATTGACAGTAATAAAGAAAGAACATTATTGGCATGTCAAACAAATGAGTAACAATATTGAAAACGAAGAGATAAGAAAATCAATAGGTCAAAGAGAAAATCAAAGAGGAGAAAATGTAAAGTGCCCCGATCAAGTTCGAGTCAGACTCGCATATTGAAGCTTATATTTTCCAAAATATTTGACATATCATACTCATTATTATACAGGGTGATTCACGGTCGATGGCACGTTAGACGTTTATGAAAAACCGAGGAAATCCAGGATTTTTCTGAAAATTTATCACCTTACATTTTCTTACCTGTTTTATCGATCTAAAATATTTTCAGCATTGTGACGTTTCGGCTTCCATTGAAAAGTCGTAGCAACTTTATGGAACACCCCGTATATCATGCGCGGATCCAGGGGGGGGGCGATGGGGGCGACCGCCCCCCCCAAAAGCATTGGAGATCAATATTTTTTATATGTTTATTTAATTTTTTTTTTATAACATAAAAATTTTAAAATTGAAGAAAATAAAGTTCTATGTGGGGGGGGGCGGCGTTTCTGACCCCCCCCCCGCGCTTGGACAATTCTATCGCGACACACTTCCGAGATCAAAAGTAGATCTTATATACCGGCGACCGCCCCCCCCCCCAAAACGGAGGTCTGGATCCGCTCCTGCCGTATATAAACACGTTTTTAGAACCGCCCTTTTATTAAAATACTTTTTTGTAAATATTGCCCTATTCCTATCTCTATCGGTTTTAGAGATAAAAAATAATTTGTGTTAAATATGGTCCAAAACATGGCCCTAATTAAACTTAAATAAATTAGTACTCTCAATTCATGGAAAGTTGGTATTTTGGTGGTAGGTTAGACACACCCGAAGTATTTAATTTACGCCAAGAAATCTATTCCATATTATACAGGGTGTGCTAGGATTACTATTATTTCCGTTATCCATAAAAGGCGTCAAGAGTTCGTTTTTTCAAATGGGAACTCCCGTATATTATTCATTAAATTGAAAGTCGACGAAAAATGCTTTATGACGATGTATCATGCCCCTATACATAAAACATCAAGTTTTCTTAATAAATGCACTTTTTAGAGAAAAAAAGATGCTCAATCTTTTAGTTCAATTAAGAGTGATGTGAGTGTTTTGACATCAATTTTCTATGAGTTATAACTAGGGCTTTTTACTTTCCCATTTGGATATGGTCAATTATTGTAATCGTGCATGAAAAAAGTGGTTTTTTTCCTTATTTTTTTTTTCAAAATATCTCAAAAAGGCTGAAACTATTTTGATTAAAAAAATTGAGCAAAACCATGACATTTCGCTCTACAAAAAAGCTCTAATAAGTGAACATCGAAAAAATTATATTTTTCGAGATAATAATTGTTTTGTCAAAATGTCTGTTAGTCTGTCTGTTTATTCTGTGCGTTACCAAATTTTTGTGGACGAGCTAGCTCAAAAACTAGTGTGAATATCAAAACCAAATTTCACACCATAGTTTCGATCCATTGAGATTAAGAGCTGATTAGATTTTGGTGCATATCGCCCCAAAATTAAGGGGGGTGGAGGGGGGTTTAAAAATTAAAAATCTAGCCCATTTCAGCAATCTCAACCAAATTTTGTATACATAATCAGTGGAATCCCAGAAGTCTAAAAATTCAAAAACTAACCGCCCAAAATGGAGAGGGGGGGCGTCAAAAAATGAAAATCTAAACTCTCGTACCAAACTCAACCAAATTTTGTATACATAATCAGTGGAACGCCAGAAGTCTAAAAATTCAAAAACTAACAGCCCAAAATGGAGAGGGGGGGGGGGGTCAAAAAATGAAAATCTAAACTCTCGTACCAAACTCAACCAAATTTTGTATACATAATCAATGGAACCCCAGAAGTCTAAAAATTCAAAAAGTAACCGGCCAAAATGGAGAGGGGGGAGAGGGGCGTCAAAAAATGAAAATCTAAACTCTCGTACCAAACTCAACCAAATTTTGTATACATAATCAGTGGGCCCAGAGTAATCTAAAAATGGAAAAACTAACCCCCTCCCCTACATGATTATAAATAATTTTATTAAATATTAAATATAAGGAGAGGGGCCAGGTTGTATGGTACAGTCAAGTGGATGACCACATCAGAACACGTTAGCTTATGTTTAGAAAAAATTTTATTTTTAAAGAAGTATGAAAACATAGTTTATCTCACCTTGACTAACACAATTATCAACCCGCCTATATGTTTCTACGCCATTAAAATTAATATATAGTATGTATAAAACTACGTTTTGAAAATATTTCGATAGAATCACAAAAAAATACCATTTATTGCAGTTTTACGAGTTAGCAAATTTGATCAATGACATGAACTTATTGTTTCCGGAAAATTATTATTATTGTGACGTTGAAATACTCGCAAAATCTGTATCGATATGATTTATGGTCGTTTTTATCGGGATAATAAGTAGAACTATACCATAAGAATAAAAATAATAGAACAAAAAAATTAAGTTATAGTTAATTATATAGTATTTGGGTTACCCTATTTAAGGCTTGTCCTATTATTATTATAAATAAGGCACAAAGGAATTGAAATGTCACGAAAGCAGAATCGATTGGTGGCAAGTTAGCTCATATTAGTTTCAATGTAGCACTTTGAATATTTTATTGGATTGTCAAATTGGAAATTGTACTTATGTATTATTTCCTTGATCAATATTTGATTTGATTCTTGTTGTCATGTCTAATATTTTAGGTAGGTTTGTTTCCATTTACATTTAAAAGGCTTTTGTATAGCAACAAAATAAGGGTTTGAATTTTTTTTTAATATAATTTGTTCTAAAATTGATTTATCAACAACATTTTATTGAATTGATAACAAAAGGTGCGAAAATATTATTTTTAGAAATTATAATTCCAGATATAGCAAATAAGACCGTAAACAAATGATGATCAATAGTGAGAGTCAATAAATTGATTTCTTAAATAAAGTCATTGAGAATTTTAAATAAATAAATAAAAAAAAATAATAATAAGGAGGGGTCGGTAGCTCAATCGGTTAAATCCCCAGCCCACGCACCCAGTTTTTGCATTTCTAGCCTTTAGTGGTCCACAGATTATGTTTATATAGGTATATAAATAAATCCGGTATATATTTTTTTTTAATTAAATAATAATTTTTGAGTTCATCAATTAAATTGTCAAATTAATATTTGTGGGATTTATAACTCGATTTTTAATCAATTAAACCAATTATTTTACATGAATTAATGTATACATTGTATTTTAGCTTCGACTCCGGAGATTGCTTCTCCACCATCGAGTGTCCTTGATTCATCTTTTTAGTCCTTGTTTTTAATAAGAGGAAAAAACTAATTATAGAAAAAACCTCTTTTCCGATAATTATTTCAATACCATATTGACGAAATTAATCCATCCAGTTAATCCCCATTGTCAATCCTCTAATCAATTAAAATGCCCAATTTTTAATATATAATAATAATTATAATAATCTTATTGTGGGATATAAAATTAAAAAACCAATTATTTATTAAAAGGAAATTGAATAAAAATATAAATAAACCTTTTTATCGAGAGAAACACCTGTGAATAATTGTTTCGATTAACAAAAAACCCATCAAAAACAACTTAGCCGAAGATGAGACCGTGATAGATTCGATCAATGTCCAACCAAAACCCCCCTCGTTAGAGCCGTTTTCGAGAAGCAGACCGGATATATATATATACAATTTTTGCTCGTTTAATATAATAAGATAATAATAATCAAAAAATGGATAGTATTTGATTTCATATAGATATCAGATAATATATTCATATTTATTTGTTCTCAATAGAATTTGCAATTTTATAAATTGAATTATATTAAACAGTTTATAGGGTTTAAAAAGATTAAATTTAAATTTGTAGAAAAAATTCAATTAGACTTTTCTTATTATTATTAGAACTTGGAATAAGAATAGAAAAAAATCTGATCTTTTTATGGTATATTTAAATTTAAATTCATTTATAATCATTTAGTGGTATAGGGTCAAAAAATGAAAATCTAGGCCCTTGGACCAAACTCAACCACATTTATTGTCTTCTGGGAGCCCACTGATTATGTATACAAAATTTGGTTGAGTTTGGTTCAAGGGCCCAGATTTTCATTTTTTTGACCCTACACCTCCCCCAATTTTGGCCCCAGAAAAAAAATAAGAATCTTTTCGTCATTATAAGTTCATTTTATAGTTTATTTCAATTTTCTTGTTTTTTTTTTTAGTTTGAAAATATTATAATTTAAATTTTTAACCCCCCCCCCCCACACCCCTTAATTTTGAGTTCGATTTCAAACAAAATCTAATCAGTTCTTAATCTCAATGAACGAAAACTACATGTGAAATTTCGTTTTGATATTCACACTAGTTTTTGAGCTAGTGAGTCCACAAAAATTTGGTAACGTACTTTGACAAAACAGGTATTATCTCGAAAATTATAATTTTTTTCTTTGTCCACTTACTAGAGCTTTTTGTAGACCAAAATGCCATGGTTTCGCCCAATTTTTTAATAAAAATAAAAATTGAGATATTTCGAAAAAAGGAAGCAAAAAAACAACAACACTTTTTTCATTCACGATTACATTACTTGACCAATCCATTAAGTAGGAAATAAATTTAACCTAATTTATCGAACGGAGAATTTACCACTACTCGAAGCCCTTAAAAAACTTAGTAAATTGGATTGAACTAACTTTCTGAGATTTGGCTCGTGATCTCGGCTTCTTTCCTTCTACTCTGTTCTTTTCACGATGGAGGGGCTCTTTAGGGGATGCACCTTCTGGTGTATATACTTCTCACATCAATATCATTAAAAAAAGATCCCTGTTTATGGTAAAGTAAAAATGCTTAAGTTCTTCCTGGGATTAAAAGTTCACTTTTTATTAATTACACCGGTTACGTGATCCCTCAGGAGTCTATGTTTCAAATTTCAATTCAATCGGTCAAGCCGTTTAATCTAGAGGTCGGTGAACATAGAGATATAGAATCCCAAAAATATCTAATATTAAATTAAATGTTAACATTGGTTTATTATATTTTCGTGGATTTGCTTTGTAATATTGTAGTATACGTAGGTTTTAGAGAAATTTTTAAAAGAAAATAAAAAAATATTTTTAATTAAAGAATAAAACTCAAACCATATGAACAAACAAATCCGGAAGCAAATCAAAAAGTATAAACTGTACGTAATAAACTGCGCTAATTTATGCTTTGTGATTTGCTTCCGGATGCGCCATTTGCTTTTTCGTTTCGTTTCTGTTTTATATATTATATATTTTTTCTTTAATTAAAAACCTTTGTTTTGAATATAGGGGAAGAAAAAAGTAGAAACTTTTTTGAAGACTCGTCTCGGTAAGCTCCTGAAAATTTCTGTCATTCAATAAATTATTTTTGTTAGCTAAGTGTTTTAGCTATAAAGCTGAATCTTAACCGAAAAGTTGCAGCTTTAGAATACAAGTACCTGGAACACCGAGCGATGCTCGGTAATGCATGTGTTTGTTTTTGATTTTTTTTTGGCTTTTCGGCCTTTCTAAACCAATTTACGATACTATTTATTTTTTTAGATTTGTCTCTACCCCGGGGTTGTTTTTGATTTAATCAACCATTTGTATTATTTTGATTCAACCGCCTGTTAATAATTAGTTTTATTAGAAAACTTAACAAATTTTTTTTTCCCAAAAGTGAGACCTGGTATTAAATCGATTCATCCATGTCTTCAGCAATAATTGTTACCAATAATAATCGAAACGTCAAAAATTCAATACTAATTCAATTCAATGTAATAGAAATTAGAAGTTTTATTGATATTTGGGCAGCCTTTTCATCAATTCAGCATAAAATTCTACCTCTCCATATCTATCTAATTAATTAAATTACTTAAATTTATTAATATATAATAATATTTGTAATGATTTATTAGTGGGATTTAAAATTTACAAACCAATTAATTATTAAAAGGAAAAAAATGTAATTATCTACTTTTATTAAACGAGCAAAAATTGTATATTTATATATAATTGTTTGTATTTTTTTTCTATTTTGAAAACGGCTCTACCGATTTTGATGAAACCAACTCTATTAACAAGTTTTGAGGATGAGAAAGTGATCTGGCTAGGTTTGAACCTCATCAAAATTCATCTTAATTGACTTTTTCTTAAATAAAGTAATTTTTTAAAAATGAAAATGTCAATAAAAAAAGTTTGTTTATATTTGTTTTCAATTATCTTTTATTTATTAATTGGTTTTTTACTTTTAAAACCCACTAATACAATGTAACAAATATTATTATATATTAAAATTTAAAAATTTAATTGATTATATATAAATCGAGTTTTAAATCCCACAAAAAGTTAATAACAAATATAATTATTTATTACAATTTGCCAATTTAATTGATTAAAAAACTCGATAAATTAAAAAAATAATAATTATACGGAATTTATTTATATACCTATATATACACATAATCTGTGGGCCACTAGAAGGCTTGAATGCAAAAACTGAGTGCGGGGTGGTGATGGATGTGTGGGGTGAAGGAGGTGGGGGGTTTGATGGTTTAAATGAAACAAAAAGTTACCGTGCATCGCTCAGTGGCTACAGATACTACATTTTTATCGAAACAACCACCTGTGAATAATTATTTCAATTAACGAAAAACCCATCTTAGCCGATCATGAGACTGTGACAGATCGAAATGTCAACCCAAAAACCCCCTAACCCGTGAATTTCATCCAAATCGTTAGAGCCGTTTTCGAGAAATCAATTCTATATTATATATATATATACAAGAATTGCTCGTTTAACATAATTTTTCAGCTCAACTTGCGGTTGGTCATTATAAAAGATGTATTTTTATTCGTATTAGTTACAGTAGACTTTAACTGAAAGAGCTTAAATAGAATTCGCAAATTGCAAAATCCCTTCAAAGCATTATGTATTATTCCAGTTCCGACAAGTAAAAATCACAAATAAATAATAATATCGAGGATGGTAGAAATCAGAATAATATTCAAATGATAAAAGATTCTTTTCCAATTCAAATGAATACAACATATTCGCCTTTATCATAGATCAAAGGTTAAATTTCCGAATTGTTAACTCTCCGTTAAGCGAAATTTCCAAACCATGGCGCAATCCGTTCTGTTCATTGGTTTTCCAAAAAAAAAAGCGATAAAAGAATGTCTTTTCACTATCTTAGGTTCAATATTGATTCGAGATAAGAAATAAAGATTAAAGCATTATTTGGAATCAATCAAAATATGCCGGGGAAAGGATTTTCGGATTAATATTTTTTTCTTCACTAAAAGCTATGTATCCGATGGATATTGGACAGGGAAAAAATCATTTGTTAATTTTTTTTTTTTTGAAATGAAACTTCTTTATCTGTTTGAATTTGTTTGTTACAATAAAGGGGAAACTATCTATTAGAGGGGAAATAAAAGACAAGCCTTGATTTTAATATAATAATTTAAATTTTCCTAATTTTAATACATTTTATTTGTCGTAAACAAATAGTAGGTCTTAAAAGAATAATTTAAATTTCTTAATTTTATTTATCATAATCTCTTAGTGGGTTTTAAAATTAAAGTTTCATTTCCCCCGTGAACTTATGTGGATGAGGCTCACGTACTTACTTACTTACTTACTTACTTACTTCCTGTGGCCGAACAACATTTCCAATGTTTTAGCCTCCTCTATAATGCCTCGCCATTTTGTCCTATCCCTTGCCATAGAGTTCCAATTTCCTTGAGCACCCAACTCTTCAAGATCTCTGGTTATATTGTCCATCCATCTTTGCCGTGGTTCTACCTGGTGGTCTTCTTTCCTATCGGTTTTGCTTCGTAGATCCTGCTGATAGCTCGATCTTCATCAGCACGCACCACATGTCCCACCCAAGCTAGCCTTCGTGATCTTATACAGCTCGTGATGTAAGGCTGCCCTGTTAATTCTCTCACTTCCCTTGCACTTCTAAACCTCCATTCGCCGGTAACACTATCCCTAATCATTCCACTTATTCTCTTCAAGATCTTGTTTTCGAAGGACATTAGATTTTTCTGATCAGATAGGGTCATGGTCCATGTCTCACGTAAAAAAAAAAAATATTTGAATGTAAATAATCATTAAAATTAAGTCATTTTTCATGTTTTTGAGTGTTTATCTCTTTTTAACCGACTTTAAAAAAGGAGGAAGTTATCAATTCAATGGAATGTATTTTTTTTGTTTGTTCGTTGATTTTTCTCATACAACGTGGACCGATTTCGATGATTTTTTTTTTGGAAAGGGGGTACCTTCCGAATGGTTCTATATTATTGGTAAAAAGATCTATATTCTATATTTATTATAATCGAATTGCACGACGACGTCAAGGTGATTTTTTTTAATTTTAAAACCCGAGGAAATAGGAGTTTCAAGTAGAGGTTAAAAAAGAGTAGAAATGAAGCTTTTCTTTTTAGTTAATACAAATACTTAAGAATAGGAGCCAAACTAATTGGTTGGTAAAAAGTAAAAGATACCTCAGGGAAAACAGCGTAATTTTTTTGAGACCTCGATGTTGGATTAAAAGTAACTTTGCGTACAGAAGCTCAAGGATTTGTTCATGACAAATAAAATGTATTAAAATTAGTCAATTTAAATTATTATTTTAGAAATATCGAATAATATGGTTTATATATATGGACCCATTCCCCGCCCGTTTGAAAAATTTAATTTTTGATTTCCTTCATTTTTTAGTACCCCTCAAAAAATTTTCCTGGTAAATTTTGAAATTTTTTTGATCACCGGCTTAAAAGATACCGAATTTCGTTATTTTTGCTCATTACTTCCTTCAAAAATCGTCCAAATTCAAAATTTTTTATTTTTTTTTACATACTTTTTAGAAAGAAATACTAAATAACTATTTAAAGTGTTTTTATATGCGATTTTTGAGTTTGAAAATTTTAATCTTGTTTTTGAAGCTGTATGTACTCTTCGATTTTTTTGATAATTTTTTTATTTTAAACTTCTATTCATTCTACAAATTTTGACAAGACTGGATTGATAGTTAGCCTATGATAATTACTATTTTTTTCGATTTTCGATTTTTGATTTTGATTTTCTTTCAACAAACTAAAATACTAATTATTTATTTTAAACACCTGTTGACGAAAAAATCAATGCAAAATAACTAAAAAAAAGAGAACTCAATACCAAAAAATGGTGTTAATAATAGTTAATAGCGAATAAAATTTTCAAAAATCGAAAAAAATAGTAATTATCATAGGACTCGCATCAACCCGGTCTTAAAATTTGTAGAATGATTAGAAGTTTAAAATAAAAAAAAATCGAAGAGTAGGTACATACAGTTTCAAAAACAAGATTATAAAATTTTCAAACTCAAAAATCGCATATAAAAACACTTTAAATAATTTTTTGTATTTTTTCTAAAAAGTATGTAAATAAAAAAATTCAACAAATTTTTTTTTAAATTGGATCGTTTTTGAAGAAGTTATGAGCGAAAAACTGAAATTCGATATCTTTTAAATCGGTGATCAAAAAAATTTAAAAATTTACCAGTAAGTGTTTTGTGATCAGTACTAAAAAAATGTCAAAAAATTAAGAAAATCAAAAATTAAAATTTAATGAATTTCCAAAACGGCTAGGTATTTTTCAAAATAGCTTTGTTTTATAAAAAAGAGTGAATGGCCGCCATGTGCGTTAGAATTGACATTTATTTCTTAAAGAGTTTGTTTAAAGAAGGTAGTATAAGTCATGTGAGGTTCTCTAACAAATTTTACATCTAATTTCTCGTAACCGAAGTGTTTCACTTTTCGTTACGATTCTATTTCTCAACATATAAACTTTATCTACAGTGGAAAACTAAGTTTTACTTCAATAGAAAAATCGATCCACTAATAAAAACTTTATTATATAGTAAACCATTTTTTATTTTTTTACAAGGAAACATACATTATTTAAATTATTGCTTATTTCAAGTGTACTTGCTACTTGTCGTTGACTTAGCCCTTATTCAATTAGGCACATAATTTAAACTGCTTGAACTTCAGAAATATCCATTTTGTATATTTAATCTCACTATCAATGATGCTTAATTCAAATTTATTCATTTTATTGATATTTCAAATGGAATTTGATCTTTTATTAAAACTTTATTTAAATATAAAGTGATATTGAGAAAGTAGGATAATTTGTAATTGTATCTTTTAATTTAATTTTACTTATTTGTTTTTATAAAATTCAAAAATTATCAACAATATTTATTGAATATGTTAGTTTAAGAGTTAATAGAACAAATTATATGAATATTTGTAAAAATTTTAAAAATAATTTGGTATTTAATCAAGTTTTTATTGGTGGATCGATTTGTTTGCACCGTAGTGTATGTTAGTAGAATAATAAGGTCACGACCCCTTTTCGCCTCCAAATCAATTTTATTTAGTATGCACGCAAACCTTAAATTAGACGGACACTTTTCTAAGAACTAACCATTGGTCATGTTGCTTAACATTAGTGATAAGTCGAGATCATGTGCTATCAACATGCCAAGTTCATTGGCCCCAGGTAGGTAGATATATTACTACTATTATTCCTCTCTCTATAAACTTTATTCTCGAGTGATTAATGAGAATATATGGTACATTTCAATTAAATTTTGATTTTGATATATGAAATGGAATTTTCCGCGAGCGAGGATATTATGGGATAGCAAATAAAAGGGAAAGAAAGAAAGAACTGACCTCACCAGCCAAAATATCGTCATGTGATTGAAGCAAGATGTTTTGGTTTCATTTATAAAAAGAATGAATGATGTAGAGGAGGCGGATTTCTATGCATGAGGGGGCTTTGACCCCAATCAGCCCCCCTGGGCTTTTTTGTTTTCCTTACGCAATCAATCAATCCATAGATATTCATTTCATAATATTAAGACATTTGATATTTTTTTTTTAATAAGAATATAATAAAATGAATAGATTCCACCAAATTCATAAATTCATAAATTAATTCCTGTGAATACATTGTAATAGACTGATGAAGAGGGCAAAGCCCTCGAAACTATAGTCTCGTTATAAATAAATAAAATTTATAATTCCAGCAGAAGACACTCTTTTATTGTCTCCTTCAAAATGAATAGAGTTATTTCATCAAAACAATCTCAAAATCTAAAGGTTTCGAGAGAAATTTTCCCCTTTTTCAATGAAAATTTGGAAAAATAGTTGCTTGATGACAAGGAATTATAAAGCAAAAATTGCTCTAATGATTTGGATTAAATTCACGGGTTAGGGGTTTTTGTGTGTTGACAATTGGATCTTTCACGGTCTCATCTTCGGCTAAGTTGTTTTTGATGGGTTTTTTGTTAATTGAAATGATTATTCACAGGTGGTTGTTTGAATAAAAATTTATAATTACATTTTTTCAATTTTCTTTTAATAAAATTAATTGGTTTTTATTATTTTAAATTCCACTAATAGATTATTACAAATATTATTATATATTAGAATTTGCCAATTTAATTAATTAAAGGTATTTTTTTATAAAATAATTTATTAGAATATCAATTTCATTCTCCGACAATTCGAAGCCACCTTCTTCAGGATTTAAAAGGGCCAACGAAAGAATTTCGGTGTATATTAATATTATTTTTAATTGCAATTTTTTCGTTATGTGTGGGCCAGAGGAGAGGGTCCAGGGGGAATCATTTAGGTTTTAACCACCATTGTATTTTAAAATTACATTACAAAAAATTTCCCGCTTCCCAAAATATGCTGCTTCTTAAAATTTGCCGCCCTGGGGCCTTGCCTACCTCCCGCCCCCCTTTGATGGGTTACCTACTAAGCTTAAATTGTTCCCTGAATACAACAACAAAAACAACAAGTTTTTATTTTTGAGATAAATAGGAAAAGAAAATGTAAAAAAGTGAAAGGTATATTATATTTATTTTTGTGTTTTGTATTTACGAAATAATTTTGTATTTTAGATCAAAAAACGTTAAACATTTCAAATTCCGAACGATCGGATTTTATTTGTTCAAATGAACTAACTGTAAGCCAAAATAGCGGCCATCTTTGGCTCTTCTTGGAAGGTTGCATACATAACAGGCGGTTAGGTTTTCCGATAGCGTAATCGGAGGGGTAGAAATAGAGACTAAAATTAATAACTTGAAAATTATTGTGGTTATCAATACAGTGTTTTATTTATAATCCATATAAAATCAAAGCGCACAGCGTACGCAGGCCAAGTTCGAGCATGTACACGCTGTACGCTATTTACACGAACCATTTCGAGCCAATTTCGACCCCCCCGCAACTCGGGGGGGGGAGATACAGAGCTGAAATTATAAACATGTAATTATGTAATCCATCTTGAGGAGAGTACCAAATTTCAATAATATAGCTTAAATAAATTCTGAGATATGGACCTGAGAAAATAGCTCACTCTTCACTGAGTGACTGACAGCTCATCAAAACCTTTAAAATACTTCCAATCCTTCCAGCATCATGAAATTTTGCATGCTTGTAGAGTTTGGGACATAAACAAAGTAAAAATACCAAAAACCCAGACTTTCCCAGTTTCAACTCCTTAAATGAAGGGGTGAAGTTTGTAGTGTAAATTTCCATCTATTATATATTATGCAATGATCCTAGGATGCTAAAATTTGGTATCTTGGTAGAGTTTCGGGCATTAATTCAGGTGAAAATATTTGCACAAAAACTTTACTATCATTAACCCCTAAAATTTAGGGATAAAAAATCCAAGTATGGTAAAGCATCAATTAAATATGAAATAAATCTAGGATGCTAAAATTTGGCATAATAGATGAGTTTGGAGTAATAATAAAGGAAAAATACGAAAAACCCAGACTTTCCCTCTTTAAACCTCTAAAATGGAGGGGTGAAGTTTGTAGGGTAAATTAACTCCCCCTTAAAACAAAAATAATAATACTAATAGATAAAACTAAAAGCTACATATTAACTTACAAAAAGAAGAGAAATCTCCTCCCAAAGCATGCCGTGAAAAAACAGGCCAAGTTCAAAAAATTAGTGAAATCTAAGAAGCAGCCAAGTTAAATTCGCCAAGAATAATTAAATTGAGAAAATAGTACTTTCAATTAAAATTCATTCTTTCCATTTTGAATGACAATCTAATTTTATGGATTCTAAATTTTAAATTTAAATTATTTTCATGAAACTTGGCTGGTCAATCTATATATATCTATATATAATCCTTAGTGTGTATGTGCGTGATCGACCCACGCCTAAACCACTGAACGTATCGAAACCATATTCACACTATATGTTTGTTTAGTGCTCCGGATGGTTTATCTAAATTTTGGGCCAAATCGGTTTGATTTGATTTCACACGATTTTATATTTAATCGATTGACAGCTACGCTCAAGAAATAGATAATAATAGGTTTTTGTCCCAATAGGTGGCGCTGCGGTCGAGTTCCCTCCTAAATTCAAAAAATTAATTAATAGCCCTAATGAAAATGTGTTAAGATCATTGTCTAAATTTAAATAAAAATGTAATAGATGAAATTTTTATATAATAAATTTACTTACTACCTAAATATCAATTTTTTGTTAAATATGCTCAAAATAAGTAATATCTACAATTTATAAAAAATATTCTTTATTTTGTTTTCGCAATGAGATAAATTATTTCTTGGAGCTGATTTTTAATTAATAAAATATATTTAATTAAAATACAGTTGAACAAAATTATATTGCAAACAAACTTTTGGCCGTCTCGAGACGCTGCCCGCCAGGGTCACCCGCCCGGAGGGTCAAGGTGCAGAGGGCGTGCCGGAGGCACGTCTGACACAGCTTGTAAATATATATGATAGTTAGGGTAAATGAACTAAATTCGTGAACAGCCAAGTTTCATGAAAATAATAATTTAAATTAAAAATTTAGAATCCATAAATTTAGATTCTCATTCAAAATGAAAAGAATGTATTTTAATTGAAAGTACTATTTTCTCAGCTTAATTATTCTCGGAGAATTTAACTTGGCTGCACAGTAGATTTCACTAATTTTTCGGACTTGGCCTGTTTTTTCACGGAATGTTTTGGGTGAGATTTTATATACCGAATGAATGTGATATTATTTCAATTGTATTCTAATGTTCAGCTAGGAGTAACGAAAAGACATTTATTCGACATTAAAAGTCAAATTTTATTCGCAATCAATTCTTATATATGTGAAATAAATAAAAAAAAAGATAAGAGAGAAGGTCAATTCATCATATATATTTTCCTGTTAGAATTATAGATTATTTTATTGATGTATTTTATTATCAAAAGAGGTCCTTGGTTCGGCGTTTTCCATGGTCAGTAAATTGAATTATATTATATAACGGAGGTATCTAGCCAACAGGACA
This sequence comes from Forficula auricularia, assembly GCA_024734495.1. Taxonomy (NCBI): domain Eukaryota; kingdom Metazoa; phylum Arthropoda; class Insecta; order Dermaptera; family Forficulidae; genus Forficula; species Forficula auricularia. Next base: position 8,446,753 of record JALMQS010000030.1, on the reverse strand, counting down.
ATAATGGTCTGGTTTAAAAATCCTATTTGCTTATAATATGTTTTGTATAAAAAAGACCTGGAACACCGAGTGATGCTCGGTAAATTTTTGATTCAGTTAAAATCGATATATTAATATTATTACTTTACCATACAGGGTATGGTCAAGTATTGTATTCGTGCATGAAAAAAGTGGTTTTTTTCCTTCTTTTTTTCGAAATATCTCAAAAACGGCTGAAACTATTTTGATTAAAAAAATTGAGCGAAACCAGGGCATTTTGCTCTACAAAAAGCTCTAATAAATGATCATCGAAAAAATTATATTTTTCGAGATAATAATTGTTTTGTCCAAATGTCTGTTAGTTAGTCCGTGCGTTACCAAATTTTGTGGACGAGCTAGCTCAAAAACTAGTGTGAATATTAAAACCAAATTTCATACATAGGTTTTATTAATTGAGATTAAGAGCTGATTAGATTTTGGTGCATATCGACCCAAAATTAATGGCGGTGGAGGGGGGGTTAAAAAGTAAAAATCTAGGCCGTTTGAGCAAACTCAACCAAATTTGGTATACATAATCAGTGGACCCCATGAAGTATAAAGATACAAAAACTAACCTCCAAAAATGGGGAGGGGGGTCAAAAAATGAAAATCTTGGCCATTTACCAAACTCAACCAAATATTGTATACATAATCAGTGGGACACCAGAAGTATAAAAATGCAAAAACTAATCCCCCCTACATGATTATAAATAATTTTAGGGGCCAGGTTGTATGGTAAAGTCAAGTGGATGGCCACATCAGAACACGTCAGCTTATTTTTAATTTTAAATTCAGGTAAAAAGGTCGATTTTTAATCGCAGCCAAAATAAAATAAAATTGAAATAAAACTTAAGTTATATTTTTAGCAACGTTTTGACCCGTTATGGCCATCATCAAGACGTATAACAGGCCACAAAGTTTTGAATATAATTGCAATTAAAAATAATATTATTATACACGGAGGTTCTTTCGTAGACTCTTTTAATCCTGAAGAAGGAGCCACGATCCTTCGAATTGTCGGATTTTTTAAGAGAATGAAATTGATATTCTAATAAATTATTTTATAGAAAAATACCTTTAATTAATTAAATTGGCAAATTCTAATATATAATAATATATGTAATGATCTATTAGTGGAATTTAAATTTGAAAACCCAATTAATAATTAAAAGGAAATTGAATAAAAATGTAATTATAAATTTTTATTCAAACAATCACTTTTGAATAATTATTTCAATTAACAAAAAACCCATAAAAAACAACTTAACCGAAGATGAGACCGTGACAGATCGAATTGTCAACACAAAAACCCCCTAACCCGTGAATTTCATCCAAATCGTTAGAGACGTTTCTATATATACATTATACATATATACAAGAATTGATCGTTTAATAATATAAGAAAAGATATTCAACAAAATTTTTTTATCAAATTAAAGTAACCTTATTTAAAAAATATTAGATTTATTTATATAGTTCAGATAGCCCTCCTATAACAGTGATATTAGATTTTACATTGATTTTTTCGAAATAGGTGACTTTTCTAGTTAAATAGAGTAGGATAGTTTTTTTTTTCTAGTTTAAACATGATTACATGCAATGCATATTTTCATATGACATTGTTTTAGAGTTTACGTCCTCTCAAGGTTAACCGATCGATAAGATTGTGTGAGTGTGTGTTTATTTGAGAGACAGGTGGTTAACCTATCGACTAGCCGCTTTAAACTAACAAGGGGTTAATTTTTAATCGAATTCTAGAAAAAAAGATCGAAATTGATAATGAATGAGCTTTTGAAATAAAATAAATAATCAAATATAAAAATAATATATACAGGATGACCCGTATCACAACGATAAACCGTGAACAGTGGGATAGGACAGTTTATGACAGTCTAGAACCTAAAAATTTTCTGAAAATGGTGAAAATCTCCCTGTCCTAAATAATGAGATGCTGTGGATCAGGCGCGGATCCAGACCTCTGATTTGGGGGGGGGGGGGGTCGCCGGTATATAAGATCTACTTTTGATCTCGGAAGTGTGTCGCGGTCGAATTGTCCAAGCGGGGGGGGGGGGGTCAGAGACGCCGCCCCACATAGAACTTTATTTTCTTCAATTTTAAAATTTAATGTTATAAAAAAAATTAAATAAACATATAAAAAATGTTGATCTCCAATGCTTTGGGGGGGGGGGCGGTCGCCCCCATCGCCCCACCCCCTTATCCGCGCATGCTGTGGATACAAATTTATATATTTTATTATTCTAATTTTTGTTACGTAATCCTGCATAATCCTTGTAATTCACCAGAATTCAAAATAAAACCATAAGTACTATACCTACTTTTGGAGAAATAAATACTTTTGCCGGACTTATGTTTTAAAAAAATTATGGATAAGAAACAGTATTTCAATTTATATTTTATTATAAGTGCTGAGAAATATCCAAAACGGATAAAAAAATCATTTCTATGGATAATTTTTTTGGGGCTGAGTCTGGATTCTGAAAAACGATAGAAGGAAGTTTTTCCTGGTGTCAAAATATTTGTATTTTTTCTGATTATATTTTGTACATTTAACTTTATAACTTTAGGTTCAAAAATTCGAAAGAATCATTATTTGAAGAGCTATCTAATTTTTTAGCTCATTTTCTATAGGGAAGCATTGTCAATTAGCTAAAATTTGACGAAGGCCTACCTAGTATTAAATGAGTTTTCAATTTTTTATTCCCTATACAGGCCGTCCCTTATCACAACGATAAACCGTTATCAGGGAATAGACCAGTTTATTCCGATCCAAAACCTAAAATTTTTTTTCAAGAAAAGTCTCTAAGGTTTCGAATTATAGGCATTTTTTTAAGAAATGTTGAAAGTCGCTACCCTGTCCCTAAAGCATGTGTGGCTAGAAATTTACATATTTTATTATTCTAATTTTTGTTACGCAATCCTGAATAATCCTGCTATTGACTAAAATTCAAAATAAAACCATAAGTACTATACTTGGAGAAAAAAAAATATTTTTGCCAGACTTGGGTTTTAAAAAATTTTGATCAGCTATGGGTCATGTTTAATGTAAAAAAAGTTTACTAAACTAACCACAGCATCTCATTATTTAGGGGAGGGTAGCAATTTTCACCATTTTAAAAAAAATCCCTATAAGTCAAAAACTATGAGAATTTGATTAAAAAAAAAAATTAGGTTCTGGACCGGTATAAACTGGTCTATCCCCTGTTCACGGTTTATTGTTGTAATATGGGACACCCTGTATATGGAAGAAAAAAGTGAATACTCATTTAAGACTAGGTAGGCTTTTTCGTCAAATTTTAGCTAATTGACAATGTTTCGTTATAGATGTAGATATAGATAAAAAATTAGATAACTCTACAAATAATAATTCTTTCGAATTTTTGAACCTAAAGTTATAAAGTTAAATGTCCAATAATAGGTATAATCAAAAAAAATACAAATATTTTTTGACATAAAAATTTTTAAGAAAAAAATAAAACCGACTTCAAAAAAATTAAATGCAACAAATAAAATACACTAAAAGGTATAAAATAATTATTATCTTATTTAGTTACAACTAAACAACGAAATATTAACATGAAATTATTTTTTGAAGTCGGTGGCAAACAAACTATACCTATAAACGAGCGTATCCACCAAATGTACTAAGTAAGATCCGTCGAGTGCGATTCATAAAAGGCATCCCTAAGGTACACCCTTTCCAATAAAAAAAGAATCATCGAAATCGGTTTATAAACAAAGAAGTTAGTTCTGAACAAACCTAACAAAAAAGGTCTAATACCTATGAAAAAAAATGGGACCAATCGGAACGTAGACTGGACCCAATGCAAAAAAATTTCAAAATCGGTTCACAATTGGCGGAGATATGAGGTAACATAGGCACAAAAAAAAAAAAATCAGTCGAATAGAGAACCTCCTCCTTTTTTTGAAGTCGGTTAAAAAGGAAAAACTTCCTTCGACCATTTTTGAGGTATCCTGGATTTCAGAATCCAAACTCAGGCCAAAAAAATCATATATAGAAATGATTTTTTTCCATTTTTCGGATATTTCCCAACACTTATAACAAAATATACCTAAATTGAAATATTTTTTCACTGATCGTATCCATAATTAAATTATTGAGATGGAATCGTAGGAACTTGGATCAGAAATCAGTGTTTTCTCATTCAATATACCGAACATCAGACAATTAAGCTGATGAAGAAGTCATAAATAATTTGACGAAACGTCAAGCATATTGAATGAGATACCTCTGTTTTTAATTTAATTATATTTTTCTGATCCAACTTTCAAACGATTTCATCTCAATAAATTGAAATTTTTAGAGGGTTTTGAATAATAAATAAATAAATGTAGGTATTATTATTTTATACAAAAGAGCCTTGCATACCATATATGAAAAAGTTAATCTTCTTGAAATTCGTTGAAATGAATTTTAATCAAAAAAATAGGAGGAAAAAACAACACAAATACTCCCTTTCAACGAATTACTATAACTTCATGATATTCATTACCATTATATATATTATTATATTAAATTCCACAGATTTCATTTATTTAAATAAAGTATCAAACAAAAATGTAATGGAGATTAAAGCTTAAAGCAAGTATTAAAGCGCAATGTGTAAAAACTATTATTATAATAATAAAAAATATTTGTCTTGGGAAATATTAATTAATATTCGGTATACATAAATAAATTCTGAGTGACTTTGCTTTATAGCCCAGTAAATAGAGGGGTTTCAGCCAGGGGCGGATCCAGGAATTTTTTATGGGGGGGGGAGGAGAATGTATATAAGGTACCCGATGTATATATGATCTACTTTTTATCTCGAAAGTGTGTCGCGATCGAATTATCCGAAGCGGGGGGGGGGGTCGGAGACGCTTTCATTTCTCATATTTTAAGTTCATTAAAATAAAAAAATTGTTATAAATTCCCTGTCGATTTGGCCGCCGTTTTTTGGCCTCTGTGTGCGACGCACGTGTTGCACTCCCGCCAGGCACGGGCCTCTATGGGGGGGGGCGGTCACCCCCCTGGATCCGCCCTTGGTTTCAGCTTACATTAATTGTGGGAAATGATTTTTTTCTAGGATCGTTTATTATGGTATGGGTATGCCAAATCTAAGTTTGCGACCTCGAAAGAGTTGGGGACAATTTTTGATGGCAGAAAGATATCGAAATTTTCGGACTTTTTCCAGTTTTTTGCTTATAACTCGAAAACGGTGCATATTTTTTAAATAGGTGTTTAATAGTAAATTAAAGATGGCAAAATCTCGCGTTGATTAAATAAAAGAAATCCAAAATTGGTCTAATAGTTCAGTTTTTAATGAGGATCCAAAAAAATCCTCCTGGAATCTCTTTTGAATATTCCAAAAACTCGAACTTTTTTCCCATTTTGACCACGAAAGAGCAAGTTTTTGACAAAGACCACTCTATACACTTTTAAACTCGATTAAATTTTCTACAATTGTAACAAAGTTTCATCTTAATTGGATAATGGTAACCCGTGCCTCAATCAGGTTGAAGTTTTGAAAAAAATGCAATTTTTTGTAATTTTTCGTTCATAAAATGAAAACCACTAATTCTAGAAACTTGATTCCTTTCTCATTCTGTAGGAAATTTTGATGAGTTGAACGTTTACTTGGACCAGTTTTTTGTTAAAACTCTAGGATTTATAGATATCCAGCATTTTCCATGACACTTTTGAGAATTCGGATCATATTCTGTCCTGAAAATCTAGGATATCTATAAATCTAAGAGTTTTAACAAAAAAACTGGTCCAAGTAAACGTTCAAGCCAACAAAATTTCCTACAGATTGAGATAAGAATAAAGTTTCTAGGATGAGTGGTTATTACTTTATGATGGAAAAACTGCGATTTTTTTTCATTTATTATTATTATAGGTTTGGGTTGATTTTTGAAATAATTTCCATGTTTTTTCTAAAAAGACACTCTAAAAGATACTTAAATCTTTGCTTTCACTATAGAGATTAATGCTTTAAATAGATGACGCTGGTGAAGCTGTTAAATCTAAATAATTAATTGTTTAATCATTAATTTGTTTTCTTATTTATATATTACTACTAGCCTTCGGCGGGCCTTTTGCTAGCCAGGGTAATAGTAATAGATTAATCAAGTAAAGGGTGTGTAGTTTCACTGTGAAACTACACACCCTTTACTTTAATTTAACACTCATGTTTCACCACTTTCTATAAGTAAAAAAAAATATAATAGATTGATGAAGAGGACAAAGTATCTTTTTATGAATGAATTTAAAAAAATTATTTTTTCAGCTGAAGGAAATATTTAATTGTCCCCTTCTATTATTCGGCAAAAATGTTCTTTCAACTTAAATTAAAATAAAGTTTTTGTCTTGTAAAAATTCAATAAATAAGGTAAAAATCGTCATTTGGGGAGAATTATCCAATTAAAAAATTAAAAAAATAAACTTTTAAAGTTTATTATTAGATTATAGAAAATTTAGGTTTAATTAGGCTCAAAATAGGTTTTTAATAATTTCAATAGGCTGAAATTTCCTAGACTTCAAAACAATATAACAATGGGTTTTCAAATGATTTTGTTTTTTTTAAAGAATTCTAAGGGCTAATTGAATTTTGGTTTTAAACTTTAAAATTTATTTTTAAAGAAATCCCAAAAGCTAATTAATTCCTTTCAGTTACTTTAGTTAGTATAGTTTCAATAATTCTTTATAATTAATTTTGAAATAAATAAATAATATTGAAATGAATGAATGAGCTCGAATACAAAAGCCAAAAGGCTTAGTTCTTTTGAAATGGCTGAGGGTCTTAAATACAATAGAAAAAAGATGAGGTGAGATTCCCAAGGGTATTTTTAAGAAAAATGATTTTTAAATAACATATTTTATTTTAAATTAAATATTTTTCATCTATATATATATATAATCAAAAGCTTGGCTGAAACTTTTTTATTTTTAACCGACTTCAAAAAAGGAGGAGGTTCTCTATTTGACTGAAATTTTTTTTTGTGCCTATGTTACCTCATATCTCCGCTAATTGTGAACCGATTTTGAAAATTTTGAAGTCGGTGCCAAACATATACCTTATATGAATCGCACTCGACGGATCTTACTTAGTACGTTTGGAGGATATGCTCGCTTATAGGTACAGTTTGTTTGGTACCAACAACAAAAAGTAATTTCATGTTAATATTTCGTCGTTTAGTTGTAACAAAATAAGATAATAATTATTTTATTCCTTTTAGTGTATTTTATTTGTTGCATTTAATTTTTTTAAGTCGGTTTTATTTTTTTCTTAAAAATTATTTTTATTTTTCTCTTTTTAGTGATCTTATTAATAGTGATCATATCATCAGAACCAAATTAATAGTGCACCATCCCTAAGATACCCTCTTTCCAATAAAAAAAGAATCATCGAAATCGGTTCATAAACAAAGAAGTAAGGCCTTAACAAACCTAACAAAAAAGGTCTAATACCTATGAAAAAATCTTTGTTGCAGTTTTTTTTTGCTAGTTTAGTTCTTTTATTGCTTGGCAAGCTATGTTGGCTAACCTGAATTCTTTTTAGTTTTTCCTGAATTTTCCAATTTTCCGGGCAAATTTTCCAATTTTTTTTTTACGTATTAACCTGAATTGGACTATTACGGACATTTAAAAAAAACACCATAGCCAAATCGGTTCAGGCATTTGAGAGATCTGCGCTTACAAAGAAACAGAAATTCAATTTTATTATATAGATTAATTATTTATTTGTATTGTTGAAAAAGTAAATAAAGCTTATTTAGATCTTTTTTATTTTACTATATTATAACCGCCGTCGTGTATTACAAATGTTGTTTTTTTTTCTGGAAGAAATGGAACAGTTCGCTGCAGAGAGAGAGAGAGAGAGAGAGGTTAGTTTTATCAAACCGAAATCAGCCTATAATCATCATCATCCTGGCTGCTGCAAAGAATTCAACATTAAAAAAGGTTCTATCATGAAAGCTATCTTTCAATTTCGTTTAATTATAATAAATGGATATGTCAGAACTTTTTTCTAATTCTCACACGCCTCAGATCATCACTCATTAAGGGTGTTCTACTTTCTAGTCTAGATTTGTGTATATAAACCAGATGATCCATTTTATGTTGCTATGTATAATAATAAATGCATGTATCTCAATATAATATAGTTTTGGGATTCTATATCTCTATGTTCACCGACCTCCAGGTTAAACGACTTTACCGATTGATTTGAAATATGAAACATATACTCCTGAGGGGTCAAGTAGCCGGTGTGATTAATAAAAAGTGAACTTTTAGTCTCAAGAGGAATTTTAGTATTTTTTTCTATTCTCATTCCAAGTTCTAATAAGAAAACTCAAATAATTTAATATAATACAATTTATTAAATATATTTCTATATACAAATGTCGATAGTGGGGAAGTAATCTCCGAAGTTGAAGTCTCAAAATTCAATGTAAATTTTATTTCATGTAATACAATTGGTTCTATATACAATAAATAATATATAGTATGACCTAGGACCTCATTATCTCGTGAAAATGGATGTATAGTAAATTTACAATTTTTCTTAACAGTGTAATACGACAAAAATTAATAAAAAATCTATTAATGATGCACCTTCAAGCTAAATTTTAACATTATAGCAAGCACAGGTCTTTCGCATAGAACATTTTTTCAAATTACAAAAATTTCAACAGATTATACCAAGTTAGTCTTGAATTTCAATTTTTTTTATTTATCTTTATTTTACCATTCAGGGGTATGGTCAAGTATTGTAATCGTGCATGAAAAAAGTGATTTTTCGCTTCTTTTTTTTTGAAATATCTCAAAAACGCCTGAAACTATTTTAATAAAAAAAATTGGGCAAAACCAGGGCATTTCGGCCTACAAAAAAGCTCAAATAAGTGAGTATCGAAAAAATTATATTTTTCGAGATAATAACTGTTTTGTCAAAATGACTATTAGTTTCTGTCTGGTTGTCTGGGTGCGTTACCAAATTTTTGTGGACGAGCTAGCTCAAAAACTAGTGTGAATATCAAAACCAAATTTTATACGTAATTTTGGTATAGTGAGATTAAGAGCTGATTAGATTTTGATGCATATCGGCCGAAAATAAAGGGGGGGGAGGGGGATTAAAATTTAAAATTATAATATTTTCAAAATAAAAAAAAACAAGAAAAGTGAAATATACTATAAAACGAACCTATAATAAGAAAAATATTTTTTTTTCTGGGGCCAATTTTAGGGGTGGGGGTAAAAAATAAAAATCTAGGCCATTTAAGCAAACTCAACCATTTTTTGTAAACATAATCAGTGGGCCCTTAGAACACTAAAAATGCAAAAACAAACCGGCTAATAGGGGGCTCAAAAAAATGAAAATCTAGCCATTGGACCAAACTCAACCAGAAGTGTACCAGTATGGTAAAGTCAAGTGGATGACCACATCAGAACGTGTCAATTTATTTAATTATTTATTAAATAAAGATTTAAGATTTTGGCTTAAATTTCATGTCACCAAAAATTATTCGAAAATGGCTGGCGGGTGCGTGTTGTTAAGTTGGAATGGAAATGGGTTATTTGTGATGATCGATGGGAAAGAGAGCATGGCTAAGAGGGAACAGAATCGAGAGCCAAAAGATTTTATAATCCGACTAACAGACAGACAGCCCAAAATAAAAAAATAAAATATCACTAAATATAATCGCGGTGCTCTTTTTTTTCCACGATGAAGAAACTAGCGGGGGACTGACCTTACTCAACGACGCCAAAAGAGTCATCGTTGGCGCAAAAATAAAAAAAAAAAAAAGCAAAAGGAAGGAAAAACCTCAAGCGGATTTATTATTCAACAAGAGAGGAAAAAAAAACGTACAAAAGAATAAAAAAAGGGGGTGGAAGTGAAGGTCTCTCTGTGAGTTGGCAAAAATTTAGGAAATCGTTCTTTCATTTTTTTCTCTTTATACTTAGCAGGGATTTATTTAATTCATTCTTTTGCATATATTGCATATTTATATTTAAAAATGTCATTAGGTAAATAATATAAATAGAAATTTGTTTATATAAGCAGAAAAAATTTTAGATATAATGCTAAAAATATTTCTTATTTATATAATAGATCAATTTTCATGTTGATGGTCTCTTCGTTTTAGATAATTTAATATAAATAATTATTATAACTATTGGAAGCTCCTGAAGAAGTCGTCGGTAAAGTCGACGAAACGTTGGCTGATAAATAAAACAAGTCACACATAAAAATTTGACCTTATTTTACTATTATAAACTTTCAAATTAATAGAAATTATGAACGGAAATGATAATATTAATAAATAATTATTCTTTATTGGTAATTGAAGTTTGACTTTTGAATATTTTGGTAAATGAGACTAAAAAAATAACGAGATGAGTTGCAAAGTTTCAGCTTTCTAACCGAAACCCTTTGCTTAAAATTGCTAAATCGGTAAAGTAATCAAATCGTGAATAGTTTTTACTTTTTCCTCTAATTTAAAAAATATTTTTATTTAATTACTGGATTAAGAATATATATATATATATATAAAGAGGAATCAATGTGGTTGTCTTCTGCTTGATGCAAATAAATATAAATTAATTTAGAATTCCGCGGAGTAAACTCGAGAGCAAATCCACTCAACGGAATTTTTAACAAATTATAAGTAAATTTGTTTTTCTAGTATATTTATACAAATATAGAAAATTATCAAATTAATTAAATTAATCTTAAGAAATTCAAAGAGAAATTCAAAGATGTTTTTATAAAGCGAAATTTAGAGAATACTTAGCGAGACTACCGTCTTATAAGAACCATTGAGGTCCAGCTGATTCTCCATCCTGAACCAAGAGAGCGAAAAAAGATATGGTCCATCTGGATGTTACCCGGTATCTCGATATATAATTTGTTAAAAATTCCGTTGAGTGGATTTGCTCGCGAGTTTACTCCGCGAAATTCTAAATTAATTTGTATCATCTCTCTATGTAAGAATAGACTTGTAAAAGGCGTCTGAATCGAGAGAGTAATATATAAGAACTTGAGACGCCATGTCCCTCTGGGTGGTCCGGGGTGGGGTATCATGCGGGCTTATACGCGGATTGATACCGGGTAACATCCAGATGGACCATATCTTTTTTCGCTCTCTTGGTTTAGGATGGAGAATCAGCTGGACATCAATGGTTCTTATAAAACGGTAGTCTGGCTAAGTATTCTCTAAATTTCGCTTTATAAAAACATCTTTGAATTTCTCTTTGAATCTCTTAAGATTAATTTAATTAATCAAATAAATATATACATATTTATATTTGGTATATAAATGTATATGGAAAAGAAAAAATAATTGAAGGAAACAATAAAAGAGTGTGTCTTTTGCTGAATTATAAATTTTATTTATAACGAGACTATAGTTTCGAGGTCTTTGCTCTCTTCATCATTCTATTACAATTGATTCACAGGAATCAATGTATGATTGAAAACAATAATTCCTGTGAATCAATTGTAATAGAATGACGAAGAGGGCAAAGCCCTCGAAACTATAGTCTCGTTATAAATAAAATTTATAATTCCAGCAAAAGACACACTCTTTTATTGTTTCCTTCAATTTATAAAAATTCTGCTACTCTCGGCAAACAACTTTGAATTTAATTTTGAAAATATAATTTATTGATTGTATAGATAATGAAAAATTCAAATCTGTTAAAAAACAATCTTAGAAACGTTTATTAAACAAGAGGTTTCGGGAGAATTACTCTTTCTTTATCAATGGAAATATCAAATTTCAAAAACAAAAAAAGATAAAAAAAAAGTTGCTTTCACTAATATTGGGCTAATAAGGGTTGCTTTCTAAACATTTGCGAAAGCAACATTTTTTTCTTTTTTCGAAATTTGAAATTTTCATTTTTAAAGGGAGAAATTCTTTCCAAACGTCTGGCTTAATAAACGTTTCTAAGAATGTTTTTTAAAAGATTTGTATATGTTTATTTACATCAAGCAGAAGACAACTTCATTAATTCTCTTTATGAATCAACTACTCTGCTGCTCTTGACAAAACAAAATTGTCATGAACTATTAGTGGTTTTTAAAATTAAAGAAAATCACTTCGGCGTCGTCGCTCAAGCCAATTATAATAAGTACTTATACATAGATAGATATAGATATATTTTCTCTATTCTAATATAGGTATAAATGCAATTTCATTTTCCAAACCGTTCTGTTTTATATTTCTCGAATGAAAGTGTCACTTTTGGTCTTGTCTGTTGTTTTCTCTCCTAGATATTTCAAAAACAGGTTCAATAAAGTAATTCCAAGTGCGAGAGTGTAATATCATAGAATGAATGAACTTGACCTACACTTGTCGTTAACCTCAATATCCTATATTGAGTTCTTTGACTAATTCAATTGAAGGATTAAAAAAAAAAAGAATGTCTCCTTAAAAAAGCAAAAGTGAAATTGAAGGGAATGACAAAAAATAATTTTTAAGAAAAAGTAAAACCTTCAAAAAATTAAATGCAACAAATAAAATACACTAAAAGGTATAAAATAATTATTATCTTATTTAGTTACAACTAAACGACCAAAAATTAATATGAAATTACTTTTTTAAGTCGGTGCCAAACATATACCTTTTATGAATCGCACTCTACGGATCTTAGTACGTTTGGAGGGTACGCTCGCTTATAGGTATAGTTTGTTTGGTACCGACTTCAAAAAGTAATTTCATGTTAATATTTCGTCGTTTAGTTGTAACTAAATAAGATAATAATTATTTTATAACTTTTAGTGTATTTTATTTGTTGCATTTAATTTTTTGAAGTCGGTATTATTTTTTTTTCTTAAAAATTATTTTTATTTTTCTCTTTTTAGTGATGTTATTAATAGTGATCATATCATCAGAACTTGACCAAATTAATATGGCACCATCCCTAAGATACCCCTTTCCGATAAAAAAGAACCATCGAAATCGTTTTTCGGTTCATAGACAAAGAAGTTAGGCCTGAACAAACCTAACAAAAAAAAGGTCTAATACCAATAAAAAAAACATGGGACAAATCAGCGTTTTTCAAAATCGGCTCACAATTGGCGGTTGAGGTAACATAGACAAAAAAAAACAAAAAAAAAAAACATTTAGTCGAATAGAGAGAACCTCTTCCTTTTTTAAAGTCGGTTAAAAATAAGGTTTTGTTTAAATTATTATTGAGAAAACTGAAAGGTAGAATTGAATGTTAAGGACTTACCGGTAGTGCGGTCTGTGCAGGCCTTACGTCCCTCCCTGTAACAAACAAAATAAATTGTAAATTATTATACTATAATACTAATAATGTAATTTAGGACAAGTACTTAATGATTCGTATATTATTTTATAAGATCAGGAACGAGGCTTAATGAATCCGGTGGAAGATGGAATCCTTTGAGAATGATGGTTATTTTTCAAGATAAAAATCTTCATCAAGTTTGTTAATTTATTTTATTTTGACCATGAAACGTTTCGGCTTCAACTCGACGCCATCTTCAGTCTGCAATTGCGTTCAACATTACATTACATTAAATTTGATAATTTATATCTTATACTTAATTTACAAACATTATAAATATCATGACATGAATGTTGATAAATTACATGATATTTATAATGTTTGTAAATTAGTATAAGATATAAATTATCAAATTTAATGTAAGGTAATGTTGAACGCAATTGCAGACTGAAGATGGCGTCGAGTTGAAGCCGAAACGTTTCATGATCAAAATAAAATAAATTAACAACCTTGATGAAGATTTTTTATCTTGAAAAATAACCATCATTCTCAAAGGATTCCATCTTCCACCGGATTCATTAAGCCTCGTTCCTGATCTTATAAAATTAATAATGTAGATTATAAATAAAAAAATCATTTTTATTGTTCTATTATTTAATGTATATTATAAATCACAGATCATGGTGTAATTTAAATCATCATCATAATATTATTTATTTATTTATTTGGAGAAAACAACAGTCGTAGTTAAAAAAAAAACATAATACGAAACAAACATAATATAGATCAGAAAAAATAAAAAAAACTATGACTTATTACACATTTTCTCACTGAGAGATATAGTATAAAACAAAGTTGGAATCTAGGGAAAGAGCCCGAAATACATAGCATGTTGAATGATTCTTATCCATTTTCAAACTTAAGGTAGTTGTTGCCCCAAATGCGTTTTCTTAGGATTTTTTTGAAATTTAGACAGATTATTATTTAAATACTTCTGCATAGATTGGTGGCAAAACGAAATTTATGAACAATACAGTTCCGGAGATATTAAATTTCAAAAATCGAGTTTTTCAGGCCCTTTAACATTGCACTATACGGGATATCGGAAAATTTACATACATATTTTATATAATTAAGAAACCCTTCTTACTATTTTTATAAAAAACTAAACCAACATTAAACAATAACCAATACATATTGTAAGACAATTTTGATTCATAGTTACAACACAGTTTCTGAGATAATAAGGAATAAATAATAAAACATGTATAAAAAATTTTTTGACTAAAAACAATTTGGCAACAGCGCATTTATTTAACCAGCGAAAGATGCATGCGCTAGATATTTTCAAAATTATAATTTTCATAAGGTGTAACGTAGGCGTTGATTACATTTGTTAAAAAATAACAAAACGATTTTTATAAAAATTTAAAATGTATTTTATCTGACATTTTAATATAAAAATATTCAATCTCTTACAATGGTGCCAGATTTGTCAAACGAGCACGGGATTGGCTAGAATTGGTACATAAACAGCAAAAAGTTTTGGGCTTATGAACTATGAATCCTTATTGTCTGTTCTATATACTCTAGCATTAACTTTTTGCTAGTATTGTCGCGAAACAACTACCTTAATAGAAGGAATCGCATGGAACTGGACAATTACATTTAAGTTAAATTAATAAAAAAACAAAACAATAACCTAGAACAGAGCCTCTCTCAAACAAACCAAACGGCTCGCCGGTTCACCCGACCTCCCCACATACAGGTATTTACACGATCTACGCGGCCAAAATTATTTTTATGCTTAATTGGTATCTAAACAACGTAAATAAGTAAAAAAAACTATGTTTTATAAAAAAAATATATATTTTACAAACAAAAAAAAATTACAAAAAATGTTTCATCGGTAAAAGGAAAGACACACATTAATGCTAAGTTTCTTGACTTTCTTCATTGTCTTCGTCGCTCTCTGATGAATTTTCTGATATATTGGACTCAGCAGAAGCAAACATGGCCAAGGTTTCGGGCAAAAATGCTCCTACTTAAAATATTTCCAATTTTATTCGAAATTTCTTTAAATAACTTTAATCTCTAGAAACTGTATTCATCCGGACGTTTCCGGAGATGTTTCAGACTTCTGGAGGTCCAGTGATTATGTATACAAAATTTGGTTGAGTTTGCTCAAATGGCCTAGATTTTTAATTTTAACCCCCCCCTCCACCCCCTTAATTTTGGGTCGATATGCACCCAAATCTAATCAGCTCTTAAAATCAATGGACCAAAACTACCTGTGAAATTTGTTTTCAATATTCAAATTAGTTTTTGAGCAATCTCGTCCACAAAAATTTGGTAACGCTCGGACTAACAGACATTTTGACAAAACAATTATTATCTCGAAAAATATAATTTTTTGGATGTTCACTTATTTGAGATTTTTTGTAGAGCAAAATGCTATAGTTTCGTCCAATTTTTTATATCAAAATAGTTTCAGCAATTTATGAGATATTTCGAAAAAAAGAAAGAAAAAACACTTTTTTTATGCACGATTACAATATTTGACCATACACTGTATGGTAAAGTAAAAATATTAGTAAAAATTTTACGACGTTTTGGTTATTATTAGTGATTCATTATGCGAATAGAACATTCCAGCTAAGAACTGCAAACTAAGATCATAAAGTATGAATTTATCACACATCATCACATAATGAATAATCGAAATTATGTATGAGGCATAGGTAATAACTCTCTTAAGTACCTATAGTACAAGTGTAGAGGAATCGGAAGAGTTGATGTGTCCAAGAGTTCTAAGAAATTCAATTAAATGACTAAGCAAAAGGAACGTAAATTATAATGAATTATTATTATCCATTTATTTCTAGAGTATAGTCAGGCTCAGGTTGTGCGATAACAGATACAATAGAATACCAGCGAACATTATTTTATGAGTATCATAATTCAAAAAAAATACAAAAAGTAAATATTTTACGATATTACTTACTACATGTTAAGGCCAAAGCCCTAAGGGTTTTCTAGATATTTGCTAGCAGAATTTCGATTAAACATACTCGTATTATTGAATGTTTTGATTTACACCCCGCAACTAACTTCATTCTATCCGAATGGGAATTAAATAGATAAAATATTAAAAAAAAAACCGACTTCAAAAAAATTAAATGCAACAAATAAAATAAGATAGATGAAAAATTTAAAATAAAATATGTTATTTCAAAATTATTTTTCTTAAAAATACCCTTGGGAATCTCACCTCATCTTTTTTCTATTGTATTTAAGATCCTCAGCCATTTCAAAAGAACTAAGCCTTTTGGCTTTTGTATTCGAGCTCATTCATTCATTTCAATATTATTTATTTATTTCAAAGTTAATTAGGTATAAAGAATTATTGAAACTATACTAACTAAACTAACTGAAAGGAATTTAGCTTTTGGAATTTCTTTAAAAATATATTTTAAAGATTAAAACCAAAATTCAATTAGCCCGTAGAATTCTTTAAAGAAAATCATTTGAAAACTCATTTTTATATTGTTTTGAAATCTAGGAAATTTCAGCCTATTGAAATTATTAAAAACCTATTTTGAGCCTAATTAAACCTGAATTTTCTATAATCTAATAATAAGATTTAAAAGTTTATTATTTTTAATTTTTTAATTGGATAATTCTCCCCAAATGACGATTTTTACCTTATTTATTGAATTTTTACAAGACAAATGCTTGAAAGGTTCTTTTTGCCGAATAATTGAGTAGCAAAAGGGGACAATAAAATATTGCCTTCTGCTGAAAAAATAAATTTTTTAAATTCATTCATAAATAGATATACTTTGTCCTCTTCATCAATCTATTACATTTTTTTTTTTTTTTTTTACTTAGAGAAAGTGGTGTAGGTATTAGGTGAAACATGATATTAATTAATAAAGTAAAGGGTGTGTAGTTTCACTGTGAAACTACACACAGGCCGCCAAAGGCGGGCCTTGAAGCTAGTTTAAAATAAATATATTGACAAAGAGAAACAAATAGGTTGTCCTCTGCTTGATGCAAACAAACATACACACATATATATCGAGATGATATATCTGTATATATTATTTATTTGTTTGTGACTATAGTTTCGAAGAGTTGGTCTTCATCATCAGTCTTTTTTTAATTATAAATGTTTTTAATGAAGTCAATATCGTATGGATATTGAAAATTATTTCTTCCTTCTTCACTGGTGGTCAGCTTAGAACTAAAGAATGTTCTTACACTAACAATATTGTTATATTTGAATGTGAACCAAAAGAATGTTCTTTAGTTCTAAGCTGACCACCAGTGAAGAAGGAACACCAAATTTTCAATATCCATACGATATTGACTCCATGAAAAACATTTATAATTAAAAAAGACTGATGATGAAGACCAAGTCTTCGAAACTATAGTCTCAAACAAATAAATAATATATATACAGATATATCATCTCGATATATATGTGTGTATGTTTATTTGCATCAAGCAGAGGACAACCTCTTTGTTTCTCTTTGTGAATCAACAACTCTGCTACTCTCGGCAAAACAAAAACTTTTCAAATAAATATATAATGGGGTTATTTTTTTTAAATTTAAAAATATAGAAGTTTTTGATGATTCACTATTTTGAATTTAAAACAAAGAGGTCTGCTTTTCTTAAAATCTGAAAATGTATAATGTATAGGTACTTTATTTGCTTAGAATTAAAATAAGTGAAAATGAAATTTATCATTTCTAATATTTCAAGGGGGTGAAAATTGTTTGTTAAGCACCAAGTTTCTAACTTTTCTTAAGTAGCTCAAGACTTGAAAAGTTTTCGCTCATTCAATCAATATAACAGTGAAATATTTGCAAAATTGTTTCGCTAAGTAATACATTTTCGCTTGTAGATTTGATACTTCACTCTAAATAATTGTTTGTCAAAATAGGAAGGAGTTTCGGACTAGATTAGAAAAAAAGCAAAGAAAGTTAATTTGAAATTACTTATTGGTTTGAAATATCAGGGCAAGGGTTTAGAGTTTTTTTTGCCATTTCCAAAAAAACAAATTTAACAATTTGTATAAGCTTCCAAAATGAGGTATTTGAAGGCCAAAAGAGACAGATCTGAAGCTCTCTTGAAGTAAAATAAAATAAAATTTGAATATCTAAGTAATATAAAGGAAAGTTTAAATTTAAATTTTAACCATTTATAAATTTTTCCATTCAAGTTTATTGTCAAATAAATATTAAAAGTGAAAATTTTTAAAATAATATCCAAATTACGAAAAAATTAATTAATAACTAGTGTTGAAGGAGACAATAAATGAATTAATTCCTGTAAATCCATTGTAATAGACTGATGAAGAGGGCAAAGCCCTCGAAACTATAGTCTCGTTATAAATAAATAAAATTAATAATTCCAGCAGAAGACACACTCTTTTATTGTCTCCTTCAATATATAAAAATTTCTCTTACTCTCGGCAAAAAAACTTTCAATTTAATAACTACTGTGTAATGAAGCTGTTGAAGCTTTTATTTTTGTGATTAATTTGATCAAAATTTGAATTTTTATTTAAATCACACACAATCAATTATAATTATTTATTGAACACAAAGAAATAATATAATATAAATACGACGTTTCGATCGACTTATAATCAGAGTGGGTGCTTATACTTGAGAACGATCAAAACGTCGTAGTTATATTATATTATTTGATCGTGTTTAATAAATAATTATAATTAATTGTGTGTGATTTAAATAAAAATTCAAATTTTAATCAAATTAATTACAAAAATAACAGCTTCATTAATCAGTAGTTATTAAATTGAAAGTTTTTTGCCCAGAGTAGAGGAGAGAATTTTTATATATTGAAGGAGGCAATAAAAGAGTGTACTTCTGCTGGAATAAAATTTTATTTATTTATAACGAGACTATAGTTTCGAGGGCTTTGTTTCTTCATCAGTCTATTATAATGAATTAATTCCTGTGAATCCATTGTAATAGACTGATGAAGGGGGTAAAGCCCTCGAAACTATAGTCTCGTTATAAATAAATAAAATTAATAATTCCAGCAGAAGACACACTCTTTTATTGCCTCCTTCAATATATAAAAATTCTCTTACTCACGGCAAAAAAAACTTTCAATTTAATAACTACTGTGTAATGAAGCTGTTGAAGCTTTTATTTTTGTAATTAATTTGATTAAAATTTGAATTTTTATTTAAATCACACACAATTAATTATAATTATTACGACGTTTCGATCGACTTATAATCAGAGTGGGTGCTCATACTTGAAAACGACCGCAGAATAATTCGATCAAAACGTCGTAGTTATATTATATTATTTGTTCCTGTTTAATAAATAATTATAATTAATTATGTGTGATTTAAATAAAAATTCAAATTTTAATAACTACTGTGCATTAAAGAGAGTTCTGTTTCAACCTGTTTTACTTTTTCGCACTGAATACTAAACTCTAACCAACCAAACTTTGGTTTCTAAATGAAATTAATGAAGTGCCATAAAAAGCGGATTGCATGGATAGATTTCGGGTTGGCCCTGGGCTTGGACCAAGGTTATGCCTGATCGTGATCTACTCTCAAGGAGTGTTGTCAGGCCCGTGATCGGTGTTTATCTGGAACCATTTGGCCCCCATCGGGCCGGAACCGACACGGGCCGTTTGACCTCGTGGTTCCAAACCAAGGATCGGACAAATACGAGAGAGAATACCTATATGAAATCGAGAGAACAATTGAACAGGCAGGAGACGGAGCCTCCTGATTAACCACTTACTCACCCGCTCAACCGTGACATGGACACGATAAGACTCGGGGCTTTTATCGCCAAGGCAAACAATCAAATTAAAAAAAAAACAACTAATTGGACATTTTATGTAACAAAAGGGGCAAACATTTTGGGACATGTCAATTAATTATTCGTTACAATACATATACCGAAAATATATAGGTATACTATCAAAAAAGCACTTTGAAAACGACTCCAGGAATTAATGTCGAAACGTCTTGGATTCTGATGAGATTTGCTATTTAAAAATGTGCGATCTAGATCAGTGGTTCCCAACATTGGGTACGAGTACCAGGACCTGTACGCGGAGAATCAGCTACCGGTACGGGAATGATTTTGTATTATTATTTAATTTATTAAATAATTGATAGAGATTTTCTTTAGGAGACGGACTGGTATAAATATGCAATTGGATGTTGATGAAAGCAGTCCACGGTGGTTGTAAAAAATAAGACTATAGAGGTTTTATTATTTTACATTTATTTGTTAAACCGACGTTTCGGAGATTTGTTCTCTCCTTCTTCAGGGTAACAAAAAGTCAATGAAAGTAGTTCAAAAAATAGTTGCTTTCTGTCTCCTTTGACAATGCAAAAACATTATAAAAATTCTTTTTCATCTCGAATAGAAAACAAAGTAAAAAGCAAATTCGAGATGAAAAAGAATTTTTATAATGTTTTTTTGGCATTGTCAAAGGAGACAGAAAGTAACTATATTTTTTGAACTACTTTCATTGACTTTTTGTTACCCTGAAGAAGGAGAGAATAAATCTCCGAAACGTCGGTTTAACAAATAAATGTAAAATAATAAAACCTCTATAGTTTTATTTTTTACAACCACCGTGGACTGCTTTCATCAACATCCAATTGCTTATTAAATAATATTGGTCAATTTATGTTACAAATATTACATTGTCATTTGGTTGAATGATTATGATTACCCGATGAGATGTGTGAATGTATTATATTGCTACCAACATTACTGCTGGTTGCCGACAGTGATACCAATGATAATACAGATTTTACAAATTTAAAACAAAAATCTATTAAAAATCTGTATTACGAAAAAAGAAAAGAAATGTTTATAATAACTAATAATCCATTCATGTTAATATTTTAGTTGGGAATGATTAAAAAGTTTTGTATATAACCATTTTAATTCTTTATAACGCCTGCGAAATATAGGGTAGGCCTTAGGTTGATTTTAAGGGCTAATCAGAAATCTAACGTCCAGGCGCGCGCGTTCATTTTAGATTTGAGAATATCGCGTTGTTCTTATCGAAACCCGCTGACGATTTGAGTACAGAATTCACTCAAATTTTTATTTTTTTCATGTTTTGAAATGTCTAGTCGTTGGAGAAAATTATTTTATGGATATGATATTAATATATCTTTCTGAGTAATCAGTAAGTAACTTTTCAAGGTAGATTTTACAAAATAAAAGAAATACAGTCGACTACAGATTATGGGTATATATGTATAAGTATATAAATAAATACCGTATAATAATTTTTTTTAATTAAATAACAATTTTTGAGTTCATCAATTAAATTGCCAAATTCTAATATAGAAAAAACACTTTTGTGGGATTTAAAACTTGATTTTTAATCAATTAAATTTTTTTTTAAATTTTATTAAACTAATTATTTTACATAAATTAATGTATACATTGTATTTTAGCTTCGACTCCGGAGATTACTTCTCCACCATCGACTGTCCTTGGTCATCATTTTAGTCCTTATTTTTAATAAGAGGAAAAAACTAATTAAAAAAAAACCTCTGATCAATTAAATTTTTTTTATAAATTTTATTAAACCAATTATTTTACATTAATTAATGTATACATTGTATTTTTTTGCTTCGATTCCGGAGATTACTTCTCCACCATCGAGTGTCCTTATTCATCTTTAGTCCTTGTTTTTAATAAGAGGAAAAATCTAATTAGATAAAAAACCTCTTTTCCGATAATTATTTCAATTCCATTATTCCCCAATCAAGTCGATTGGTTCTCCCTCCTAATGGTCCTCGATCAATTAAATTCTCTAACTTTTAATATATATAATAATATTTGTAATGATCTATTAGTGGAATTTAAAATTAAAAAAAACAATTAATAATTAGAAGGAAATTGAATAAAAATGTAAATATACATTTTTATCGAGCCAATCACTTGTGGATAATTATTTCAATTAACAAAAAACCCATCAAAACAAC
Organism: Forficula auricularia; assembly: GCA_024734495.1. Taxonomy (NCBI): domain Eukaryota; kingdom Metazoa; phylum Arthropoda; class Insecta; order Dermaptera; family Forficulidae; genus Forficula; species Forficula auricularia. The sequence continues at coordinate 8,424,437 of JALMQS010000030.1, read as the reverse complement.
TTAGCCGAAGATGAGACCGTAACAGATCGAATCGCCAACACAAAACCCTCATAACCCGTGAATTTCATCCAAATCGTTAGAGACGTTTTCGAGAACCCGATTGGATATATATATAAGATTTGCTCGTTTAATATAATAAGATAAGACAACCCTAATAGTTACCGTAATTAAAGGCTAAATACCCATCTTTCAAAGTTTTCAGCAGGAGTGAAAAACAAAAACTTGGTTCAACCATCAACTATCATCCACAACTGAACAAGAGGGCTCTAGCAGTAAAAAGCGAAACAAATTTAGTATTTGCAATAAATCCCGCTAAAGTGTGTTCTCTGTATGACGAGATATGTTGGGGGCTCATAATACCAACATGCCTCATATTACCACCTTTACCTCTATTTAGTTGAAAACAAAATGTATATCGAAATATTTAATAACAAGCAGGGTATTTGTTTTTTGAAAAGTGTTTACATAGAATTTTTCTTAAATCATAAAATCGCCAAACAAAAGATGTAAGGAGAAATTCTTTGGGGATTGAATTGAATGTTTTTCCCATTTGGCGACTAGTAGAATGGGGGTTGTCATAGAAACTGAGGGGGGTGACCTAGATGCCGCCCCCTACTGGGCCACCCACCCTCAACCCTAAACCAATATCGCCCTACGTTCTTTCTTCGTTCAACCCTCAAACCCTACACCTTCCTTAGGGCCATTCATGCAACTCTGAAACCAATTATTATATCAAAACGAACTTAAATAGCATTTAAGAACAGAACAAGACTCGCTTTTTCTATGAAAATGAACCGAATGCAAATGATTATGGTGATTATTATTATTATTATTACCATTTGTATTCGTGTTATTAGTAGTATTAGTAGAATCGTCTGAGCATGCTAATTGACGCGACGTTGAATTTGCAATAGATAGCTAATTGAGAAAATAAATGCCAGTGACTTGTTCGGCGAACGAATGGAAATTGACAAGCAAAACCGTTAAATAAATTTCGCCGCTTCTTCGAAATAAAGTTTTTTTTTTGTCTTTAAATTAAATAAAAGAGAAGTTAATGATTGATTAAAAAAAAATTAAAATAACGTTTAATTAAAAGGTATTTTTTTACTTGGCGTAATTAAGTCCAATCAGAGGGTGAAATCGGGGAGAATTATAACAAAAGACAATTAAATAGTTTTTTTTTTTTTTATTTAATGTCACCGGGAACAAAGCCCTTTTAGACAGCACATAAGTAAAGTGTTAGTGAGGGAGCCGGGTTTTTAGCTGGTAGAAATTTTTAATAGAATTTGTTTCATCATATATATATATATATATATATATATATATATTGAAAATTTTGAAAAGTATATAATGTCTTTTTCTTCATGTTTCCTCTTAGGTATTAGAATATAACTTATATTATTATGATGATGAAGGCAATGCCTGAAACTATATTCTCTAGAAATAATTAAAAATTATTTTATTTAAAAAACAGAAGACTTTCTCATTTTATTTTTAACCTCAGAATTTAGTCTTTTTGATTTTAAGTCGATTCTTCCATGTTTTCAGTAGAGGTTGCCATTAATAGTCAAAACATCAAAAATGGAATGCAATAAGGTTATTCCTGTAGTATTAGGCAAGAATCGAACGTTATTTATGAATTAAAGTCAACATTAACTGCAAATTGCAAGTGATAGTTGATTAATAAAAAAGGAATAAACCAAATGAATTTGGATAAAGTTTAGCAACGATCCGTTGCAGTTTATTTTTCGTTAAAATTAAAATTAATTAACAAACAACTTTAAAGAGATTTTTTTAAACGTGCTACTTTATTTCGAAAAAGCCATTCACCTTTATATATTATATTAAGTTCCCTTGTCCGATTTATAATTTTCCTCTTTGTGTGTTTTTAATAAATAAAAATAATTCTTTGAGTTTTTGAATCTCTCTTGTCAGAAACAAACGACCTTTTTTTTATTTTATTTTATATTTCGTCAATAAAGAAGCAAAGAAAATTCTTTCAAAGAGGGTAGGTACTATTTGAAAATCTTACGCTCTTTTTTTAAACTTATAGATTAAAAAAATAAAGTAGAATTATATCAAAAACATATATATTCATAAAAAAAAATTTCCAATATTTTTTACTAGCTCGGGGCGATTTTTATTTATTTATTGCTTTGCCATTTCGGAAAAATAATAATAAGAAAGCGTTTTATTTTTTTAAATTTAATTATTCTCTTTATAATTTATCAATTTTTTTTTCATATAGATGAATTTATTATCTTTAATTCAATAGAAATACGAACGAATATTAGAGAAGTGTATTTTATCATGTCAACGGCAATATAGCAAACCCCGGGCGTTTTCGATACTCCAATAATATTCACATAATTGGCATTAATGTTTCAAAAACATATAAAACAAAAACATGTCTACTGTATGTATCTTATCTTATTATATTAAACGAGCAATGTTTATATATATATCCGGTCGGGTTCTCGAAAACGGATTTGGATGAAATTCACGGGTTAGGAGGGTTTTGTGTTGGACATTCGATCTGTCACGGTCTCATCTTCGGCTAAGTTGTTTTTGATGGGTTTTTTGTTGATTGAAACAATTATTCATAGGTGGTTGTCTCGATAAAAATGTATAATTACATTTTTATTCAATTTCCTTTTAATAAATAATTGGTTTTTTAATTTTATATCCCACAATAAGATCATTATAATTATTATTATATATTAAAAGTTGGGAAATTTAATTGATTAAAAATCGAGTTTTAAATCCCACAAATATTAATTTGACAATTTAATTGATGAACTCAAAAATTGTTATTTAATTAAAAAAAAAATTATACCGTATTTATTTATATACCTATATACACATAATCTGTGGGCCACTGAAGGCTAGAAATGCAAAAACTGGGTGAGTGGGCGGGGGTGGGGGTAGATGTGGAGGTGCAGGAGGTGGGGTGAGAGTGGTGGGGGTCCGGGGGCGAGGGGGATTTCGGGGATTAATATATAGCTATTAACTGAAGCAAAAAGTTACCGAGCATCGCTCGGAGGCCCAGGTACTTTTATATTAATTAAATATCGAGAGTTCGTAAATCTTGATTTTGCAAGAGTTATTAGATAATATACTATAATAGTTTTGGGATTCTATATCTCTATGTTCACCGACTTCCAGTTAAAAAGGCTTAATGAATTGACATGAAATTTGAAACATAGACTTCTGAGGGATCAATTAATCGGAGTGATTCATAAAAAGTAAACTTTTAGTCCCACTAGGATATGTTCACCGACGTATTTTTTTCTTTTTGATATTCTTAAAAGAAAATTCTAATTGAATTTTTTTTACAAATTTAAATTTAATTTTTTTAACACATAAGCAAGGCGTTTTAAAATATTGTAGCCCACCTTCTTTTAGAAATTAGTATTTCGAAAAATTCCCACGCAATGATGAAAAACCCAATGAATTTACAATCAACATCTGTTGTTAAAAGCAATTCGACATGACTTATTTATTAACCCAAATATGACAACATACTTTAAATTTATTGAGATCCAGGAAGTAGAATTGTAAAGTCCACTTTCCTATTGTCAAAAAGGTACTTTCGACCATCAAAGGGTGTCGGATAAAAATATTACCCTTAAGAATAATTATATTTATATTAAGGAAAAAATACTCTGAGTGCCGCGCACAACAGTAGTACTTTGATTATGAAGACAAAAAAATTAAAGTGTAATTAATTTTACTGTCATTAGAAGATTTCAAAAAGTCTATTTCTGGAAATGGAATTGCAATACTTTATTTCTTCAAATAAATAAGTGAAAGTAAAGAAGTTATTTAATTTATTTCATCATTGTCAATATTAATAAGTTAAGGTTGAATAAAAAAATATGACAAACGTAATCGAGAGAGATAAAAGCCAAGTCACGAAAAGTTAGCGCAAAGTTTCAACAAGTGTTAGAAACAGTGAATTCTTCCAATTAGAACGTTTACGTCAAGTAGAATGAAAGATATTAAATAGGGGTAAAGTTAAAACACAAAACTCAGTGAATAATTAATAGGAAAGTTTTAGCGAGAGAATTAATTAGTATATTTGCAAAAAGCGTGTGCGTGGGTGGTGTCTTATTTACAAAAGGAAACTATTATATCCAGTCGAATCCAGATGGATGGATTATAAATTAGTACCTGGAATTTTTTGCTTTAGTTAAAAGCGATATATTAATATACCTTTTAATTTTAAATTCAAGTAAAAAGGTCAATTTTCAATAGCAGCCAAAATAAAATAAAATTTAATTTACATTTTTACCAACGTTTACACTCACTATGGCCATCATCATGACGTATCAATGGCCACAAAGTTTTGAATGTAATTGCAATTAAAAATAATATTAATATACACTGAGGTTCTTTCGTTTTTAAATCCTGAAGAAGGAGGTACAATTCTTCGAATTGTCGGAATTTTTAAGAGAATGAAATTGATATTGTAATATATTATTTTATAGAAAAATACCTCTAATTAATTAAATTGGCAAATTCTAATATATAAGAAAAAAAAGGTTGAAAATCACTGCTCTAACTATTTAATTTAGGTTACTTCGAATCTGAAAATTGTATGAATTCTAGAAATCGTAACTTAAAAAAGATAAGAGTAAATAAATATTATATTTAATATTGATTTACTATGAGTTAAGGATCCTAGGTCACTTATTTCACATTAAAACCTAGTATCCTTAACTCATAGTAAATCAATATTAAATATAATATTTATTTACTCTTATCTTTATTAAAGATGTTTCACCTTGCACCAACACCACAATCTCTACTAATTAATCGTAACTTAGTTGAAACTTGTGTAGTTCAGGCCTTATAAAGAAAGAACTCGATTTTAAATATACCCTAGTTCCTAGTAACATGATGCGAGGAGAACTATAGATGAACAATTCCTAAGGTGAATAACTTCTTTAATTAATAATGAATTCAGGACTAGAAAATCCTTTTTTTTTGATGACTTGAGTCATTGCGAATAAATTCTTGGACTACTTAGATATAGTAGCAAAATAACATCCTCATTTTGACTCAACACGAATATCATATTTTTTATCACTTGTTCGCTAATTATCTTGATAACTATTTAAACGTACCTACAGGAAAAAAACAAGCTAATTTTGATATAGCCAGGTGTGTTAACGAAATCATAATAAATTATGAAACAAATTTAATGCAATGTGTATAAAATTTCCACGAATATATTATTATTAGAGGGATAATCAAGTCTTGGGGGGGGGGGGAGATTGATTCGATTGAGTTTTCCAAACAGATTAGCGTATATGTTGAAGAAAACAGAGAAAATAAACCCTTTAGATCATTGCCATTATTTCAGACACTGCGAAAGGCAACGCGGCATTAGCTTTTATGCATAGCTCGTGAGCGCTTAACTTGTCAAGAAAGTGCTTTATAAGGATCTGGTCAACTAAGTAACTGCGGATTTCACTCATAGACTGGCCTCAGTTGAATTTTTAGGTTTGCTGGCGTAGTCCAAATGTGGAACTACATTTTGAGCTATTTGATAGTTGGCAATTCAGCTAGATGGCAAGCAGTACAAAAGTTTTGACGTTCGGTATGCATTAGTTTTCGTTCTGGCGTTCCGACTGAATCTGAAATTGGATTAAATTCCACTTAAGCGAATCAAATGCGTACATATTTGTGATATATTATGTCCGCTAAGGGACGTAACGCATCGAAAGCTCATATGAAAGTTCTTTGTGCTTGCTTTATGGAGACGAAACCTTAAAGAACGGCAGTGTCGAAGAAATACAGTATACCAAGTATCGTTCTGGTGACTTTTCAACCGTAACAAAAGCTGAACAAGACGGCATATCTGGTTCGTCCAGATGAAGCTGATGACGACCTAGTCTAAGCTATAATCAGCTCGTCACAGTATCCACACGTGAATTTACAGAGCAGGCTTCAGGTATCATATACGTTGCATCGAAGAATCGCTTAAAACAGCTTGACTATGTTCAGAAAACTCGATACATGGGTCCTCACGAACTGAACAGCAACGCATTTAACGCAACGCGTTAGTTAGCATCTGCGATTTGCTAAAGAAAGCGTAATCGATGAATGTATCCAGTATTAAGAACGACTGACGAACTGGCGATGAAAAATGGGTTATTTTCAACAGATATCAAGCGGAAAAGATCGTGGAGCAGGCCAGGTGAACCAGCTCAAACAACATCAAAAGCTGGTATTCATCAAAAGAAGGTTTTGTTATCAGTTTGGTGGGATTACAAAGGAATTGTCTACTTTGAACTCTTACCACCCAACCGAACGATCAATTCTGTTGTCTACATTGAACAACTAACGAAATTAAACAATGCAGTTGAAGAAAAGCGGGCCGAATTGACAAATCGAAAAGGTGTTGTATTCCATCATGACAATGCAAGACCTACACATCTTTGGTCTAAAATCAGCAAAAATTATTGAAGCTCAGTATCAATGTATTCCACTCAATTATATAATCCTGAACTTTGGATCTATCTAGATTACTGTTTTATTTCGATCTATACAAGGACTCCGTGAATCGGTAAAACATTTCAATACATGATGATGTCAAATTGTACCTGATTCAGTTTTTTGCTAATAAAAACCAGAAGTTTTATGAACGTGGGATTATGATGCTGCCTGAAAGATGGCAAAAGGTCATTGATCAAAATGGGCAATACATTACAGAATAAAGTTATTTAGTTCCATGAAAGAATGTGTCTTTGATTTTTCTAAACAAAATCCGCAATTACTTAGTTGCCAATCCTATATTTTATTCAATAGCCAGGTGAAGAGAAATAAAGTGAAACAATATATACTAATAACATAATTTGAAATAACAAAAAATAAAGAAATAGTAAAGTAATAGAATATTTTGTTTTTTATAATTTATTCAACGAAATATAAATAATAGTATTTGATATTATAGAAAGTTAAATAATTGTAAAGCTAAACTTTCAGCAGCGATGACGTCAGAATCCTCTCTGAGTGCATTATTCGAGTATACAACAAAAAACACCCTAACGAAGATTTGAAATTGTAACTAACAAGGATTGAAGGAGACAATAAAAGAGTGTGTCTTCTGCTGAAAAAATAATGCCCTACTATAGTCTCGTTATAAATTTAAAAATTAAAAACATATTCAATGCTAGGCGTCACATTATGGTCTGACCTTTCATGGAATGACCATATCTCAACTATTGCTAAAGCTGTAGCGCGCAAGCTTGGTCTCCTATTTAGGTCTAGACGCTGTTATACTCCCAGTCAACTTCTTTTTTTTACTTTATCCAATGCAAAGCATGGGTAAAGTATTGTAATCGCTCTCGGGGCAAGCGTGGCTTCAAAGGGTCCTCAGGTAAAGACTACGGAACCCATGGACTCAATTAAAGTCACAAATTGTAGTATTCAATTAGGTTCAATTTTAGCACGTGACGGTTTTGCCAAAAATTACATGGGGTCTCGTCGAGAGGCCAAAAAGTGCGATTTTTTCATTTAGTGCGTGCGTATGGATGTATGTATGGATGGATGGATGTATGTATGTTATCGCTTTTTTGGCCCACGATTTTTTCCACACCGTTGCACCGATTGAAATGAAATTGAAAACCAACCATTAGTTTAACAAAATGAAGCGCTGATTAGTTTTTGGTACATATCGGCCCACAAACATTAGTACTTTATTTCGGTACTTTTTTAGTTTTTTCTAAATATCTTGAAAATGACTTAACCAATTTTGATGAAATTTAATATCCTAATTAAGTACCTTGGGGACCACAAAAAAGGTTAAATAAAGTTTTTAGTAAAATTATATTTTAAAGTACTTTACTCTAGAGTAAGATGGTACTTTTTAATTTTTTAAATTCTTTAAAATTTATTCATTTGAAAGTTTTAATATAGCTCATTTAGCCTTGCTTAAGTAAGAATGGATAGGCTTCTCTCTGTGAAATGCTAAAAATTTGGGAGGAATTTTTATGAGTAACCATAGCAACTGCGTTGTTTTCTTATCCGTTACCTTTGCTGAAGACAGAGAAATCGATTTTAAACCAAAAATAGCGATTGATTCTCATCTAGTACTTAAGGAATAATCATTCTATATTGGATTTTTGACGTTTCGGTTTTTATTAGTAACCATTGCTAAAGACATAGAGAAATCGACTTTAAACCAAAAATAGCGATTGATTCTCATCTAGTACTTGAGGAATAATCATTCTATATTGGATTTTTGACGTTTCGGTTTTTATTAGTAACCATTGCTGAAGACATAGAGAAATCGACTTTAAACCAAAAATAGCGATTGATTCTCATCTAGTACTTGAGGAATAATCATTCTATATTGGATTTTTGACGTTTCGGTTTTTATTAGTAACCATTGCTGAAGACATAGAGAAATCGACTTTAAACCAAAAATAGCGATTGATTCTCATCTAGTACTTGAGGAATAATCATTCTATATTGGATTTTTGACGTTTCGGTTTTTATTAGTAACCATTGCTGAAGACATAGAGAAATCGACTTTAAACCAAAAATAGCGATTGATTCTCATCTAGTACTTGAGGAATAATCATTCTATATTGGATTTTTGACGTTTCGGTTTTTATTAGTAACCATTGCTGAAGACATAGAGAAATCGACTTTAAACCAAAAATAGCGATTGATTCTCATCTAGTACTTGAGGAATAATCATTCTATATTGGATTTTTGACGTTTCGGTTTTTATTAGTAACCATTGCTGAAGACATAGAGAAATCGACTTTAAACCAAAAATAGCGATTGATTCTCATCTAGTACTTGAGGAATAATCATTCTATATTGGATTTTTGACGTTTCGGTTTTTATTAGTAACCATTGCTGAAGACATAGAGAAATCGACTTTAAACCAAAAATAGCGATTGATTCTCATCTAGTACTTGAGGAATAATCATTCTATATTGGATTTTTGACGTTTCGGTTTTTATTAGTAACCATTGCTGAAGACATAGAGAAATCGACTTTAAACCAAAAATAGCGATTGATTCTCATCTAGTACTTGAGGAATAATCATTCTATATTGGATTTTTGACGTTTCGGTTTTTATTAGTAACCATTGCTGAAGACATAGAGAAATCGACTTTAAACCAAAAATAGCGATTGATTCTCATCTAGTACTTGAGGAATAATCATTCTATATTGGATTTTGACGTTTCGGTTTTTATTGGTAACCATTGCTGAAGACATAGAGGAATCGACTTAAAATCAAAAATAGCGATTGATTCTCATCTAATACTTGAGGAATAACAATTCTACATTAGGTTTTTGACGTTTCGATTATTATTGGTAACCATTGCTGAAGACATGGAGGAATCGACTTAAAATCAAAAATAACGATCAATTCTTATCTAATACTAGAGGAATAACCTTATTGCATTCCATTTTTGATGTTTTGACTATTAATGAAACCTCTACTGAAAATGTAGAAGAATCGACTTAAAATCAAAAAGACTAAATTCTTTTTTGGTAAACAACCGAAGAATCGTTTCTGCCCTTTCTCTGTACTACAGATACTATCACGGTGTCTGTTCAGTCGAGCTGAAATCAATTATCCCCCCTAAAGCCCTCTTTACACGAAACAAGCGGTTTCAGGACCCCTTCTCTGTCAAATTGGATAAAAATCGAACAAGCGCTTTCGGAAACTCTTTTATCCCTTTTTGAAAATTCGAAATAACGTTTATAAGTCTCAAGGATCAAACTCAACCATGTAGGTACAATCTTACGTTACCCTGATAACTCAAAAACAAGGAAATGAAATTTAAAACTTTAAATACAAGTTATCGTCTAAGAGATATTACAGCAAAAGGCTCAAAACATTTTATTTCAAATTTTTAGAATTATATTCTCAAAAACATTTCTATCGATTTTTTTCAATAACTTGTATTATATAAAAATTGTATCTTTGTAAGAAAAATTATATAAATTTAATTTTAATGAATAGAAATACTTAATGGATGAAATTTTGTTTAAATCACACATAATTAAAATAATTATAATTAATTATGTGTGATTTAAACAAAATTTCTACCCTTAATAAATTTAATCACAAAAAAATAAGCTTTAACAGAGGCTACATATCGAAACGAAATCTTAATTCGAGGTTCTATTCCCTGACAGTAGGTACTTATTTTTTTATTAATAACTAGTAATTAAAAAAATTAATTTTTGAGTGAAGTATAATTTTTGAAAAATATGAATTTTTTTATTTAATTTTTATAATGGATTGTGATTTAAGTGTGGTTTGTGAAAGTCACGCCAGAAAAGGGTGGTTTTTCTATTATAATATATAATAATGTAGGTATATAAAAGAATGATCCAAATAAAGATTTAAAGCAATAATAACTTGATAAATGAATATTATATTTAATCTATTCCATTATTTGAAATTAAAATAAAATGAATTTTATATTTTTTAACCGACTTCAAAAAAGGAGGAGGTTCTCAATTCGACTGATTTTTTTTGTGACTATGTTACCTGATATGTTCGCCAATTGTGAACCGATTTTGATGACTTTTTTTGCATTGGGTTCAGTCTAGTTTCCGATTGGTCCCGTTTTTTTTTTCATTTGTATTGGACCTTTTTTTCTATGTTTGTTTAGGAATAACTTCATTGTTTATGAACCGATTTCGATGATTCTTATTATATTAGAAAGAGAGTGCCTTAGGGCTGGTGCCATATCAATTTGGTCAAGTTCTGATGATATGATCAATGACGAATTAACGTAAATATCCAAATCTTATGAGCAAATCGAAATTATAATAAATAAATCAATTTTAAAACCCGCAAACGTTTCTAGAGAATTTCTATATTTATGAATTTAATTTTATTATCATTTTCTAATTCATTCGCCCGAATCTGTCTCTTACGTATTATATTAAGTCACTATTAATAACATCACTAAAAAGAGAAAAATAAAAATAATTTTTATAAAAAAAAATAAAACCGACTTCAAAAAAATTAAATGAAACAAATAAAATAATAAGAACTCAAAAATAAAATAAAATGCACTAAAAGGTATAAAATAATTATCTAATTTAGTTACAACTAAACGTCGAAATATTAACATTAAATCACTTTTTGAAGTCGGTGCTAAACAAACTATATAAGCGAGGTTACCCGCCAATCGTACTAAGTAAAATCCGTCGAGTTTGATTCATTAAATGTATATGTTTGGCACCGACTTCAAAAAGTGATTTCATGTTAATATTTCTTCTTTTATTATTATTATTGGTGTAGAATATTGAGGTATTTCGAAAAATAATTATTATTCCGAAATAATTATTATTCCGAAATACCTCAATATTCTACACCAATAATAATATATACAAACGGAAACCTTGGCTACAAGATCACTGTAGACCTTTCCACGAGTCTCCATTTTCTTCTTTTAGTTGTAACTAAATGAAATAATAATTATTTTATACCTTTTAGTGCATTTTATTTTATTTTTGAGTTCTTATTATTTTATTTGTTACATTTAATTTTTTTGAAGTCGGTTTTATTTTTTTTTTATAAAATCTATTTTTTCAAAATTTCAGCCAGTTAGTTTTGAACAGGAGTGTCTAAGACAGTGTTTCTCAACCTGTGTGCCGTGAGGGTTTTCCCCAAATAATTAAAATTGAATGGCTTTTGTAACTTTTAATTAGTATTTGTAATTACTTCAACGGTTAATAAAAAAAAATCTTTTTAAATTTAGTTTATTTGATATAATTATTTTCCCAATTGTAATTGATGTTGATACAAAATGGCTCTTTTTTTTAAATGAAAAGATTTGTGAAATAAATAATAAGTCTTTAAATTTCTTTAAGGTGATTGCGATGATGTGAACTAATTAAATAAAGTAAAATTTTTTATTCATTTAACCATAATAGACAAATCTATATAATAAAAATGAATTTCTGTTTCTTTGTAAGCGCAGATCTCTCAAATGCCTGGACCGATTTGACTAATTTTTTTTAAAAAATGTTCGTAATAGTCCAATTCAGGTTAATACGTAAAAAAAATGGAAAAGTTGCCCGGAAAATTGGAAAATTCAGGAAAAACTAAAAAAAAATTCAGGTTAGCCAACATAGCTTGCCAAACAATAAAAGAACTAAACTAGCAAACTAAACATGTGTTGGCGGCCCTGTTTGTCAGATTTTTGAGTGTCATTCATTCTCAATAGCTCTAACCACATTATCGTTGAAGAAGAATTTAATACTGCAACAAAGATTTAAGAAAACTATCTATTTTTTTAAAGTACATTTAAAACCAAAAATTAAAAAAAAATCGTCATGATAACTAAATTTTTGAAAAAGTTATGGTTATTTAAAAAAAGCTATTTTTTTCAAAAATTCCTAACTTCTTTTGGGTTGGGTGAAAAAATTTGAAAAAATTCTGAAAACCGTCTTTAATAGGGTAGAAAAAAATAAAAAAGTTTCAGCCAAGCTTTTGATTATATATATAGATGAAAAATATTTAATTTAAAATAAAATATGTTATTTAAAAATCATTTTTCTTAAAAATACCCTTGGGAATCTCACCTCATCTTTTTTCTATTGTATTTAAGACCCTCAGCCATTTCAAAAGAACTAAGCCTTTTGGCTTTTGTATTCGAGCTCATTCATTCATTTCAATATTATTTATTTATTTCAAAGTTAATTATAAAGGATTATTGAAACTATACTAACTAAACTAACTGAAAGGAATTAATTAGCTTTTGGAATTTCTTTAAAAATATATTTTAAAGATTAAAACCAAAATTCAATTAGCCCGTAGAATTCTTTAAAGAAAACAAAATCATTTGAAAACCCATTGTTATATTGTTTTGAAATCTAGGAAATTTCAGGCTATTGAAATTATTAAAAACCTATTTTGAGCCTAATTAAACCTAAATTTTCTATAATCTAATAATAAACTTTAAAAGATTATTATTTTTAATTTTTTAATTGGATAATTCTCCCCAAATGACGATTTTTAACTTATTTATTGAATTTTTACAAGACAAAAACTTTATTTTAATTTAAGTTGAAAGGTTCTTTTTGCCGAATAATTGAGTAGCAGAAGGGGACAATAAAATATTGTCTTCTGCTGGAAAAATAAATTTTTTAAATTCATTCATAAAGAGATATACTTTGTCCTCTTCATCAATCTATTACAATTGATTCACAAAAGTTGATATATGAAAGTGTTCTTTACACGTGTATAAAACATCAATAAAACAGGCACATGGGGACCAGGGGGCGAAGCCCCCTGGCTAGCAAAAGAGTCCGCCAAAGGCGGGCCTTGAAGCTAGTATTTAATAAAATCTGCTGCTTCAGAAACAGAAGTTAGGTTAGAAGTATAAAGAAGCCCCTCAAATACCATTCCGTGTAGTCTGCAAAAAGAAACTTGCAAATGAAGCTTATTTTTTGTATTATACAACTTTAAAAATTTTTAGTTTACCATACAGGACATATGGACAATTATTGTAATCGTGCATGAAAAAGGTGGTATTTTTGCTTCTTTTACGGTTGAAATTATTTTGATTAAAAAAAATTGGCCGAAACCATGACATTTCAGTCTACAAAAAAGCCCTAATAAATGAACATCGAAAAAATTATATTTTTCGAGATAATAATTGTTTTGTCAAAATGTCTGTTAGTCTGTGCGTTACCAAATTTTGTGGAGGAGCTAGGTCAAAAACTAGTGTGAATATCAAAACCAAATTTCACATGTAGTTTTGGTGCATTAAGATTTTGGTGAATATCGGCCCAAAATTAAGGGAGGTGGAGGGGAGATAAAATTTTAAATTATAATATTTTCAAACTATAAAAACAAGAAAAATTAAATATACTATAAAATGAACCTATAATAACGAAAATAAAAATCTAGGCCATTTGAGCGAACACAACCAAATTTTGTATACACGATCAGTGGGCCCCCAGAAGACTAAAAAAGTGCAAAAACTAACCACCTAAAATGGGGGGAGTGGGGAGGGGTGTAGAGTCAAAAAATAAAAATCTATGCCCTTGTACCAAAACCAACCAAATTTTGTATACAATGGGCCCCCAGAAGTCTAAAAATTCAAAAACTAACAGCCCAAAATGGTGGGGAGGGGAGTGTAGGGTCAAAAAATGAAAATCTATGCCCTTCTACCAAAATCAACCAAATTTTGTATACAGTGAGCCCCCAGTATTCTAAATATGCAAAAACTAATCCTCCCTACATGATTATAAATAATAAGACCTCTAACAACATAATTTTATTAAATATTAATTACAAGAGAGGGCCTCGCAGGGTGTATGGTAAAGTCAAGTGGATGGCCACATCAGAACGTGTCAATTTATTTTATATTCAGCTGTGAATATTTTTAGTGTGCTGTCAATCAAAAAAGGTTGAGAAACACTGGTCTAAGTCCTGGAGAGTATTTTTTTAAAGTATATATTTTTAGCTTTAATTCCCTTTTTAAAAAAATATCTAAGTATAGTTTGAAAAGTGAAACGAAATATAAACTCTAATGAATGAATAATGGAACAAAAATTAAAAAAAAAATACATAGGTGTGACTACCTGTATGTGATGATGACTAAGATCTTAGTCCCCCCGGGAGATGGAGGAAATTATTCATTTTTTTTTTTTTATTTTTTCGAGGGCGTTGTCCAATAAACGTTAGATGCTCTAGTCATAAAAAGTCTATTGGAAATGATATAACCCATTAATTTTTATATCTTAACCACTGGAATTGGTTTATAGTTATTTGATTGTTTCCTTTAGTTTTAGAACGTCAAGAGAGAGTTTCGTAGTATTATTATTATTTAATAGATGCATTAAAATTAAATTTTATTGCGAAAACTAAAAATTTAGATTAAGAAAATACAAATTATTGAAATCACTACGACAAATGTAAATCTACTCTTATTAAACGAGCAAAAATATATATATTTGGTTGTATCTTGGTTCTAGTTTGAAAACGGCTCTACCGATTTTGATGAAACAAAATCTATTAACAAGTTTTGAGAATGAGAAAGCGATCTGGCTAGGTCCGGACATCGACAAATTTCATCTTAATTGATCTTTTCTTAATTAAAGTAATTATTGATAGATGAAAATCTCAATTAAACAGTTTGTTTACATTTTTTTCAATTATGTTTTATTTTTAATTGGTTTTTTAATTTTAAAACCTACAAATAGGTTATAGCAAATATTAATATAATATATTAAAATTAGGAATTTTTTTTGTTGATTATAGACGGGGAATAGAGGTGAATGGAAAATAAATATTATCGGAAAAGAGGTTTTTTTATTTAATTTGTTTTTTCCTCTTATTTTTAAACAAGGACTAAAAAAATGATCAAGGACAGTCGATGGTGGAGAAGTAATCTCCGAAGTCGAAGCTCAAATACAATGTAAACATTATTTCATGTAAAATAATTGGTTCAATAAAATTTAAGAAAAAAAAAAAAATTTTGTTTCTTTTTAATTAACAGGTGTCTAAATCATAACATTACAGGTGTGTTTACAAATAAAGTGGCTGAAGTGGCTTTTTTTATATAACTTGGAAACAAATCTTATTTAATTTTATGTTTTTATTTCAGATTCTATACGATTATTTTTTTTTATTATTATTTTCCTATTTATTTTTTATAATGTTTATCAATATGAACGAATGTGGGCAAATTGGTGTACGAGTAAACAAATACACACATAATATGTAGACCATTAGAAAGCTAGAAATGCAAAAAATGGGCTCGGGGTGGGGTGGATGTGGGGGGTACAGGAGGTGGGGTGCAGTTGTGAGGGATCCGGGGGTGGGAGGCGCGGTTGAGGTGTGGTGGGGCGGAGTGGGGGTCTAGTAGTGGGGGCGAGGTGTATGATTTCGGGAAGAGGGTCAGGGGTTACCGTGCATCGCTCGGTGGCTCGAGGTACTTGTTATTATTGCAAAAAGTATCTATACTATTTCACTAATATTGATTTACGTAGTCATCGCCATCTTGGATTGACCTAATTCTTTTATTGACATTGACTAAGGCTAACTTTTATTATAGAATAATGACTGAATCAATGAAAATATTTATACAATACAATATTATATAAAAATAAACTGTATATGAGGGCATTCCACGCCAAATCGGACGGTTTGAAAATTTTTTATTTTTTATTTTTTTCATTTTTTGACAATCAACCTAAACCCTTGGTGAGGGACCCCTTTTGTAGTGCGGGCCCTGCGTTTCAGGATAATTTCTCCCTTTATCAATGCAATTTTTTAAGTGAAAAAAGAAAAAAAATTGTTTTCTCTAAGATTTTCTAAATCTTAAAGAAAACAACTTTTTTTTCACTTAAAAAATTGAATTGATAAAGGGAGGAAATTATCCCGAAACGTCTGATTTATTAAAAGATTGATTTTTAATATAGTATTTAATATAGTATTTTTTTTTAATATAGAATATTTATATACGAGCTTTTCGTGCGTGCCTTCGGCACGCCCTCGAAGCTTGGCCCTCCGGGCTGGTGGCCTGGCGGGCAGCGTCTCGGTCCAAAAATTTTATTCCTCTTAAAAACCACACTCCAAATGTATATCCGTAAACTACCGAAAATACATCGTCTCTTAAAAGTTTCGTCTCTTTAATTTTTGAGTGGCGGGGGGGGGGGGGGAGGAATAATTATCAATATATTTAATGTTTCTTAATTTAAAATGAATTGGAGTCTTTCATTTCAAAATTACAATTATATTTCAAATTTGCCTCGTTACAATATTATCTCGACACAGTCTAAATCAAAAATATATAGTTTTAGTAACAGAAATCAAGATATAATTATTAATGTTTCAATGGTGTAATGGCTAGAGCTAATGCCCTTAGTTCAAGAGTTCGTCGGTTCGATTCTAGGCAAGACCGTAATTTTTTTAGAGAAATTTCTCTAAGCGTTGTTACAAATTAATCTAGACAAATATATATAGTATATATTAATCACTAAATATACACATAGAATAAAATTTGGAAAATTCTAGCAAGAATTCTAATAGGGTGCCCAGATCAAATAATTGTATTGTAAGATAGGTCTTATAAGAGTGTTTTGAATAGAGTATATTATTCAATAACTTTCAAGAAGTAGGTAGGGCTCTTGCTTTTCTAATCAGGATTAAAGGGTCGCCACTCATAATATCAATTTAATTGGAATGCACGCAATACAACTAGAAAGGTTGTTGCAATAGTGTATAGCGTGTCTGTAGCTGTCACCAATATATAATAAGTCTGTAAACTTTAAGCAAAGCAAAATCAAGTGACAAAGTGTTTAGAAGAAATTTGATCAAGATTCTGAAGAAGCTGGAATAAATCAGCAAAACGTCGTACAATATAACAAGAAAAATTATTATATTTAAGATTTAGGATTTATATATAAAATAGAGTATTAGAGGGTGTTGTTTGTTAACCAGTTACTTTTAAGTAACAATGTGACGTAACTTTTGTTTATATCGCAAACGGGGCAACATTTTAAGTTCACATACACTTGCTGCTCAAGGGCAACGCCAAGGGGTTGAAGGGCGTCCATTTGCACCCCCTTGACAGGTCAATATTCGAGGTCAAAGACCGTCCGCGGCGCGTTCGTTCGCTACCCCCCCCCCCCCCCAGAAAATACCCCGTGTCGCACCCCTTGACGTCACGCCAGGGGGTTAATGACGCCTCGCCTTCCAAGGAATAAGTTAAATATCTTTAGATCGGGAAATGAGGACTACGCCCCTTGGGCCAATATCACCCCCCCACCCTCGGGAATGCGCTTGCTTAAAATATAGAACAAACATTCCATCAAATTATAGAAATATTTTTGAAAAAGAAACAAAACAGATAAATATAACGTAATAATAGAAAATAGACAAAGCCATTTATTATTTTCGGAGACAAAGGAAAAGGTTATTATGCCAAATGACGAAACTTCTTTAAAGGGGGTGAGTGGATTAGGACATTAAATTAAATTCGGACCTAGGGCAACGAAGAAATATATTTCAATAAAATCTTTAAAATATTGTCCTTTCAAAATTCAAATTAAGTCCAAAATCATAAAAAGAAACAAAATAAGATTGTCCTCTGCTTGATGCAAATAAACATACACATATACATATACATTAGGGTGCTCCTTATTTTGTAAATTTTCGAATATTTACGCTGACTGGTGCTCATATGTTTAGGAATAAATCAAAAAAATATCCCACCCCCAAGTTTCAAGTCTCTATCTCAACTTTAATCTAGTGCTACACAGCGATTAAGTTTTTCATTTAAATAACATTGGGTTTTTGGCATTTAACGATCACATTTTTATTCCGACCAAAATAATGCTTCAAAAAATTTGAAACTCTATAGGCTTTATCTACTCTTATTAAATGAGCAAAAATTGTTTATATATGTTGTTTATATATGTATATATATATATATATTTTGTATCTTGGTTCTATTTTGAAAACGGCTCTACCGATTTTGATGAAACATAATCTATTAACAAGTTTTGAGGATGAGAAAACGATCTGGCTAGGTCTGGACCTCGACAAATTTAATCTTAATTGATCTTTTCTTAATTAAAGTAATTATTTATAGATAAAAATCCCAATAAAAAAGTTTGTTTACATTTTTTTCAATTATCTATTATTTTTAATTGGTTTTTTAATTTTAAAACCCACTAATAGGTTATAGGAGGGGGGTCAGATAGGCTAGGCGGTAGCGTGACAGCGAGCTAACCAGGGGACCCGGGTTCGAATCCGGCTCGAGGCATCCAGCTAAAATCTGACCCCCGGGGGTAGAGACAAATTTTAAAAAAAATATATAACTAGTATCGTAATTAGGCTTATGCCTAGAAGGGCCGAAAAGCCAAAAAAAAAAAAAAAAAAAAAAAAAAAATAGGTTATAGGAAATATTAATATATTATATTAAAATTAGGAATTTTTTGTTTGTTTTTAATTAGCAGGTGTCTAAATCATAATATTACAGGTGTGTTTACAAATAAAGTGGTTCAAGTGGCTTTTTTTTATATAACTTGGAAACAAATCTTATTTAATTTTATGTTTTTATTTCAGATCCTATACGATTATTATTTTTCCTATTTATTTTTTTATAATGTTTATCAATATGAACGAATGTGGGCAAATTGGTGTACGAGTAAACAAATATACACATAATATGTAGACCATTAGAAAGCTAGAAATGTAAAACTGGGTGCGGGGTGGGGTGGATGTGGGAGGTGCAGGAGTTGGGTGCAGTTGTGGGGGATTCGGGGGCGGGGGGCGCTGTTGGGGTGGGGGGGTGGGAGGGAGGGAGTGTGCAGTGGTGGGGGTGAGGTATGTGGTTTCGGGAGGGGGGGGGGGTTCAAGGGTTACCGTGCATCGCTCGGTGTCTCCAGGTACTCCTTATAATACTAGCTATCCCTCGGAATGTTTACAGATTTTTAGCTATTATAATTTTGGAGTCTATAACTTAGTAACACTAAGATATATAGCAGTATTTTATATAGATGTAACTCCAAAATTGTAATAGCCAAAAATCTGTAAAAATTCTTACTATTATAAGGATAAAGTCTACAGAGTTTCAAATTTTTTGAACCATTACTTTGGCCGGAATAAAAAATTGATCGTTCAATGGCAAAAATCCCATGTTATTTAGATGGGAAATTTAATCGCTGTGTAGCACTAGGTTTAAATTGAGATAGAGACTTGAAACTTGGGGGATATATTTTATTTTTATTTAGAACCATATAAGCTCCAGTCAGAGTAAATATTCGAAAATATCCAAAATAAGGAGAATTCTATATGGTACATATATCAAATATACCATAAATTAGTTTTTGCATTTTTAGATTACTCTGGGCCCACTGATTATTGGTTGAGTTTGGTACAAGAGTCTATATTTTCATTTTTTGATCCCCCTCCATTTAAGGCGGTTAGTTTTTGCATTTTTGATTTCTGGGGCCCCACTGATTATGTATACAAAATTTTGATTTTTAATTTTTAACCCCCCTCCACCCCCTTAATTCCGGCACGATATGCACCAAAATCTAATCAGCTCTTAATCTCAATGGACCAAAACAGACTAACAGACATTTTGACAAAACAATTATTCTCTCGAAAAATATAACTTTTTCGATGTTCACTTATTAGGGCTTTTTTGTAGACCGAAATGCCATGGTTTTGCTCAATTTTTTTGATCAAAATACTTTCAGCAATTTTTGAGATATTTAAAAAAAAAGAAGGAAAAAAACACTTTTTTCATGCACGATTACTTGACCATACCCTATATGGTAAAGTAAAAACTAGAAAATGATAAGTTACCATAATCAAGACATGTCTAAATACACAAAATTAATTGAAAAATGTTGATTTACAATGAATTTTAATTAGGGCAACCCGGCGAGCGAAGCTTTAAATACCATTACACTGTCAAATATTTAAATAAAATTTGAAACTCACGTTATATTTGGATTATAAAGCTCCGAGGCAAATTTTGGATTAAATAAGACAAAGGGTTCAAATTAAGATTTATTTACCTTTGTGTAATAGTAGAATGTTGGCTTGTGTTTGTCTCGACACCAACTAAAGCGAGAAATATGAATTAAATGAGAGCGCCCCGTTATCCCTATCTACTCTTATTAAACGAGCAAAAATTGTATATTTATTTGTTTGTATATATATTTGTTTGTTTATACAGGGTGCTTCAAAAAAATGTATACACACTTTGAACTTCCATAGAAAATTTATTTACCGTTCTACAAAGTTAAATTTCAGGAAAATAGAAAGCTGAAAGTCCAATGTAAATGAAACATAAATAACAAATGTTAATACTGTTCAAATTGGTGACCTGCAGCATCAATACAATTCTGAGTACGAGTCACCACTGATTCTGTACATCGTATCAAAACGTCCAATGAGATTTCTCTACACACTGCTTGAATCTCATTCCAAAGAATGTCTAGGTTACGTGGTTTACGTTTGTACACCTCATCCTTTACTGTGCCCCACAAGAAGAAATCCAGTGGTGCAAGGTCTGGAGAGCGTGCTGGAAACTCGATTGGCCCCCTGCGTCCCATCCACTGGCCCGACAAATTTTATTAATTACCTAACAATGCTTGCTGATTCCATATTTCCTGCCATTCGTGCATTATACGGTAATGATGATTTTTATTTTCAACAAGATGGTGCCCCGCCGCACTATCACAGGGACGTACGAGCTTACCTGGATCAAAATTTGTCGGGCCAGTGGATAGGACGCAGGGGGCCAATCGAGTTTCCAGCACGCTCTCCAGACCTTACACCACTGGATTTCTTCTTGTGGGGCACAGTAAAAGATGAGGTGTACAAACGTAAACCACGTAACCTAGACATTCTTTGGAATGAGATTCAAGCAGTGTGTAGAGAAATCTCATTGGACGTTTTGATACGATGTACAGAATCAGTGGTGACTCGTACTCAGAATTGTATTGATGCTGCAGGTCACCAATTTGAACAGTATTAACATTTGTTATTTATGTTTCATTTACATTGGACTTTCAGCTTTCTATTTTCCTGAAATTCAACTTTGTAGAACGGTAAATAAATCTTCTATGGAAGTTCAAAGTGTGTATACATTTTTTTGAAGCACCCTGTATATTTGTATCTTTGTTATATTTTGAAAACGACTCTACCGATTTTGATGAAATTCACGGGTTAGGGGGCTTTTCGGGTGACAATTCGATCTGTCACGGTCTCATCTTCGACAAAATTGTTTTTGATGGGTTTTTTTCGTAATCAATTTAATTATTCTCAGGTAGACAAATCACATTCTTAGGGCCGGTTGCATGACGCAAAGTAAATGCTAACCAAGGTAGATGGTAAATGGAGTGGCTGGAATGGCCAATCAGATGACAGGCACTGAAAGTTCCTGTCATCTGATTGGCCATCCCAGCCACCCCATTTACCATCTACCTTGGTTAGCATTTACTTTGCGTCATGCACCCGGCCCTTAGGGGTTTAAAAAAGGTTAAAGGTTTCCCTTTTCGTTTTGTACCCAGGCAGACAATGGGTTGCCTTATTTCATTGTTCTAAAAGGCCTTGAAGAAGTATTGTTTGTGGTTTGTTGTTCTTCCTAAACGTTAGAATTATTAATAAACGTTTTATAATTGTTTTTATAAAGAACCTTATTTATTTAATAGAATAAAAAATAATCAAGAATTTATTTAAAAATATCTTTCGCATAAGCAGGTCTCAATTTTCTGAAAAAATAACTCAGTGGTCGAATACATTATATATATTTGTATTTTTTTAATTTGAAAACGGTTTTCAAATAAAAATCGACCTTTTTATCAGAATCTTAAATTAAAAATAATATTAAAATAAAGCTTTTAACTGAAGGAAGAAGTTACCGAGCATCGCTCGGTGCCTCCAGGTACTATACTTGATAAGATAGCAGAGCAGACCTAAAGAAAATTCCCTTGAATTTTGATGAAGATTTTTTCTAAAGAAAATTCTCAATTTTTTACAATTATTTTTATTCTTTTAAAAAATAGTACCTGGATCCACCGAGCGATGCACGGTAACCTTTGATCCCCCCTCCCGAAAGCACACACCTGGCCCCCACTCCGACCCTCGATGCGAATTATTGTAAACTTAGCATTTTTTTGTTTATTTTGATTACCCTACATGTACTCTACGGAAATTTTTCGAAATACAATTATGTCTTTGTAATTTCAGATATTTAATGATTTTTTAATAATTTTGGCATTAAAATCTAACTTTGCAAAAAATTTGCACTTACGTCATTGAGGTGTAATATGACTTATAAAATACTTGTTAATTAAAATTCCAAAGTGAAGTGACTATTATAATACAGGTTGGGTCATAAAGATCTACCACATTTTGAAGAGGTATAAAAAATGAAAAAATTTAACTACACTGGTGTGCAAAAAAATCGAGCCCCTAATAAAAACTTTATTATAATAGCAAATTATTTTTAAAATTTGCACAAATAACCATATAATTGTTCTATTAACTCTTAAACTAACATATTCAATAAATATTGTTGTAATTTTGGAGTTTTATAAAAAAATAAGTATAATTACCGCGGTCTACATGTACTTCAGAAATATCCATTTTGTATATTTTATCTTTCTATCAATTTTTTTTTTTTTTTTTTTTTTTTAATGATAATGATGAGAGAAGGAGTTACACCAAAAAGGTGCAACCCCTAAAGGCCTCGGTTGGCCCCTCCATCGTGAAAAGAAGAAGAAAGAATTTTATGGGTTGGGCGGAGGTCGAAGGTATCTGTGGATACGGGTCTTAAATAGCTTAAGGTTATAAGTCGCGGGAAAGATGGTGGCAGGGAGCGAGTTCCAGTCTCTGGAGGTCATAGGAATAAAAGAGTTGGCGAAAGCGCTTGTTCGACTTTTATCCAATTTGACAGCGAAGGGGTGCTGAGCGTTAGAAAACCGCGTGTTTCTCGTAAAGAGGGCATTAGGGGGATAAGAGATTTCAGCTCGACTGAACAGACACCGTGATAGTATCTGTAGTACAGGGAAAGGGCAGAAACGGTTCTTCGGTGAGCCAGGGAGTCGAGTGAGTTGGTTAGAGCCGGGTCTCCTATTAGTTTAATTGCTCGCTTCTGAATTGCATCCAGTGTAGCAAGAGAATGCTTGGATGCACCCCTCCACAGATGAGAGCCATATTCGAGACAGGGACGAATTTGAGCCTTATACAGCATAAGAAGTTGACTGGGAGTATAACAGCGTCTAGACCTAAATAGGAGACCAAGCTTGCGCGCTGCAGCTTTAGCAGTGGTTGAGATATGGTCATTCCATGAAAGGTCAGACCCTAGAGTTACGCCTAGCATTGAAATTTTATCCCTGAATTCTAGTGAGTTTGAGTCGAATGATATGTTTGGGAGGTTTCTGTCGACGCGCCTAGAAATAAGGCAACACTGAGTTTTCCCTGCATTGAAGTTAACTAAGTTTTGGGATCCCCAGTTTTTAAGTTTGCACAAGTCTAAATTAATTGAAGAGGCAATGTCTGCACGGTTTTTATGCGATGCGGGGGCGTTATGTAGGGTGCTGTCATCTGCGTAACAATGTACCGGATTGGAGGGCAAGTTTAGAAGGTCGTTGATATAGATAAGAAAAAGCGTAGGGGAGATAACCGATCCCTGAGGAACTCCAGCGTTGGTGTGGAAGGGGAAGATGATATTCCATCGATGACAACCTTAATACTACGGTCTGAAAGAAAACTTTCGAGCAACTTACAGAGTTTCGGTGCAAGGCCGACGGAGGTCAATTTGGCAAGAAGATTTTTGTGCCAGACCATATCGAAGGCTTTTGAAATGTCTAAAGCTACCGCGAGGGTTTCATTCCCGGCCTCCAGGGTTTTTGTTCCAGATATGAGTTACATATGCTAGGATGTCACCAGTCGACCGGAATTTCCTGAAGCCGTATTGCCTATCGTGGATAAATTTATTTGACTCTAAGTGTCGTAGAACTTGCTCGTTGATGGCCTTTTCCATGATTTTGGATAAGACAGAAGTGATTGCTATGGGTCGATAGTTTTTTATGTTGGAAGAATCGCCTTTTTTCTTAATTGGTTGGATTCTGGCTAGTTTCCAGGCTTCAGGAAATATTCCAGAGTTATAGGAGAGATTGTATAATTTGGATAGTATAGGAGCAAGTTCAGGGGCGCACTTTTTAATGAGAATGGCAGGGATATCGTCGGGGCCAGCAGAAGAGTTTTTCTTTAGATTCCGGATGATCTTTAGAATTGCTGGTATCCTGAAAACAGTATCTGACATTATATTAGTACTGGGGGGTATGTGGGTGGTTCAAGCCCTTTGTCGTCCAGGTTTGAGTTGGACGCGAAATATGAGGCAAAAGCTTCGGCTTTGTCGGAGGCGTCAATGGCTATCGAGTTGTCGGAGAGATTGAGAGGGGGAAATGACGAGTTTGTAAAATTTCTTTTTACATACTTATCAAGGGACCAGAATTTGTTTGAACTGCTGGGGCAAGCTGCTAGCCTGTCAGCTTTTTTCTGAATGAAGGACTTCATCGCATTATCGATTGTTTTTTTAAAGTGGGCGCGGGCTTTTGTGAGGAGAACGCGATTGTACTCTGATGGTGTATAATTCAAAATTATACATTTTATTGATATTTCAAATGGAATTTGATCTTTTATTAATACTTTATTTAAATTTAAATTGATATTGGGAAAGTATGATAATTTGTAATTGTATCATTTAATTTAATTTTACTTAATTTTTTTTAATAAAATTCAAAAATTATCAACAATATTTATTGAATATATTAAGTTTAAGAGTTAATAGAACAAATTACATGGCTATTTGTAAAAATTTTAAAAATTAATAAACTTTTTATTGGGGAATCGATTTTTTGCACCGCAAAAAAAAACTGAATATATATTTGAAAAAAAAAAAAAAAAATTTAAATGTGTTTTAAACATTATATCAGACAAAAAAAGGGAGGAGGGTCAAAAAAGAAAATTCTAGCCCTTTCGACCAAACTCAAACAAATTTTGTATTCTATATATTGTGTGGGCCCCCAGAAGGGTAGAAATGCAAAAACTAACGACCTAAAATGAGGAGGGTCAAAAATAAAAATTCATTTGATCGAAAGGCTAGAATTTTCATTTTTGACCCTGCTCCCTTTTTTTGTCTGATATAATGCTTCATAAGAATTTTGCTGGCTTGGTGTGTACTGGATATATTAATTTTTTATTGTTAAAGGATAAATAAATTGAATTGCTTTTCCAGTAATTTATTTTATTATTCAAATGGTTAATCCAAATATTTCGAGAGCGCTCGGCATCTCTTCCTCAGGAGTGGTTTCCACTGAGGAAGAGATGCCGAACGCGCTCTCGAAATATTTGGATTAACCATTTGAATAATAAAATAAATTACTGGAAAGAAGCAATTCAATTTATTTATCCTTTAACAATAATGTTTAAAGCACATTTAAAAAATGTATTTTATGTTCTTTTCAAAAATATATTCAGTTTTTTTCTAGTTAAATTTTTTCATATTTTATACTTCTTCAAAATGTGGTAGATCTTTATGCCCCACCCTGTACTTTTGAGTTTGTTTAATCGAATTTCTATCTACTTAAATATTCACAACGTAAAATATTTGTCTATTGAATAATTTGAGATAATTGTTCAATGAGCATGAAGATTATTTATCACGTAGTTATATTTTGCTAATATTATAATAATCGTTTAATTAATGTGGCTTCTAATCGAAATTCTCCGTCAGAACTTAATATCCTGTCATTTTTGAACAAGATCCAATAATTATATATCGCTTTTATTAAACGTTCTCTATTGGGGAAAGTTTTAATCAATTCCTATGGACATGTAAATTACGGCTCAATTATGATTTTATAAACCCACATTATATACTATTTGTTGCTAGAATGAATCAAATTGATACGGATTAGCATAAATAATAATCAAGAATTAGGAAAATTTGAAAGGTAATTGTAAACCTTTCATTTTTTTCTCTGCGTTCAAGGAATTTTTTTTATTTATAACGAGTTATAAATAAATAAAATTTATAATTCCAGCACAAGTCACACTCTTTTATTGTCTTCTTCAATATATAAAAATTCTGCTACTCTCGGCACAAAAACTTTCAATTTAACAATGTTCGACAAAAATTTTCTCCCCGTAAACGTAACAATGGATTCCGGTAGAGTTTTCTGTTTGTTTTGTTTATAATAAAATTTCCCGATTTTTTACAACAAGTCAGAGTTTTGAGATATTATTGTCGAAAAATATCATTTTGTCCTATTTTCGATCGAGTCCCATTAGATATTTTTTTTTTTTTTTTTTTTGGCTTTATCGGCTTTTCTAGCCATAAGCCTAATTACGATATTAGTTATATTTTTTTTAAATTTGTCTCTACGCCCGGGGGTCAGATTTTAGCTGGATGCCTCGAGTCGGATTCGAACCCGGGTCCCCTGGTTAGCTCGCTGTCACGCTACCGCCTAGCCTATTCTGACCCCCCAGAGTCCCTTAGATATTAAACAGCGATAGTTGAAATAACAATATATTATTGACGTAATAGAAAACAGTTTCTTTGATTTTCAAATTACCACTTGTTTTTAGCTCAATTATAACTAGAGTTATAAATAAAAAATAAAACTACGTGATTATAAAGGATAATAAACATAGGTAAAAACATAAGGTCTTATTTTTTTAGTTATAACTCTAGTTCTAATTGAGCTACATGCAAGTGGTAATTTGAAAATCAAAGAGGATGCTGTTTTCTATTACGTCAACATAATATTTTGATTTCAAATATTGCTGTTTAATATTTTAATGGGACTCGAAAATAGGTCAAAATGAGCTCTTTCCTCATTTTGACCAATTTTTTTTAAATTTTATTAAACCAATTATTTTACATTAATTAATGTATACATTGTATTTTTTGCTTCGATTCCGGAGATTACTTCTCCACCATCGAGTGTCCTTATTCATCTTTAGTCCTTGTTTTTAATAAGAGGAAAAATCTAATTAGATAAAAAAACCTCTTTTCTGATAATTATTTCAATTCCATTATTCCCCAATCAAGTCGATTGGTTCCTCATGTTCCCTTCAATTTCATCCACCATTTTGACCGATTATATCTCAAAACTCTGACGTCTAAAATTGCATGATAATCTGCCTGTAAAACTCTACTGGAATCCATTGTTAGGTTTATGGTTACAAATTTTTGTTTAATTTTTGTCGAGAAGTGTAATTTGTGATGATGAAAATTAAAAAAAAATCTTATGAATGAAAATAATCCATCAAGTTTGAAGGGTATGCAACTTAACTGGGCGCTAAGGGAATAACAAAGCCTACCCTGCAGGCGTTTACAAATCATTTATTTACATTATATTTTTCTACTTGTTTATTATTTGTTAATTTGTTGTATAGTTGAATTGTATTCATGTTTGGTTGACCTATAGCCACCGAGGACTTATGCCTCTAAGGCAGGTAGTGGAATAAAGATTTATTTATTTTAAATTGAAAGTTTTTGCCGAGAGTAGCAGAATTTTTATAAATTGAAGGAGACAATAATGAAAAATGTAAAACTTTCATTCATAAATTAATTCCTGTGAATACATTGTAATAGACTGATGAAGAGGGCAAAGCCCTCGAAACTATAGTCTCGTTATAAATAAATAAAATTTATAATTCCAGCAGAAGACACTACTTTTATTGTCTCCTTCAATTTATTTATTTATTAAGTTCTTTATTGTATAAATTTTTCTTCTCATTAATATATCAAAGAATAATTGATACGTCAACGATAATTATTTTGACCCCGCTGATTTGAAAAATATATTTTTATCTCGCGAGACTACTGCGGACCATGCTATTGGAGTCTGCGGAGTATTAAGTCTGGACCAATTTCAAGTTAGAAATATATAAGTTAAAATTATTTTCACTCAATATTTGACGAAATATTCCCTACATTAGATTCGCGATTGAATCAAATGTAGAAAACATTGGGTTAATTAATGGCGGGCATCTAACATACATGCTAATAGATCTAGCGCTCTGGACTGGGAGATCGAATATATAACATCTGAGATTTCAAATTCACTTGGTGATCCATCCGAATGTCTAGCGGGCTATACGCGAAATGACGTTGGATTGTAGCTAAGTGGATCACATCTTTTTTCTCTTGGTCCAGACTTAATACTCCGCAGACTCCAATAGCATAATCCGCAGTAGTCTCGCGAGATAAAAATATCTTTTTCAAATCAGCGCGGTCAAAATAATTCTCGTTGACGTATCAATTATTCTT
Organism: Forficula auricularia; assembly: GCA_024734495.1. Lineage (NCBI taxonomy): Eukaryota > Metazoa > Arthropoda > Insecta > Dermaptera > Forficulidae > Forficula > Forficula auricularia. The sequence goes on along the minus strand of JALMQS010000030.1, from coordinate 8,395,620 downwards.
TGATATATTAATGAGAAAAAATTTATATAATATTATTATTTCAAGTTAGAAATATATAAGTTAAAATATTATTTTCACTCAATATTTGACGAAAATTCCCTACATTAGATTCGCGATTGAATCAAATGTAGAAAACATTGGGTTCTTTATTGTAATTAGAAATTGTAAGAAATACATTAATACATATATAAGTCTTCTATAAGCAAATGAAGAAATGATTAATTGAACATTTAATGTTTCGGGATATTTTCCTCAGAGAAAAATTTTAGGGCTAATAAAAAATATTCTATTTATTTATTTATTAAAACATTTTATATATCCATATAAGGAATCGTAAGGAACTGGTTAAATTAAAACTCTGAGCTTTTTTTAAATAATCCAGACGTTTTGTCAATTTATTTTGAATTCCTCAGTATTTAATTATTATATATTAATGTATAGCCAAACAAAAACAAAATCTATTCACGATTTTTTATCTTCTCTTACCTGTCGAAATAAATATTCATTAAATGGTGTGGCATAAAATTTTTAAATAATTTTTAATCAAATATCCTCACCATTTTATTTTATTATTAAAGGTATTTTGTGTAATTAAAATAATTTTATATAAATCAATATAATAGTTTTGGGATTCTATAAATATCTCTATGTTCACCGACCTCCTAGTAAAACGGCTTAACCGATTGACTTGAAATTTGAAACATAGACTCCTGAGGGGTCAAGTAACCGGTGTGATTCATAAAAAGTGAACCACTTTTTTCTATTCCAAGTTCTAATAAGAAAACTCTAATTGAATTTTTTCAACAAATTTAAATTTAATCTTATTAAAACCCACAAACAGTTTAATATAATACAAATAAAATATTTACTATATTATATGAAATTGTGGGATACTACTTGTTAATTGGTAAAATTGTGAACCTCATACAAAATGTACATATCTGCTGCACAAAAGCGTAAACTTGATAAGCAACGACTAAAATATTATTAATAATATTATTGATATGTGCCCTGCGAACAGGGGCTAATCCTTAAACGATATAGCCACGTATCGTAGTGTGCATAAGGCGCGCCAATTTTTTTTTTTCTTAAGAACAATCAATAAACGAAAATAGGATATAATGTCGATGCAAGCAACAGATCTGAATCAGTTCTAGTAGACAATAAACTATAAAAAAAACCTCTTTCAAAACTGCGACCATGACACATAAATAGTATTGGATGCCTTGACATTGAAGAGAGAAATATTTTCAATAGGAAGAATCACAAAAAATAGACAAATAGATTTTTTATTATAGAGATGCAAAAATGTGCAACGTCTTATAATAAGGAATGGCTTTTGAACTCAAGTAATAGTACTTGGAGAATATTCAAGGTTCAAAAAATAGTTCTCTGTCTGCAGAAAAAATCTATTATATCACATCTTATTATATTAAAGGAGCAATTGTATATATATAAGAATCGGTTTCTGGAAAACGGCTCTAACGATTTGAATGAAATTCACGGGTTTGGAGGGTTTTCGGGTTTGCACGCAGCACACGTTTTGCCGACTCCCAACACTCTTTCGCGGTCAAATTGGAAAAGTGCCGGACCACTTCATTCGCGAATACATATATCCCCATGACTTCAAGGAACTGGAACTCTCTCCCAGCCTCTATCTTTCCCAGCACCTATGATCTTCAAACCTTCAAAACCAGGGTGCATAGACACCTACGTCTACACCCTCTCACTTAATCAACTTTCCCTTCTCTTCAGTAATGCAAGGGTCTTTCGAGATCCATAGGGGCTACATCTTTACTGATGCACCCCTTCTTGCATTCGATTGCATTAAAAAAAAAAACATTTCGATCTGTCACGGTCTTATCTTCGGTTAAGTTGTTTTTGATGTTTTTTTTGTTAATTGAAATAATTATTCAAAAATGATTGTTTGAATAAAAATTTATAATTACATTTTTATTCAATTTCCTTTTAATAATTGATTGGTTTTTCAATTTTAAATTCCACAAATAGGTTATAGCAAAGATTATTATATATTAGAATTTGCAAATTTAATTAATTAAAGGTATTTTTCTATAAAATAATTTATTAGAATATCAATTTCATTCTCTTAAAAATCAGACAATTCGAAGGATCGTCTCTCCTTCTTCAGGATTTAAAAGGGTCAACGAAAGAACTTCGATGTTTATTAATATTATTTTTATAATAAGAAAATAAGGACAAGTTTTTATGTGTGACTTTTTTATTTATCAGCCAATGTTTCGTCGACTTTTGCCGACTTCTTCAGGGCTTCAAATAGTCCTGCCACACATTTGTCTAAAAGATAACAAGAAAATTTAGACAAATGTGTGGCAGGACTATTTGAAGCCCTGAAGAAGTCGGCAAAGTCGACGAAACATTGGCTGATAAATAAAAAAGTCACACATAAAAACTTGTCCTTATTTTCCTAACATAAACTTTCAAATTAATACAAATTATGGACGGAAATGATAATAATAATTATTTTTAATTGCAATTACATTCAAAACTTTGTGGCCAGTGATACGTCTTGATGATGGCCATAGCTGATGTAAAAGTTGGTAAAAATATAAATTAAGTTTTATTTCAATTTTATTTTATTTTGGCTGCGAATAAAAATCGACCTTTTTATCTGAATTTAATCTACTCTTATTAAACGAGCAAAAATTGTTTGTATATATTTGTATCTTAGTTCTATTTTGAAAACCGATTTTGATGAAACAAATTCTATTAACAAGTTTTGAGGATGAGAAAGCGATCTGGCTAGGTCTGGACCTCGAAAATTTTTATCTTAATTGATCTTTTCTTAATTAAAGTAATTATTGATAGATGAAAATCTCAATAAAAAAGTTTGTTTACATTTTTTTCAATTATCTTTTATTTTTAATTGGTTTTTTAATTTTAAAACCCACTAATGGGTTATAGCAAATATTAATATAAATTATATTAAAATTAGGAATTTTTTGTTTGTTTTTAATTAACAGGTGTCTAAATAATAACAAAACAGGTGTGTATACAAATAAAGTGGTTGAAGTTGCTTTTTTATATAACTTGGAAACAAATCTTATTTAATTTTATGTTTTTATTTCAGATCCTACACGATTATTTTTTTTATTATTATTTTCCTTTTATTTTTTATAATGTTTATCAATATGAACGAATGTGGGCAAATTGGTGTACGAGTAAACAAATATACATATAATATGTAGACCACTAGAAAGCTAGAAATGCAAAAACTGGGTGCGGGGTGGGGTGGATGTGGGAGGTGCAGGAGGTGGGGTGCAGTTGTGGGGATCCGGGGGTAGGAAGCGCGGTTGGGTTGGGGTGGGGGGAGTGGGGGTGAGGTGTGTGGTTTTGGGGGGGGGGGGCAGGGGTTACCGTGCATCGCTCGGTGGCTCCAGGTACTATTAAAAATAATATTAATATATCGCTTTTAACTGAATCAAAAAATTACCGACCATCGCTCGGTGTTCCAGGTACTACATATAATATACTGAAAAATAAATAACCAAAACACTTAATTTGAGCATCTTGAATATCTCACGAGCAATATCATCCCTAAGTACTGCTTAGATTTCACGACACAAGGGATTTTATATTATAAGTAATTAGATACTTAAATCTTATGACTATATTTTAAGCCTTTAAAGACGTTATCTGGGCTGAAGACGATAAATATGTTGTACTTTTGTGACTGAGAGTTTACAAGCATGCAATAACTTGAAGATATAATATCTTAATGATCTTAAGAAAATTTCAATTATAAGAATACTTATATTATAATTAGAATAAGACAAGGGAATAGTTTGATGCTTATATGAATATCTGGAAAGTGAATAAAATTATGTTTAATGATATGTATGAAAATATGGACAAAAAATTTGTAATCTGTTTTAATGAGAGTTTTTTTAATGGGAATTAAGAACAAGTTGTTTGTGTGATTTTTTTTATTTTTCACCAACGTTTCGTCAACTTTGCCGACTTCTTCAGGGTTTCAAATAGTTACATCACACATTCGTATAAAATACATTCTTTTTACTTTACGATACAGGGTATGGTCAAGTATTGTAATCGTGCATGAAAAAAGTGTTATTTTTCCTTCTTTTTTTCGAAATATCTCAAAAACCGCTGAAACTATTTTGATTAAAATAATTGAGCGAAACCATAGGGTCAAAAAATGAAAATCTTGGTCATTTACCAAACTCAACCAAATTTTGTATACATAATCAGTGGGACCCCAGAAGTCTAAAAATGCAAAAACTAACCGCCTAATAATGGGGGCGGGAGGAGGGTGTAGGGTCAACAAATCAAAATATAGGCTCTTGTACGAAACTAAACCAAATTTTGTATACATAATCAGTCCAGGAGTCGAAAAATAGAAAAACTAACCCCCTCCCCTTCATGATTATAAATAATTTTATTAAATATTATCTAGAAATAAAATAAATAAATAAATAAATAAATAGATTAATTTGCCGCAACGCTGACGTAATGCTGCCGTCAGGGAGCGCTGATGCCGTCTTTGCGGCAAATTTGAAATATAATTGTAATTGAAACTCGAATTTTGGAATGAAAGACTCCAATTGATTTTAAATTAAGAATCATTAAATTTATTGATAATTATTCCCCCCCCCCCCCTCACCACTCAAAAATTAAATATTCAATTCGCTTTTCTTTGCGCACAGAAAAAGAAATTAATCACATCTTATTTGATTTATATTTTATATATTATTTGTTTATTTTTTAAAAATTTGCCACTTTTTTATAATTTATTAAAAATCTAAATTTTTGTTATTCTTATTTTTTGATTTTTACAAAATTGAACGACTTAAGACACGCATGCCCGAGTTTCTCATGGCAATACTGGATGGAGCAGCCTGTCATACAAACAACACCTGATTGATCTCTTTTAAATATTTGGAGCCTTATATCGATTATCGATCCCAAATTTAAAAAAAAATGATATAATATAATTCTCCTCCTCACACGATCCCACTTATTTAAATAAATCTACATATTTCCACACAAAAAATATCACAATGCTGTAGATTATAGAAAAAAAATACTACCAGATTCATATCTAGAGCCTCATTTCTGTAGCTGTGTCAGGACGAAAATGAGGAAAAAACTTTTAAGAGACTATGTATTTTCGGGAGTTTACAGGTATACATTTGGAGTGTGGTTTTTTAAGAGGAATAAAATTTTTGGACCGAGACGCTGCCCGCCAGGGCATATAAGTTAGATACCAGGTTGTATGGTAAAGTCAAGTGGATGTCCACATCAGAAAACGTCAGCTTATTTATCTCTGTTACTCATGACAATCAGAAATTCAAAAATTTCAAAAATTTGGCACATTCACAAATAAACAATAATCAGATAAACACAGTTTCAGAAACAATACAAACAGAATCAGACAACACAGTTTTAGAACAATAGAATAAATAGAACCATTTTACTTATTAATTTTTACACATAGAAATATCAAATTCAAATATATTTATTTGAATTTGATAAAAAAAAAAAAAATGTTTTTATTTAAATTTGATATTTTCATGTACGAAACGTTGGTGAGAAATAAAAAAATCACACAAAAAACTTGTCCTTAATTCCTATTAAAAAACTCTTATTAAAATTTGAAATTTTGATTATAAGAATTTATTAAATTTATTTTATAAGCTCTTAGGAAATTGTATGAATAAATTAAATTCAGAGTTTTATATTGAATAAAACGAACGTTTCGTCACTATATTTGGTACTTCTTCAGCGACCCATTGTTTAACTCAAGTGTGTGGTATTATTATACGAAACATTCTATCTTTTTTTAATCTATCTTATTCTTAAACACATTAATATTTTCATTAGAATTAAAATTAACTGTAATAAAAATATCGAGGGGTGAACCGCGAGATAATATCCTGTACACCTACTTCCACTTCCACTTTAATTTCCAAGTAGAAGGAACAACAGATTTAGGGGCATTATCTAATGAAATCCAAAATAATACCAGATAATTCCAAAGACGTGTACACCTAATTACAATTGCGCTTCACCCATCGGAAAATATTAATGTGTTTAAGAATAAGATAAATTAAAAAAAAAGATAGAATGTTTCGTATAATAATATCATATTATTGAGTTGAAGAATAAGTCGCTGAAGAAGTCGCAAATATAGTGACGAAACGTCCGTCGTATTCTCACAATATAAAACTCTGAATTTAATTTATTCATCCAATTTCTTCAGATCTTATAAATTAATTGAATTATGGATGCGATTCACCAAACAATTGTGAAAATGATTTTTCTACATGTTTCTGACATTTCTAATGACGATTAAGTAAAAAAAAAGCACATTTTTGTGTAAATCCAATACCCAAGCTCCTCCGGCGAGCTTCGCTTGCCGATATTTGAAAAGGGGATAACTCACAAGTCCTTAAATATAATTATACGTTTCAGGTTAAAAAGTTTAAAGCCATGCTTTGGATTAAATAAAACTAAATATGGATGTGTGTTTTGTACAAAAATGTGTAAATAAATATTTATTTACCTTTGAATAATAGTAGATGTTCCCTTGGGCTCGACTCGACACTAACTAAAGCGAGGAATATGAATTGAAAGAAATCCGTTACTCGATAAGATTAGCCAGCTGGACGAAAATTCCCTTGAATTTCGATAAATTGCATTTCGAGAAATTATCAAACATTGACATTTAATTTAATATTCGAATGATTAATTAAGAAATGAGAGTATTAGTGAGCCTAAATACAGACAAACAAACACACAGACAGAGGGGACAGTGTCTTGTTTTAAAGACATTTCAGACATTTGAAAGCAGAAATAAATTTTGGGTTGAACTTAAACTTATTTTTAATAAAGTATTTTATAAAGATGTAAGAAATTATAATTTCACCCTCTTATGTGGAAATTTTTTTTTTTTGAGTTTTTTTATTTCACAATTTCGAGATGAAAAATGCTGAAAATAGGGGAGGGGGGCTCTAATCGATAGATAGGTTGTAGATAATGATCTGAATTTTGTCGCAAAAATTTGTAACTACATGTTCTATATCTGAATCGGGTTGTAGTTTTTCTATATTAAACAACGAGCTTTTCGTGCGTGCCTTCGGCACGCCCTCGAAGCTCGGCCCTCCGGGCTGGTGCCCTGGCGGGCGGCGTCTCGGTCCAAAAATTTTATTCCTCTTAAAAAACCACTCTCCAAATGTATACCTGCAAACTCCCGAAAATCCATAGTCTCTTGAAAGTTTCGCCTCATTTTCGTCGTGACACTTTGGCTACAGAAATGAGGCTCTAGATATAAATCTGGAAGTATTTTTTTTTCTATAATCTACAGCATTGTGATATTTTTGTGTGGTATTCAGATTCATTTAAATAGAGTTGGCATATCGTTGTGAGGGAGGAGAATTATATTATATCATTTTTTTTTAAATTTGGGATCGATAATCGATATAAGGCTCCCAAACACCCAAGGAGATCGGAGTGATGGTTGTGCGTCAGGCTGCTCCCTCCAGTATTGCAATGTCTGAAACTCATATGGGCATGCGTGTACTAATAAGTCGTTTAATTTTGTAAAAATCAAAAGATAAGAATAACAAAATTTAGATTTTTAAAAAAATTCTAAAAAATTGGCAAATTATTAAAAAATGGAAACAAATAATATATAAAATATAAATCAAATAAGATGTGATTGATTAATTTCTCTGTGCGCAGAAGTAGTGCGAATTGAATATTTAATTTTTGAGTGGTGAAGGGGAGTGGGGGTAATAATTAACAATATATTTAATTTAAATTTAGATTTAAATTTAGGGAACGAAGAAAATATTATTTTTATTTAATGTTTCTTAATTTAAACTCAATTGGAGTCTTTCATTTCGAAATCTGAGTCCAAATTACGATTATATTTCAAATTTGCCGCAAATATACCGATGGCGCTCTCTCTCGGCAACATTACGTCAGACGTTGCGGCAAGTCAATCTCGTCAAATATATATAGTATAGACAAAAATTGAGTTCACATTCCCTATTTTTAAATTTATGTCAACATGGACTGCAAATAGCAAGTGATATCTGATTAATAATAAAGGAATAAACATATTAATATTTCAAATGAATTTGGATAAAGTTTAGCAACGATCCGTTGCAGTTTATTTTTTGGTGCATTGAGATTAAGAGCTGGTTAGATTTTGCTGCATATCGACCCCAAAATTAAGGGGGAAAGGGGGGTTAAAATTTAAAATTATAAAATTTTCAAACTAAAAAAACAAACAAAATGAAATATATACTTTAAAATGAACCAATAAAAATGAAAATATTTTTTTCTGGCGCCAAAATTAGAGGGGGGGGGCAAGAAAATTAAAAAATATATAGGTTGTAGCTAATGATCTGAATTTTGTCGCAAAAATTTGTAACTACATGTTATATATCTGAATCGGGTTGTAGTTTTTCTATATTAAACAATAGACAAAAATTGAGTTGACAAGTTAGCATAGTGATACCGAGTCTTGAAAAGGTTTATTTTCCCCTACAATTTTAGTCAAGAATACAAAATTTTTTAATCTATATAAGAATTTAATTTTGTATGATTTTTTTTAACTTAATGGCTGCTTTTGCTCTTCAAACGTAATCTTTGATCATTAATATATACTTGATTTTATAGTTAAAAAAAATTATTAAAAATAATAAATCTGATCGCTTAAAACCTCAAAAAAAATTGCTAATTACTTATACAAATAACATATATATATATATATATATATATATATATTAGGGTGGGTCAAAAAAATCCATTATTTTTTTTTTTACAAGTGACACGGAAAAATGGGTTGCTAGACACCTTAAATTTTTTTATTTCTAAATATGAGCTCTTAATTTTAATAGGAAGATCCTCCGCATCGCAGTTTTTTTTTTCTCAGTCCAATAGAAAAAAATTCATACCTCATCATTAATTGATTGTACAGAAAAATGTTCTTGAAGAATTTCGTAGGAAATTTAATGCTCTACAAAAAGGTATCTTATATTTTTCCGTAAACTCTCACCATTTGAAAGATATTGAAGATTTAAGTTTGATTATTTTAAGACAAATTCATTTTTGTTTATGAATTTTATAACTAGACAATAAATGGCTATTATAAAATTCCCAATACTAAATTTTTATAGGAAATTAACTGCTCTATAAAGTCTTATGTTTTGGGGTTAAATTAGCGTTCAAGAAGATATTCATCATCAAACTTCAGTTATATATTTAAGATGGAGTTTTTAATATGTATATATATATTATTTAGGAATATCTTGTCCCTAATTTTTAGATTATTACTTTACCATACAGGGTATGGTCAAGTATTGAAATCGTACAGGAAAAAAGTTGTTTTTTTGCTTCGTTTTTTAGAAATATCTAAAAAACGGTTGAAACTATTTTGATAAAAAAAAATTGGGCAAAACCATGGCATTTTGATCTACAAAAAATGTATTATAAGTGAACATCGAAAAAATTATATTTTGCGAGATAATAACTGTTTTGTCAAAATGTCTGTTAGTCTGTTAGTTACCAAATTTTTGTGGACGAGCTAGCTCAATAACTAGTGTGAATATCAAAATCAAATTTCACATGTAGTTTTGGTCCATTGAGATTAAGAGCTGATTAGATTTTGGTGCATATCGACCCAAAATTAAGGGGTAAAGGGGGGTTAAAATTTAAAATTATAAAATTTTCAAACTAAAAAAACAAACAAAATGAAATATACTATAAAATGAACCTATAAAAATGAAAATATTTTTTTTCTGGTGCTAAAATTAGAGGGGGGGGGTCAAAAAATTAAAATCTAGGCCCTTGTACCCAACTCAACCAGAAGTCTATGGTAAAGTCAAGTGGATGGCCACATCAGAACGTGTTAATTTCGTATTTTTTTTTAGGTTCTTAAATAAGAATCTTGGACTGAAAAGTGTTGTGATAAACTAATTCTGATCTAATCCAAGCCAAGTTTTTTTGTCTTTTTCACCTAACCTATTTAATTTTCAAGAACAACTATTAAAGTACATAGAGCAATTTATTTTAAAGTATATAGTTTGAAAAACAAAAATACATTTAAGAGTCTGCAAAGGTCTCTTTTTATAATCGTTTATCATGTTCAAACATGTGTCAAAACTGTTGTTTTTTATCAATTAAGAATGATAAATAGATAAAGCCCTTTGCCATGGGCATCCACGATTCCAACCAGTAATATCTACTCTTATTAAACGAGCAAATATTGTTTGTATATTTATTTAAATATATATATATATATATATATATTTGTATCATGGTTCTATTTTGAAAACGGCTCTACCGATTTTGATGAAACAAATTCTATTAACAAGTTTTGAGGATGAGAAAGCAATCTGGCTAGGTCTGGACCTCGACAAATTTAATCTTAATTGATCTTTTCTTGATTAAAGTAATTATTTATAGATAAAAATCTCAATAAAAAAGTTTGTTTACATTTTTTTCAATTATCTTTTATTTTTAATTGGTTTTTTAATTTTAAAACCCACTAATAGGTTATAGCAAATATTAATATATTATATTAAAATTAGGAATTTTTGTTTGTTTTTAATTAACAGGTGGGGGGGGGGGTCGGTAGGCTAGGCGGTAGCGTGACAGCGAGCTAACCAGGGGACCCGGGTTCGAATCCGACTCGAGGCAGCCAGCCAAAATCTGACCCCCGGGGGTAGAGACAAATTTTAAAAAATATAGCTAGTATCGTAATTGGGCTTATGGCTAGAAAGGCCGAAAAGCCAAAAAAAAAAAAAAAAAAAATTAACAGGTGTCTAAATCATAACATTACAGGTGTGTTTACAAATAAAGTGGTTGAAGTAGCTTTTTTTATATAACTTGGAAACAAATCTTATTTAATTTATGTTGTTGGGGGTCAGATAGGCTAGTCGGTAGCGTATCATCCTGCTAACCAAGTGGACCCGAGTTCGAATCCGACTCGAGGCATTCGGCTAAAATCTGACCCCCGGGGTAGAGACAAAATTTAAAAAATAAATAGTATCGTAAAATGGCTTATGGCTAGAAAGGCCGAAAAGCCAAAAAAAAAAAAAAATGTATGTTTTATTTCTTCGATTATTTTTTTTATTTTATTTATTATTATTTTCCTATTTATTTTTTTATAATGTTTATCAATATGAATGAATGTGGGCAAATTGGTGTACGAGTAAACAAATATACACATAATATGTAGACCATTAGAAAGCTAGAAATGCGTGGTGGAGTGGATGTGGGAGGTGCAGGAGGTGGGGTGCAGTTGTGGGGGATCCGGGGGTGGGAGGCGCGGTTGGGGTTGGGTGGGGCGGAGTGGCGGTGCAGTGGTGGTGGCGAGGTGTGTAATTTCGGGAAGGGGGGGGTCAGGGGTTACCGTGCATCGCTCGGTAGCTCCAGGTACTGTACTTCTGAGGGGTGAACCGCGTCCTAAAATCCTGTACACCTATTTCCACTTCCACTTTCATTTCCAAGTAGAAGACAATAGATTATTTAATAAATTCCAAAGTAATTCCAAAGACGGTGTACATCTAATTCCAATCGCGGTTCACCCCTCGTGTACTTCTATTCCAATTGATATGTTTCGGTTCTTTTAAAATATAAATTTGTTGTTTTCAATAAAGACTAAAAGAAAACGTACGTCTTAAGATATGCCAGACAGTTGTATAATTTAAATGAATATGATGAATAGTAATAGTTGTTTTTTTTTGACTATACAGGAATTGACGGGTAAAAGAAAAATATGTGAAGTCATCCTCTTTAGTGAAGCCGATTCATTTCAATAATCAATATTAACCTTAAGTGAAGTTATGAGCAAAAAAAAGCAAAAAAATCACCATACAGAGTGAATACTGACTGACTGGTTGGTCATGCATTATGCAAAATTGATAGAAAATTTTTCAATTACTGTACGGGAAAAAATTCATAAATATTATAAAGCAATATTCAGATTTTATCGTATATTATAAAAACTTTTATCATTATTAAGTAGATCATAAATGATAAAAATAAAATTAATGTTCGTAATAAACGTTAAAGTTGATTAAAACGAATTTAAAGAATATAACATCTGATCTATTCACTAGTAGCACTAAATAGTAACTAATTGTATGTTTCAATCTCGAATCAAATTTAGGTGATTTTTGTCAAATATTAAGTTAAATTAATATCTGAACTTAATATATTTATAACTTGAAATAATGAAGTTGAATAAATTTATAATTTTCTCATTAATATATTAAAGAATAATTAACACATTAATGAGAATTGTTTTGATCGCTCTTTTTAAACAAGATATATATCACGAGACTACTGCTGGTTGAAGCTATTGGAGTCTGCTGAGTTGATTGATTGATCTTTATTATTATTAGCCTTCTCGGCTATTTTTTTTTTACATTTATAGTTTTACATATAGTTTGACATATTAATTTACCATTTTAGGTACAAGTAATATAATTCTTCACATTAACAGTTTCAATATAATAGGACATATTAATGAAAAATGAAAAGTGGAACAGGTAAAGAAAAGAAAATACCTATGGTAGGTATTATGTCTCAACAGAATAAGAAAACACATCCCGGCCTATACAGCTTTCCTTGTCTACAGAACAATAACATCGCCACATTCCATGTACTGCCCGATAGTTCTGTATGTAAAACGGATTTTGACGGGCTACAAAAACCCCAGAATAAAGCAATGAGAAATATACTAAAGTGCAACAGGCACACCAAGCAAAACAATGTTTGGAGCATTTTAAAAGTTGTATTATATGATGTATAGCTACAATAGCTAATAAAGATTATTATCTTTGTAAAATGTATTCTTTTAATTTTCGTTTAAATATTATAAGACTGTCACATTGTTTTAACTCTGTTGGAATGTCATTATACATTTTTATGCCTTCATAAAATAAACTTTTTTGCGCACTTTTCGTTCTTCGAAATTGTATCATAATATTGTCTGCTTGCCTCGTTCGACCCCCCACTAATACTATTTTATTTCCTAATTCTATGGGCAGCATTCCCTTTATAATTTTAAAAATAAAAATACAAACATTATACATAGTACAACCTTTGCCTTATAACCATAAATTGCAATACTTGTAGCATTTCTTCCACCCTAGTATATCTATTACACTGTATTATTACTCTCATAGCTCGGTTTTGCATTATCTACAGCTTCGACCTCGGAGTCTTGAGTCTGGACCAAGAGAGAATGAAAAAGATATGATCCATTTAGCTATAATCCAACGTTATTATTGCTTATAGCCCGCATAACACTTGGATGGATCACCAAATTAAATCTGAGATGTTATATATTCAATCTCCCAGTCCAGAGCGCCTGATCTGTTAGCACGTATGTTAGGTGTTTGCCATTAATTAATTGTATGTTTCCTATATTTAATTCAATCGCGTATCAAATGTAGGTGATTTTTGTCAAATATTAAGTGAAAATAATCAGACTTAAGACTCAGCAGACTCCAATAGCTTCAACCAGCAGTAGTCTCGCGATATACTATTATATCTTGTTAAAATGCGTGATCAAAACAATTCTCGTTAATATGTTAATTATTCTTTAATATATTAATGAGAAAGTTATAAATTTATATAGTAACTACACTGTGGTGCAAAAAAAGTGGAACACTTAGAAAAATATAACATAATCGGTGTGAAAAGAGGGCCTGTCGCTGGTCTCGTTGACATCAACCCTTTTCCCGGAGACGTCTTCTAATACTCAAAACACTTAGGTTGACTTGTCGAGTTTGTAGAAGGTCCTGTTGAATTTGAGCTGATTTACAATACCGATCCCTCAATACCTCCAATAGTAGTAGTAACATAGGTCATCTCTTTCATTTGAAGCTCTAATCTAATTCGACCAGATCCCGGTCTCCTGGCATAAGAGTTTGTTTCTCTATATCGTTTGTGGATACTTCCAACCGATGCTTTAAGTCGTTGAGCGACATACCGATACGATCTTCCATCATTTATTAGAGTTACAACTTGAGCTACTTCCTCGGTCTTTAGAGGCATTATGCTTGGACAATATTTCAAATGAAATGAAATTAAAAGATGAGATATTCAAATCGAAACTGAGAAACATTAAAATATTCAATTTAATTCGATATTAGACGATAATCATTTAATACAATTCAAAAAGGGATCAGATTTCAAACCTGAAAATGTATGCTAGTTTAAATAAATTTAATTTTAAAGGGTTTAAATTAAACTAATACATTGTTTTCACTCTAAAAATGTTTAAAAATATTTGTACAATCATAGAATGTATTAAAAGTTTAAATAAAATATGTTTTTTCTGAAAATTATTTGAAAAAACTAAATTTTTCCACGTGTTCCATTTTTTTAACGCCACAGTGTATAATATAATAGAATCTATATAGAATTTAGAAAAATTAACTTTTTAAACGTTATAGTTTTAATTTCTTCTACCTTTTTTCCTTTTCAAAAAATAATAAAATAATTTTCTAAATATGTAGAATTAACATAAGAAATTATTCATTAAATTATTTAACTTTTGAGGTTCAAATTGATCTATATGTATAGATGCTATATATTATAGTAGTTACTATATATGTAGTTTCGAACTTTTTGCTACTTATAGGGTTGTCTTGGACTAGTTTTTAAGAAACGCTATTTTGACCTAAGACTTGAAATTTTACTAAAATCACTCATAATTAATTATAATTATTCATTGAACACGAATAAATAATACAATAAACTACAACGTTTCGATCGATTTATTCTGCGATCGTTCTCAAGTATGATCAGCACCCAATCCGATCGAAACGTCGTTGTTTATTCTATTATTTATTCGTGTTCAATAAATAATTATTATTAATTATAATGTGTGATTTAATATAGGTTCACATAAATTCCTTCCTATACAAGAAATCTTATATATAGGTCAATTTTTGCATATTATATAATTAAATAATTTTAGATTTTAACATTCGAATAATAAAACAGTACCTTCATCAAAATTCATCTTAATTGTATTTTGTCATTGGATTTTTTGATTATTTTGAATAGAAAATTTGTCAAAACAGTTTGAAGATATTTCCTTATTGAATTGAATAGAGGGGAAGTGAAGTACTCTATATATGTATATATGTAATATATGGTTTCTTGTCGGGGTGACCTTGCGAGGACAGTGACCTGAATTCGCCACCACCCCCGCACCAAGTAATGTTGTTGCCCTAGCCCACCCGGTTGCCATGGTTATACTTGCCATGCCAGGCTTACTAACAAATGGAATCTTAATCAGCCCAAACAGAGAGGCATTAAATGGAGCCATAACGAACCCCCTCAGAGAGCTACCATACATAAACAAAATACTTAGTTAGAAAAATACAATTTTAATTAGAAAGCCATGCAAAATAACATTTGAGTTGAAAAATAAAACCCTGTTTCAATGAAATTCATTTGAATGATCTACTAACATTTGTTTACTTAAAAATGAAGTACCTGGAGCCACCGAGCGATGCACGGTAACCAAATTAAAAAAATGCTTTCGAAAGTGGTTGAGATATGGTCTTTCCATAAAAGGTCAGACCCGGTGTGACGCCTAGCACTGAAATTTTATCCCTAAATTCCAGTGACTTTGAATCGAATGTTTATTTGGGAGGTTTCTGTCGACGCGCCTAGAAATAAGGCAACATTGAGTTTTCACTGCATTGAAGTTAACTAAGTTTTGGGATCCCCAGTTTTTAAGTCTGCCTAAGGTTAAATTTATTGAGGAGTCAATGTCTGCACATTTTTATGTGATGTAGGGGATTCATGTAGGGTGCTGTCATCTGCGTAACAATGTACCGGATTGGAGGGCAAGTTTAGAAGGTCGTTGATATAGATAAGAAAGTGCGTAGGGGAGATAACCGATCCCTGAGGAACACTAGCGTTGGTGTGGATGGATGAAGATGATATTCCATCGATGACAACCTTAATTCTAAGGTCTGAAAGAAAACTTTCTAACAACTTGCAGAGTTTCGGCGCAAGGCCGACGGAGATCAATTTGGCAAGAAGATTTTTGTGCCAGACCATATCGAAGGCTTTTGAGATATCTAAAGCTACCGCGACGGTCTCATTCCCGGCCTCCAGGGTTTTATTACAGGGATAGAGCCCTTTATTTGATTCCGAAGTTCTTCGCCTGCTGACTGTTCATGGCCTCTATTCGTTTATTACCAATGCACTGATTCCACCTATTTTTTTGATGTTGTCGGACATTCTAGGCCTTTCCAATCTACTTAACACTACTGATCATATTAGTATGGCAACAATGGCCATTCTAGTCATCATAATTCCTTATATTAAAATAAGGCATATTAGAATCATAAGTTGTAGGTGTTTTTTATTTTAATCCTGTTTTAGGTTCTTTCGGATGGTCATTAGAAATGGGTTCTTGAACACCACAAGTCATTGTTGATTCTCTTTCAATGTAACGTTCTGCTGGTATTAACACTGGATCCTCCCGTATCACACTCACTAAAGTCTATACAGATGAATATTATTAAAACCACCATTAAGTAAATAAGTATGGCCATCGGTATACTCGCCAAAGGCTAGTTACGCCTCTATATACAAATAATATAGTAAAAAATAGAAACAATTTCTAGAAGAAAAGAAAAAAATGAGGGTTATGTTTTGTTTTTGGCCAACTTTCCTCCCCTCCAGAGTGAGTTTAATACTCTCGCCTAGGGGATCGATATACCTAGAGAAACATGAGCGTGAGATAAGGTTACGTATCAAGACTTGACACGCAAAACTATAATAAATGTATATGTATTCTTATGTCGAATATATAATATATATAAATTGAATAAAAAAATAAAATACAATTCAATAAAAATTAATTTGAAAGAAATATTTTTAAAATGTAGCAGCCATATTGTGAGAAAAGGAGAATTCTTTAAAAGAACAGTACTTATAGGGTGGTCCAGAAAGAAATTCTTTTTGAAAATAGAAGAAAAACAAAACTATTATATTTAAAAGCGTTTAATCTTATACAATATAAAGTTTATTAAATGTAATTTTAGTTTTTGAAAATTAAATCATCAAGATTTTTTTTTTTTTTTAATGCAATCGAATGCAAGAAGGCGTGCACCAGTAAAGATGCAGCCCCTATGGATCTCGAAAGACCCTTGCATTACCGAAGAGAAGGGAAAGTTGATTAAGTGAGAGGGTGTAGACGTAGGTGTCTATGCACTCCGGTTTTGAAGGTTTGAAGATTATAGGTGCTGGGAAAGATGGAGGCTGGGAGAGAGTTTCAGTTCCTTGAAGTCATGGGGATATATGTATTGGCGAATGAAGTGGTCCGGCACTTTTCTAATTTGACCGCGAAAGAGTGTTGGGAGTCGGCAAAACGCGTGCTACGTGCAAATCATGCTTTGGGGGGAATTATTGATTTTATCTCATCAGAGCACCTGCCGTGATAGTATCTATAGAAAAGGGAAAGGGCAGAGACATCTCTTCGATGAGCCAGCGAGTCGAGGGAGTCGGTGAGGGTAGAATCGTCAATTAGTCTGAGGGCTCGTTTCTGAATTGCATCAAGGGTAGCAAGAGAATATTTTGAGGCTCCTCTCTATAGATGAGAGCCGTATTCGAGACAGGGGTGGATTTGGGCCTTGTAGAAGGTGAGAAGTTGTGGGGGTTTGTAAAATCGCTTGGACCTGAATAAGAAGCCAATCTTCCTTGCTGCAGATTTCGCCACAGAGGAGATGTGTTCATTCCAAGACAGGTCAGATGCGACAGAGACGCCCAACATGGATAGGCTATCACACATTTTCAGGGTATTCGAATCGAAGTGAATATCAGGGAAATCTTTATTTTCGCGCCTAGAAATTAGACAACATTGAGTCTTGTTTGAATTAAAGTTAACGAAGATGATGTCCTTGGCTGTTGCGACACTCTTCCAAACGGGCACCAAAATTTTTAAGAGTTTCTTTTGAAATGGCTTCCATTTCTTGCTGAATATTCAGCTTCAATTGCCGCAATGTTGTCGGATTATTAGCCTTGCTTATAAAGTGTCCCCATAAAAAGAAGTCTGCTGGACTTAAATAGGGACTACTCGGAGGCCAGGTTATGTCACCCCTCCGTTTGTCTCCCTTATCACGAGAATGCTCTCATTCGAAGTTTCAACAATCGCGAGGTTACAATCGAAACACATGGTTACAGCATGATGGAGACAAGTGTCACAATTGGAATGAGACCATGCGCGTGATAAGGGATATGTTTCCTCAGAAAGGGAGGGGTGACATAACCTGGCCTCCGAGGAGTCCCGATTTAAGTCCCGCAGACTTCTTTTTATGGGGACACCTTAAAAACAAGGTTTATCCGACAACATTGCGGCAATTGAAGCTGAATATTTATATAATTGAAGCCATTTCAAAATAAAATCTTAAAAGTTTTTCAAAATTTTCGTGCCCGTTTGGAAGAGTGTCGCAACAGCAAAGGACGTCATCTTGATGATTTAATTTTCAAAAACTAAAATTACATCTAACAAACTTTATATTGTATAAGATTAAGGTAGTTGTTCCGCCCTATGCGTTTTCTTAGGATTTTTCTGAAATTTAGATATATTTTTATTTAAATACTTCTGCATCGATTTATGGCAAAACGAAATTTATAAACAATACAGTTCCGGAGATATTTAATTTCAAAAATCGAGTTTTTCGGGCTCTTTAGCATTGCACTATACGGGATATCGGAAAATTTACATACATATTTAATAATAATTAAGAAACCGTTCTTACCATTTTTATAAAAAACTAAACCAACATTAAACAATAACCAATACATATTTAAGACAATTTTGATTCATAGTTACAACACAGTTTCTGAGATAATAAGGAATAAATAATGAAAAATTTATAAAAAAAATTCTCACTAAAAACATTTTGGCAACAGCGCATTTATTTAACCAGCGAAAGCTAGATTTTTTCAAAATTATAATTTTAATAAGGTGTAATGTAGGCGTTGATTACATTTGTTAAAAAATAACAAAACGATTTTTATAGAAATTTAAACTGTATTTAATCTGTAATTTTAATATAAAAATATTCAATCTCTTACAATGGTGCCAAATTTGTCAAACGAGCACGGGATTGGCTAGAATTGGTAAATAAACAGCAAAAAGTTTTGGGCTTATGATCTATGAATCCTTATTGCCTGTTCTATATATTCTAGCATTAACTTTTTGCTAGTATTGTCCCGAAACAACTACCCTAAACGCTTTTAAATATAATAGTTTTGTTTTCTTTCTGTTTACAAAAATAAATTTCTTTCTGGACCACCCTATACAATGTAATCGATCGAGTCTCACTTATTTAGTTTGCATTCCGTACTTGCTTATATATTAGGGTGAAGAAGTGAGACTTGAAAAATAAAAATTAAAGGGGCAGAACTTGAGGGGTGTATTCATTAAGCTGATAAGAGTAAAGCCGAAATAATGATTAAATGAGGGTGGCCTAATAACCTTTAAGTCAGAAAGTGAGTCAGGGGAACTTTGACCAGAGCTAGGGGATAATCAAAGGGTTGTATTATGGTAAACTAAAATAGAACATTTGGACAAGGAAGTACATACTGCAGTTCCTAAGTTATTTGATGATGAAAAATTTAAGAAGGAAAAAAAATTGGAATAAATTTAAAAATATATTTCAATTTATTCAATTATATTAAAAGTAAAAATATTAAATAGGTGCTTTTTTATTAAATTTTCCTTGGATTGAAAAGTAGTTTTGTTTAACTTAAATGTTAAAAAAATAAAAAATTATATTTGATTTAAAATAAGCTGACGTTATCTGATGTGGCCACCCACTTGACTTTACCATACAACCTTGCCCCTCACTTATATTTAATATTTAATAAAATTATTTATAATTATGTAGGGGAGGGGGGTTAGTTTTTCCATTTTTAGACTCCTGGGGTCCCACTGATTTTGTATAGAAAATTTGATTGAATTTGGGACAACAGCCTATATTTTCATTTTTGACCATGAACCCCCCCCCCCCCCCCCATTTTGGGCTGGTAGTTTTTGCATTTTTAGAGTTCGGGGGTCCCACTGATTATGTATAGAAAATTTGTTCTGTTTGGTAAATGGCCTAGATGTTCATTTTTTTGACCCCGCCCCCTCCCCATTTTGGGCGGTTAGTTTTTGCATTTTTAGACTTCTGGGATCCCACTGATTATGTATACAAAATTTGGATGAGTTTGCTCAAATGACCTAGATTTTTAATTTTTATCCTCCCCCTCCACCCACCTTAATTTTGGGTCGATATGCACCAACATCTAATCAGCTCTTAATCTCAATGGACCAAAACTACATGTGAAATTTGATTTTGATATTCACACTAGTTTTTGAGCAAGCTCGTCCACAAAAATTTGGTAACGCACAGACTAACAGACAACCAGACTAACAGACATTTTGACAAAACAATTGTTATCTCAAAAAATATAATTTTTTCGATGTTCACTTATTGAAGCTTTTTTGTAGAGCGAAATGCCATGGTTTCCCTCAATTTTTTTAATCAAAATAGTTTCAGCCATTTTTGAGATATTTCGAAAAAAAGAAGGAAAAAAACCTTAAATCTTAAAACTTAATCCAATAAAAAAAGACAGTACATTGTACCGGATACCTAACCAATTTTTAAAGGCTTGTACTAATGACATATTTAGTCATCAATTTAAAAATATATAGTTATTAGTAATTTTAGTAACTTCCAAGTACTTTCAAATATTTCCAAGTACTTCCAAATATTTCCACATACTTCCAAATATTTCCAAGTACTTCCAAAATACTTCCATAGAGGTTTACACCTACTTCCAATCACGGATCACCTCTTGGTTTTTGCATTTCTAGACTTTTGGGGGTCTGTATCGTATACAAAATTTTGTTGAGATTGGATGAAAGGGCTAGAATTTTCATTTTTGACCGCACCCCCCTTTTTTTAAAAAGAAAATTTATTCTATATATATTCTTTACAAAATATATTGAGATTTTTTCTACTATTTAAATTTTTTCATTTTGTTATGTGGGAGATCTTTATTCCCCAACCTGTATTTAAATTTATAACTATGGGGCTTTGTCTCCTAGCCGCTAGAAGTTTGAACCCACATCCCCAAAATGTGAGGACTTTCCCCCAATATATTTTAAAAATACAATGAAATCAAAAATATAAAAATGAATCGTTATTAAATTGGGGTGGTTACCACCCTAATCACCACATTTACAATAAAATAAATAAATTGGAAATATAAAAATGAGAAAAAAACTTAATTCGATAAAAAATACAATACACAAAAGACAACAACAATACATTGTACCGATTACTTAGCCGATTTTATTCTACTAATGACGTATTTAGCCATCAATTTAAAAACAAATAGTTATTAGTAAATTTAGTTCAGATGAGGGGGGGGGTAATAAATGTAACTTCTTCAGGAGTGGAAAGAAACTTAAGAAGAGACTTTCCCCTTAAAGTTCATACCACATCCAATGTTGTTAATATTGAGGATTCTTCCGAACCGGTTCATTCAACGAGAGTGACTCGTTGTTGACGCAATGGGCCGGCCATAATATTTTAAAATAACACTCGATTATCAGGTTTAGCGCAGTCGATTGTGAAACACGGACTTAATTTCATGCAACACTCGCGAGTTTGGTGTTAAATTATGACACGAACAAATACTGATTGATTAACTTTGATGTTTATGGCTGCTCACCTTTAACGAACTTCACTGTTTGACATTCAAAGAAAATAAACGCTTATTCTTTCTAAACAGAGCCGGCCAGCCAATGTAGTTTTTAGTACTTGTAGCGATAACGTTACCTGTAAACACACAAACAGAGAGTTTAATAAAGATTCCAAAAGCAATATTTAATCACAAATAATTATTTATTCGATTAGATAGATTTATATAACAAACAGGTCAAAAAGCAAATACTATTTCTACAATAAAGATAATATTTTCATAATTAGTAGATCTGTATGCAGAGCACGAAAGGTGGATCCCAGAGGACAAGAGAAGGTTAATATATTTGCGCAATATATAATACATTCTTCTTTAAAAATATTCTTTATTTTCTAATATAAAAGAATTATTTTAAATACATATATTCATATTAATACTTGAAAACACTAGTAAACAAATTGTGACATTTATTGCTAATAGTTAATTGAACCAGGTATGTGGAAGCACGTCTGCTAGAGAATGCAATTCAATTTAACGAGTCTATATACAAATGCAAGCAAAATATGTTACCATTTGATTGGTAATCTACTTTTATTAAACGAGCAAAAATTGTATTTTATATATATATATATATATATATATATATATATTTGTTTGTATATATATATATTTGTATCTTAGTTCTATTTTGAAAACGGGTCTACCGATTTTGATGAAACAAAATCTATTAACAAGTTTTGAGGACGAGAAAGCGATCTGGCTAGGTCTGGACCTCGATATATTTAATCTTAATTGATCTTTTCTTAATTAAAGTAATTATTGATAAATGAAAATCTCAATAAAAAAGTTTGTTTACATTTTTTTCAATTATCTTTTATTTTTAATTGGTTTTTTAATTTTAAAACCCACTAATGGGTTATAGCAAATATTAATATATATATTAAAGTTAGGAATTTTCGTTTGTTTTTAATTAACAGGTGTCTACATCATAACATTACAGGTGTGTTTACAAATAAAGTGGTTGAAGTGGCTTTTTTTATATAACTTGGAAACATATCTTATTTAATTTTATGTTTTTATTTCAGATCCTTTACGATTATTTTTTTATTATTATTTTTCTATTTATTTTTTTATAATGTTTATCAAAATGAACGAATGTGGGCGAATTGGTGTACGAGAAAACAAATATAACATAATATGTAGACCATTAGAAAGCTAGAAATGTAAAGCTGGGTGCGGAGTGGGGTGGATGTGGTAGGTGCAGGAGATGGGGTGCAGTTATGGGGGATCCGGGGGTGGGAGGCGCGGTTGGGGCGGGGTGGGCCGGCGGGGGGTGCAATGCTGGGGACGAGGTGTGTGGTTTCGGGAGGGGGGGTCAGGGGTTACCGTGCATCGCTCGGTGGCTTTAGGTACTATGACGTTATACATAAAAAAGCCAACAATAGAGAGGTAGGTAATTTCATAAAATCACTCACTCATCCAAAATTAAGTCATAAGTTCAATAAAATAAATTTATTAACACAGGAGATTTTTAACGGGTTATAGTGGTGTTTCACAAAGAGGAAATAAAAATTAAAAAAATTAAAAATTTCTTTAATTATATTTTTGGAGATTTTTAATTTTTCTCTATACCTATTTCGGGTTACGAGCCCATCATCAGGAGGTTAACAAAAGATTGACGACCTTTTCCTTAAATTTTATAAATTTATTAAATGTAACCTCTGTTCAAGATTTTTATAATCTGCATAAGATTCTGATCAAGAACATTTTTTATTTAACTGTTTGATTTAAAACAATTATCTGATGGCTGAAAGTCCAGGGATGGATGAATAAAAAAAAATTTTAAAAAATAATAAATTTTTTTTTTTGACTTTTCGGCCTTTCTAGCCATAAGCCTAATTACGATACTAGTTATATATTTTTTTTAAATTTGTCTCTACCCCCGGGGGTCAGATTTTAGCTGGATGCCTCGAGTCGGATTCGAACCCAGGTCCTCTGGTTAGCTCGCTGTCACGCTACCGCCTAGCCTATCTGACCCCCCAATAAAAAGATTAACAATGTTCAATATAGATATCAATTAATTGTTTAATAAATAAACAAAACCTTTTATTTATATTTCATGACAATTGACAACTAACCTATATAGTGGAGAGTTGCCTATATTGTACCATTTTATATATATATTTTTTTTTTACAAAAAAGTATTCAGAATAATTTGATAATATTATATCAAGTGATTCGTTATACATGTAACCTTATTTTTTTAGTTTGAAAAATTACATAATTTATAAATTTATTTAAGTTGTAATTGGACTCTTCAAACGGTACGAATTAGGAAACCGGTTTCCTAAATCGTACATGGTATACTGTGATAAGGAGAAACATTAAAAAATAATTTGTATGCAAAGAACAAAATTTACCCTGTATATTGAAGTAGTTTACAGTATTTTACTAAATATTTAAGTGGTACGATTTAGGCGATGGTACGATATAGGCAACCCTCCCCTAATTTGGATATTTGTGTTCCAAGTTTGTAATTTCAGCCACAATAGATAGATATATTTTCTCTAATTTCAAACAAATAATTAAAAGATTATAATATTGAATGGAATATAGTCTTTTTATAATAATTAATTAATTATTTAATAAATAAACAAAACCTTTTATTTATGGTATATTTCATGACAAGTGAAAACTAACCTATATAATAAATTGGATACGTGTGTTCCAAGTTTGCAATTTCAGCCACAATAGATAGATAGATTTTCTCCAATTTCAAACAAATAATTAAAAGATTATAATATTGAATGTAATATAGTTTTTTTATAATAATTAATTAATTATTTAATAAAATTGTATACTTGAATTTTAGTATACACGAAAAGAAACTTAACCTGTTCAAGATTTTTATAATCTGAACAAGATTCTGATCAAGAGCATTTTCAATTTAACTGTTTGATTTGAAATAATAATAAATCAAATTAACAATGTTCAATATAGATGTCGATTAATTATTTAGTAAATAAACAAAACCTTTTATTTATGGTATATTTCATGATAAGTGAAAACTAACCTATATAATAAATTTGATACGTGTGTTCCAAGTTTGCAATTTCAGCCACAATAGATAGATATATTTTCAGTAATAATGGATATTACCTGGCCACCGAGCGATGCTCGGTAAATTTTTGCTTCAGTTAATAGCTATATATTAATCTCCCGAAACCCTCCTCGCCCCCCGGACCCCCAAAACTTCACCCACCTCCTGCACCCCCACATCTACCCCCGCCCACGCACCCAGTTTTTGCATTTCTAGCCTTCAGTGGCCCACAGATTATGTGTATATAGGTATATAAATAAATACGGTATAATTATTTTTTTTAATTAAATAACACTTTTTGAGTTCATCAATTAAATTGTCAAATTAATATTTGTGGGATTTAAAACTCGATTTTTAATCAATAAAATTGCCCAATTTTTAATATATAATAATAATTGTAATAATCTTATTGTGGGATATAAAATTAAAAAACCAATTATTTATTAAAAGGAAATTGAATAAAAATGTAATTATACATTTTTATCGAGACAACCACCTGTGAATAATTGTTTCAATCAACAAAAAACCCATCAAAAACAACTTAGCCGAAGATGAGACCGAGACAGATCGAATGTCCAACACAAAACCCTCCTAGCCCGTGAATTTCATCCAAATCGTTAGAGCCGTTTTCGAGAAACCGATTGGATATATATATATATATAAATTTAAAATTCCCACCTTTTAAATTCAACATCTTAATTTGGTTTCGTAAAGTTACTAACTTGATCTCCCTAGAACAATAATTGGTTAATGTTTAAACTCTTAAGACATGTCATTATATATTACATTTATACATTAAAAGATAATCAGTTATTTAAAAAAACCTGTTGCTATTTGAAATCTACGAATAAAATAACTAATTATTCTATTCTAATATTGTTTTAGGTAAGATAACTCAAATTAAGATTATATGTCTATATTTTTGTAAATACGATTTAATTTAATAAAATCTAATATTGTTTTAGCAATCGAATAAAGTTGTTTTATTTGCAAACTTACAAATAGAATAATTGTTTAATAATGGCAACAAATAAACTATTTGTTCATATTATCAAAAAAGAAGAAACATTGTATCACGTGGCGGCGATTTCAGAGGATAAGATCACCTGGTATAGTATACCAGAAGAAGAACGTGACCTCGAAAAACATATGTTGATAAAAGAAAATAAAAATGTTCAAAATAGTTTAAAAACTATTTCGAAAATAGGAGGATTCCGGAAATTAGGAATTAATTTCTCGAAAGAAATGAACATTTTTTACTGCGATGATGAAGGAAATTTCTCAAACTACGACGAACTTGAAGAAGAAAACAAAACAAAAAGTGAAATAAAACATAATAATGTCTTATTAAAGAAGATTGAAGAGTTAGAAAAAAATAGAAGAACAAACACAACCAAACGTAAGTGACATAAAAAATAAATTTTTATTGGAAACATTTAATGGTAAACAAGAAGCAAAAAGCTGGATTCAAAATTTTGAAAAAGAATGCAGAAGATTTAATATAAATTCAAATGAAAGAAAAATAGAAATTTTAAAACAATTTCTAGAAGGAAATCCTTTAGAATGGTACCAGGCCAATATACATTTAAAAATCGGAGAAATAGAAGATAATATCAAGGTAATAGTCGTAAAGAATAATAATTTCAATTATAATCTATTACTAGGATTAGACGCAATCCAGAAATTTAACCTAATCCAAGATGAAAATTTGCAAATCAAACAAAAATGGAAAGGAAACATAATAAATATAGAAAAGATGAAAGAAGAAGAAGAATTACAAATCAATGTTACAGAAGATAACCCAGGAGTTAATGAAGACTTTATAGGAAATTACTTAAAAGAAGAATTAAAACATTTAGATCAAGAGAAAGGATGGAAGACAGAAACATTAATAAGGGAATACCCTGAGTGTTTCGCTAAAGATAAATTTGACGTTGGGTCAATGGGAGACACCGAAGCACAAGTAAAATTAAAAGAAGACAAATACGTTTCAAAGAAGCCATATAGATGTTCTTTCCCAGATAGAAAAGAAATAGAATTTCAGATATCAAAACTTTTAGAAAAGGGAATGATAGAAGAATCCAATTCACCATTCGCATCCCCAGTAACATTGGCTTTCAAAAAAGAAGACGGTAGAAGAACTCGTTTAGTTGTTGACTACTCAGAATTAAACAAAATAATTGTCCCAGAAGCTCAACCATTCCCAAGAATTGATGATCTAGTGGAAAATGTAAACGATTGTAAATGGTTCACGGCAGTGGATATAAACTCGGCATTCTGGTCAATCCCAATAAGACTGAAAGATCGAAAAAAGTTGGCATTTATAACCCAGAAAGGTCATTGGCAATGGAAAGTACTCCCGTTTGGTTACAAAAACTCACCAGCTGTATTCCAAAGAGCGTTAGCAAATATAATCAGAAAAAATAATTTGGAGGAATTTTGTGTCAATTATATTGATGATATATTAATATTTTCCAAATCATTTAACGATCATTTAAGACATATTCGCTTACTTTTTGAAGCTTTAAAAAAGAAGGGGTCAAATTAAAACTAATAAAATGTAATTTTGCTAGGCAATCTATAAAATTTTTAGGTCATGTAATTGAAAACGGAAAAGTTCATCCCATAAATGACAATTTAGTGGCAATTAAAGACTTTGAACGTCCAAAAACCAAAAAGAATGTACGCCAGATACTTGGTAAGATAAATTTTTACCGAAGATTCATAGACCACTGTACCCAAAGGCTAGCACCATTACACAACTTATTGAAGAAAGACATAAAATTTGAATGGACAGACGAATGTGAAAACTCCTTTAACGATATCAAATCATACTTATGCTCATCACCTATCTTGGCGATTTATGACAGACAAAAAGATATCGTTATAGAAGTAGACGCGAGTCGACTGGGATTAGGAGCGGTGATAAAACAAACCCAAGATGATGGATTATTACACCCAATCGGATACTTTTCCAAGAAGTTAACACCAAGCCAGATGAAAAAAGAAATAATTTACTTAGAGTGTTTAGCGATGAAAGAAGCAATTCGATACTGGCAATACTACTTAATTGGAAAAGAATTTATAGTAACATCAGATCACAAACCTCTCCTGAATCTCAAATCAAAATCCAGAGCAGATGAACCATTGGGCGACTTAATTTTATATTTATCTCAATATAACTTCAAAATAATTTATAAAAAAGGTAGAGAAAACATAGAAGCAGATGCATTATCGAGAAATCCGATCCTGGAAAGTTTTGAAAATGAAGATGATTGTTTAAAAACAGTAAATATGATACAGTTAGAAGAAATAAGGGAAGATCAGATGAAAATAAAAGACGAAATTAAAAACGAAAAACATGTAAAAAAAGAAGGTGATATTAGTTTCAAAATCAAGAAAAATAAGAAGAGAATTTACATATCAGAAGAATTTGGTTTACATTTAGTAGAAAAAATACATAAATTTTATGGTCATATTGGAAGCAAGCAAATAACAGAAAAATTAAGACCACACTATTTCTTCAAGAATATGGATAGAATAGTTAACGATTACTGTAGGAGTTGCGAGATTTGTATAAGAAATAAAACCAGAAGAATAAGACCTATAGGTAATTTGTCAAAACTGGGCCCAGCAAAGGCTCCATTTGAGATTATGTCTTTAGATACTATAGGTGGTTTTGGAGGAAACAAATCAACAAAAAAATACATGCATCTATTGGTAGATCATTTCACCAGATATGCATGGATTCTAACATCAAAAGAACAAACTACAGAAAATTTTATAAAGTTAATACAGCCAATTGCAAGAGAAAATAAAATCAAGCAATTAATGGTTGATCAATTTGGAGCTTTCAACTCAAGAAAATTTAAAGATTATTTGAAGAAACTAAATATTGAATTGATTTTTACCTCAGTGGATAATCCACAGTCGAATGGTCTTAATGAGAGACTGAATCAGACATTAGTCAATAGAATCCGCTGTAAAATAAACGATGAAGAATATAATGAATCATGGACAAAACTGGCAGAAATATGCACGGAAGAATATAACAAAACAACTCACACTTCTACGAAATTTGCACCGGCATATTTATTATATGGAGAACGTACAGATATTATTCCGAGTGAATTACAAGAAAAAAGAAATTTAGAAGAAGATAGAAGAAAAGCATTTGAAAATTCAGAAGAAAATTTCGCGAGAAACAAAAGAAGAATAGACGAAAATAGGTCGGAACACGAATTTAAAGAAGGAGACTTAGTTTTTGTCTCAAATGGGAACAAACTAAATAGGAATAAGCTAGAAGAGATTCGAAAAGGGCCATTCAAGATAAAGAAGAAAGTATCCAAGACAACATATGAAATAGAGGACGGCAAGAAACATAAAGAAGGAAGCAGATATCACAGTAATAAGTTGATACCCTACTCTTTTAATACTGCTGTATAAAAGAGTCATCGACCAGGGAAGATATAAATTTAAAATTCCCACCTTTTAAATTCAACATCTTAATTTGGTTTCGTAAAGTTACTAACTTGATCTCCCTAGAACAATAATTGGTTAATGTTTAAACTCTTAAGACATGTCATTATATATTACATTTATACATTAAAAGATAATCAGTTATTTAAAAAAACCTGTTGCTATTTGAAATCTACGAATAAAATAACTAATTATTCTATTCTAATATTGTTTTAGGTAAGATAACTCAAATTAAGATTATATGTCAATATTTTTGTAAATACGATTTAATTTAATAAAATCTAATATTGTTTTAGCAATCGAATAAAGTTGTTTTATTTGCAAACTTACATATATATATATATATACAATTTTTGCTCGTTTAATATAATAAGATAAGATAAGATATTTTATCCAATCTCAAACAAATTATTAAAATATTATAATAATGAATAGAATATAGTCTTTTTTATAATTTAATAAAAACTATATACTTGAATTTCAGTAAATTCGAAAAGGAATAACATAATTATCAAGAAATTTCCATAAACATTTTCTGAATAAATTTATGAGACAAACATAAGTAAGCCGGAATCACTAAGATGATCAATTCTTATGTAAACTTTAAATTCTTGGTCGAATCGTTGAAGAATTTTATTTGAGCAGAAAAAAGTATGTATAGTCAAGGTTATCCTAATTCCGCATTTTATTTCACAGATACCTACTATTGTTAGGTGTGGTGCTTTGTGCGCCCCCCATCAAGTCGATGGGGTCCTAACAATCTTGCGTACGCAGAGTTGTAGGTTGCGTATTCATATAGGGTGTGTGCAGGGGAGGGGCTGCCGGTTATTATTTGGCCCCTCTAGATTCGAGTGTCCGAATCCGTTAGCTAACCCTCAGTCGAAGCGAGCCGCTTATATTATAGCATGGGTGAATATATTTCCCTCATGCAAAAGCGACTCAACGATCCGACTGAGTCATCTAGCGGCCGTTGCTCAAGGCTCGTCGCCATGCGCAAGAGTGGGCCGCGGGCCGCCACACCACACCCCTTCTTTCTTGTGTGATTGCTTATTACCGACCAAGTCGGCCGGGCAAGGCTCTATCCACCAAGCTGGTGGGTCAAGAGGCTGCTTGCTTTGCAATCACGTCGGGCGGTCACCAGATATTGTTAGGTGTGGTGCTTTGTGCGCCCCCCATCAAGTCGATGGGGTCCTAACAATCTTGCGTACGCAGAGTTGTAGGTTGCGTATTCATATAGGGTGTGTGCAGGGGAGGGGCTGCCGGTTATTATTTGGCCCCTCTAGATTCGAGTGTCCGAATCCGTTAGCTAACCCTCAGTCGAAGCGAGCCGCTTATATTATAGCATGGGTGAATATATTCCCCTCATGCAAAAGCGACTCAACGATCCGACTGAGTCATCTAGCGGCCGTTGCTCAAGGCTCGTTGCCCTGCGCAAGAGTGGGCCGCGGGCCGCCACACCTACCTACCATATATCTGCGTCGGAAAAAGTTTCTAAACAAGAGCTCATCCCCAAGAAACAAATTTTTGATGCAAAGATCGATATGTGCAGAAATCACGGCGCTATTACAAGATTTTCCAATTGGTTGAACAAAAGAAATACTCGATTATCAGAATACCCAATCAAATTAGAAACAAATCCAACAAAGGTAGTTTTACTAATTTGTTTATATCGTTGACTTTTGAATTTTTATCATTTACCCCGTTCGACAATCCTAATTCCTAGAAAAGACAGGTCCAAAATTATTTTGACTAGGATATCTAGTTTTTTCTAGAGTACAAGAGTTATAAATAAATAAATAAATAAATAAATCTTTATTCCTCGACCTGCTTAGAGGCACAAGTCCTCGGTGGCTAGGTCCTCCAAACATCAATACAATCTAGCTACAATACATTAATAAACATCAATACAAATTAATTACAACAATTTAAAAAATAATAAACAAGTAAAAAAAAAAAATAAAAAATAAAAAAATAGAAATGTATGCTCATTAATAAATAACATGACCATAGATTTCCATCAAAAAACAAAAAGTAATTTAAAAATTCCGCGCAAAAACCCGATACCAGGAGCAAGCGACGCATTAGCCATCCCGGCATTTGCCATAAGTTGTTAAGGAAACCTGGTCAAAACCTTAACAAGGATGGTATGACCTTTCTCTACCTCACCTAATCTCTGCTTGTGAGAACTAAATAAAATTTTGCACAACTCTAGGACATTAGGACTTGACAAAATTTATAATTGATTTAATCATAGGGGGCAGAGGACTATAATCCCAAGTAGTAACAGACAGATTGTTCCACAAATCAATGCCAGATCCTACAATTGAATGTAAACCGATATTTTTCAAGAATCTTGGCTTACGAATCTTTTTTCTATGATCAGCTCTACCTAAATAATTTGGTTCCTGAAATCTATTCGTTATTTCCTCCCAACTCCTAAAACCCTCATAGGCTTTGAAAATCACTTTCAATTTAGCCCATTCCCTTCTCTCCAATAAGCTAGACCATCCTAATTCATTAATCATTGAAGTGACACTACTAAACCTATCAAATTTACCAAAACAAATCTAGCCGCCCTCCTTTGTACCATATCAATTTTTCTCTCTAATCGTTGTGGATGTTTGTCCCAAACCACAGAACAGTTAACTTATAAATTTTACAAATTATCACTCGTTAATTTTAAAAATAACTAGAAAGATCAGCAGGACAAACATCTATCAAAATTTTTTATGGGCGTGAATTTAAAATTTTTCAAAGATATATGCGTTTGTCTCCGTGTGTTTTTAGAAAAAAGTGATCATCAGGGCAAGTGGCTTAAGTTTTAACGTCATTTAAAAAATAAAATAAAATAACTTTTCAATTATCAAGCTAGCCATTTGATAAAATACGAATCGTTAAATAAATTTATACCATTTCAGAAGTAAAAATTCAGTATGTTGACCATCAAATGGTAGAATAAGATTGATTCTCATTTGCCTCCACCATCATCTATCTGTTTAATTACATTTTTATATCTTATTTTCTGGAATCTATTTTATAGACCATATAATTTAACGATTTAACTTTAAAAAAAAAAGAGATAGAAAAAGAGACTTTTAAAAATGCTTTATAGTAAATTTAATTTGCCAATTCCAAATATATAATAATAATAATAATAATTAAAGTTTCGGGAAAACTTAATTTTCATCAATAATTCTTTGAATGTGTTTATATTTTCTTTTAGAAAAATTTCGAGAGGTAAGTAATTGGTTTTTCGCAAACAACATTTTGCTATTTATAGAACATAAAATTGGATCTTTTCTCATTTAAATAGAATACAGTGAAACCCTTCAAATCCGAACTATATCCTAGAGCTCTAGCCTGTTCGGATTTCAATTTGTTCGGATTAGCCAAAAGCAGCTTTGACAATTGAAGATAACTGATATCAAGTGAAAGATTAAGTGATATTTTGTGTGTTTCTATTATTATTTCATTGTTTTTTCAAAGCGATTAACCAGAGGGGTGAACCGTGATTGGAATTAGGTGTACACCGTGTTTGGAATTATTTGGAATTACTTTGGAATTCATTAGATAATCTATTGTCATCTACTTGGAAATGAAAGTGGAAGTGGAAGTAGGTGTACATGATTTTAGGACGCGGTTCACCACTCGGATTAACCTAAAGAATTTCAATAACCAACTTTTACCGTTTTTCAATCCTGGATGAAATAAGTATGTATAGACATATTTACACTTTGTTAGGTAAGCTAACTGTACTTCTTAGTTAATTTTTCAACTAATTATGTAAAATAAGGTTATAATGTAGAATATAATACATAATTGTTTTATGACTAAATAAATAAGTTTCGGTTTCCCGGGATTTCGGATTTCCGGGGTTCGGATTTGAGGGGTTTCACTGTCTATTAAAAAGCCGTATTTAGGATGTCGCCTAGAGATAAATTAGTAATTCCTAATCTTTGGTTATTAACGATCTCCATATGTTGTAGATAAGTACAAGTACACATTTTAAAATGCATTTAATTAATGTTTAAAAAAATTTAAACTCTAGTAAACTCATTTGTCGGATGTTAATAGTTATAACTACAAGAAAAAAAAATTTAAAGGGCATCTTCTCTCCGAAACATCACTAATTTGTTATTAAACCAAAGATAAAATATCTGTGTCTTTTGTTACTATAAATAAATATAAATAATACTTATAAGAGGGTGTCAAATTTTATTATTTATTGTAACAAAAGACAATCTTGATTATTTCAGATATATGATCTTTTATTTAATAACAAATTAATGATGGTTCGGTGAGAGAATATGTCCTTTAAAATGTTTTTTCTTGTAGTTATAACAATTAACATCTGACAAATGAATTTATAAAATGAGCCACTGAAGAAGTTAGAAATCATTGAAGAAATGTTTAGCACATTTAATTAAAAAAAAAAAAATACTCTGCGTTTAATTTAAAAATCTTATCCAAATCCCTACGATCCCTATTACAAATTAAAAATAAAAATATGCATTCTCAGGAATTATTTAACGGATTATAGTGGTGTTTCACAAAGTGGAAATAAAATTAAAATAAACTGCAACGGATCGTTGCTAAACTTTATCCAAATTCATTTGAAATATTAATATGTTCTAGAGTAAAGTACTTTAAAATATAATTTTACTAAAAACTTTATTTAATCTTTTTGTGGTCCCCAAGGTACTTAATTAGGATATTAAATTTCATCAAAATTGGTTAAGTCATTTTCAAGATATTTAGAAAAAACTAAAAAAGTACTGAAATAAAGTACTAATGTTTGTGGACCGATATGTACCAAAAACTAATCAGCGCTTCATTTTGTTAAAATACTGGTAGGTTTTCAATTTCAATTCAATCGGTGCAACGGTGTGGAAAAATTCGTGGACGAAAAAAACGATAACACACATCCATCCATCCATCCATCCGCACGCACTTCCAAAAAAAATGGCACTTTTTGGCCTCTCGACGAGATTCCAGGTAATTTTTGGCAAAACCGTCACGTGCTAAAATTCAATCTAATTGAATACTTCAATTTGTGACCTTAATTGAGTCCATGGGTTCCGTAGTCTTTACCTGAGGACCCTTTGAAGTCGCGCTTGCCGCGAGAGCGATTACAATACTTTCCCCATGCTTCGCATTGGATAAAGTAAAAATTAAAAAATCTTTTAAATTGAGATTTTTTATTTATCTCTTTACATATTTCGGGCTATGAACCCTTCATCAGGAGGCTTAACAAAAAACTGATGCATGAAACATTTGCATTCTTATAAATACTGTACTGTCTTAAATAAATATACGAATCAATCAATAAATAAATAGTTGACTTAAAAAAAAATAAAAATAATAATTAAAGTTTCGTGAAAACTTAATTTTCTTCAATATTTTCTTTGAATATACTTATATATTTTCTTTTAGAAAAATCTCGAAAGGTAATTGGTTTTTCACAGACAACGTTTTCCTTTTTATAGAACATAAAATTATATCTTTTCTCATTTAAATGGAATATATTAAAAAGCCGTATTTAGGGTGTCACGTAGAGATAAATTACTAAATAAGAGACAGGTAGTTGCGGTGTTGTGTATTTTCTAGAGAAGGGAGAATAATTGAAGAACATTGATTTCCAATTAAATGTAAAGGTATGGAAGATGAGGAATATTGTTGTGTGGAGATTTTTTCTTCTTATTCAAGGATGTTCATTTGAATACAATAAAAATTAGAAATATTTAATAAGCTAGGGGAAAAAAAGAAGGTAGAACAAAAAAAATAAGTACATGGGAAAGCAAGAGAGGCTAGACATGTTCGATGTTCGATGTTGAACATTATACTAAAAACAGGAGAAATAAAGGGTTATAATTGAAAAAAAAAAGAGTAAGCCGCATCCGCATAAGCTCGGGGGGAAAGTGAAACTTTAATTTTAAAACCCACTAATAGCTCATGACAAATAAAATTTATTAAAATTAGGAAATTTAATTTATTATTTTAGGTATTGAAAAATGGGGGGATAGACTGAATAAAGGAATAATTGGATTATCGGAAAAGAGGTTTTTTTACTTAATTAGTTTTTTCGCTTATTAAAAACAAGGACTAAAAAGATGAACAAGGACACTCGATGGTGGAGAAGTAATCTCCGGAGTCGAAGCTCAAAACAATGTATACATTAATTCATGTAAAATAATTGGTTTAATAAAATTATTATTTTAATACCCACTAATAGAAAAATACAATCAATTAAAATTAGGAAATTTAAATTATTATTTAAAAAACCCACTAATAGAAAAATACAATCAATTAAAATTAGAAAAAAAATAGTTTTTGCTTTTTAGACTTCTGGGATCCCATTGATTATGTATACAAAATTTGGTTGAGTTTGGTCAAACGGCAAAGATTTTAATTTTTTGACCATTCACCCCCCCCCCCTTCCCCCATTTTGGGCGGTTAGTTTTTGCATTTTTAGAGTTATGGGGGTCCACTGATTATGTATGGTTGAGTTTGCTCAAACGGCCTAGATTTTTAATTTTTACCCCCCTCCCCATTTTGGGCGGTTAGTTTTTCTATTTTTAGTCTTCTGGGGTCCCACTGATTATGTGTACAAAATTTGGTTGAGTTTGGTTAAATGGCCTAGATATTAATTTTTTGACCCAGCACCCCCTCCCCCCATTTTGGGTGGTTAGTTTTTGTATTTTAGACTTCTGGTGTCCCATTGATTATGTATACAATATTTGGTTGAGTTTGGTCAAATGGCATAGATTTTTAATTTTTAACCCCCCCTCCACCCCCCTTAATTTTGGGTCGATATGCACCAAAATCTAATCAGCTCTTAATCTCAATGGACCAAAACAACGTGTGAAATTTGGTTTCGATATTCACACTTGTTTTTGAGCTAGCTCGTCCACAAAAATTTGGTAACGCACAGACTAACAGACATTTTGATAAAACAATTATTATCTCAAAAAATATAATTTTTTCGATGTTCACTTATAAGAGCTTTTTTGTAGAGCGAAATACCATAGTTTCGCTCAATTTTTTTAATCGAAATAGTTTTGAGATATTTTGAAAAAAAGAAAGAAAAAAAAACACTTTTTTCATGCACGATTACAATACTTGACCATACCCTGTATGGTAAAGTAAAAATCTTAATAATTCGAATTTTTTTCTTTCCCCTTGATAATTCAAACTTCTTGATAATTCAAAGTGATAAGAAGCTCAAGATTCATAGTTTATCTTGCTGATCAGTCTCCCAAAAATTGAGTTCTAGAATGTTCTCTGAATTTCTTCCTTAAGATTAAATTAATTTAAAGGGTGTACTGAGTCACACAGTCTGACCTATTGGATTTTTTCCATTCTTCATTTTTTGAATTACTCTAGCAGCGTTCTCTTCGAGTTACTTCTTGATTGTTAAGTTGCCTTATCTGCCCAGGTCTATCTCCACATTCTTATCTAAATCCACATTTCTGTTGCTTAAATTCCTCTTGTTTACATAAAGTCAACGTTTAAAATTCATCAAGGTTAATAACATTCGGTTCTTTTCATATTCAAATTTATTTGTCCATAGAAGTGATTTGTCGCCAGGGTCCTCTGCTGCAGCATGGATGATGACCTCTTGAAAAGTGATTTTAGTCATAATATAATTAAATATATACTTAGTCGGTCACCTTTTCAGGGACTTTCCACTCAAATCGTTTGCCTTGCATATGACCTTTATCAAATGAGAAATTCTAGATCACCGGTGCCCAACCTACGGCCCGCGAAGAGGCTCAATCCGGCCCCCGAGCGAGTTGACACTAAATATGTATTTTTTGTAAAATATCTAAAAAAAAATAATTTTAAAAAAAAATAAAAACCGACTTCAAAAAATTAAATACAACAAATAAAATACACTAAAAGGTATAAAATAATTATTATCTTATTTAGTTACAACTATACGACGAAATATTAACATGAAATTACTTTTTGAAGTCGGTGCCAAACAAACTATACATATAAGCGAGCGTACCCGCCAAACGTACTAAGTAAAATCCGTCGAGTGCGATTCATAAAAGGTATATGTTTGGCACCGACTTCAAAAAGTGATTTCATGTTAATATTTCGTCGTTTAGTTGTAACTTAATAAGATAATAATTATTTTATACCTTTTAGTGTATTTTATTTGTTGCATTTAATTTTTGAAGTCGGTTTTTATTTTTTTCTTAAAAATTATTTTTATTGTTCTCTTTTTAGTGATGTTATTAATAGTGATCATATCATCAGAACTTGACCAAATTAATATGACACCATCCCTAAGACACCCCCTATCGGATAAAAAAAGAACCATCGAAATCGGTTCATAAAAAATGAAGTTAGGTCTAAAAAAAACCTAATAAAAAAGGTCTAATACCTATGAAAAAAAATGGGACCAATCGGAAGGTGGGCTACCCAATGCAAAAAAAAAATTTCAAAATCGGTTCACAATTGGCGGAGATATGAGGTAACATAAGCAAAAAAAAAAATTCAGTCGAATAGAGAACCTCCTCCTTTTCTGAAGTCGGTTAAAAATTATAAATCATATTATAGTTTTCTAAAAAAAAAAATTACCAAGATGATGCAGTTACTCAGTAAAAATTTCGAAGATAGATTTACAGATTTTCACCGGATTAAAGATGAAATACGCTTGTTTGAAAATCCTTATTCAGTGGACGTTTCTACGGCGCCAGATGATTTACAACTAGAATTACAATGCCAAAAGCCATTACAAGATCTTTTTAGGGAGAAATCTTTACCAGATTTTTATGCAGCGTTAGACTCTTATCCTAATTTGAGGAAATTTGGAATGAAAATGACGAACAAACATTTTCTACTTTAAAAAGAGCTAAACCAGCGTCTCGCTCTCTGCTTTCAGATGATCACCTTCATTCCATATTAAGGAGAAACGTTACCCTGTATGGTAAATTAAAAATCATTATAATTTGGTTGACCTTTATTTTGACTATTAATTAGTGGGATAATGATGAGATACTTAGGCTCATTCATGATAGTTAAAAAAAAAAATCTAATTTGCTGATAAAGTCGGAATAGATCGATGAAACGTTCGACTTTGATTAATTTTTGTTTTTGAAAAAATGTTTTGCCCATATCTCTACGGATGTTCAACTAAATGCAATCTAAAATAAATTTTGTTAATTTACAATTAAATATAGTAAGTATAAGCTAGATGATTTCGGGGGGGATAGGAGCCTCCTTGGACAAATTCCTGACAAGAATTATTACAATCTTTTAGCTAGAACAAGCATTACATCCCCCTAAGCATATATGGTTGCCATAATTCCCAAGCATTTTGAAACAGGACGTTTAAGTGCTAAATAAATAAAAAGTGGGTAGATTACTATGATAAAAATAAATTGTAAAATAAATTTTAAGTAATCTAAAACACGTAGAATAATAAAAAAGAAACAAGGCTAATCTAGACACACGGCAGAGTGTCAGCCAAGCTCGAAAAAACGGGCGACACACCAGCCATGTGTATATTTACACGAACCATTTCAAGCTACTTTCGACCCCCCCCCCCATAACTCAGAAAATATTAGACTTACACACTTGAAATTTTGCATGTCTAATAAGGAATACAAAATTTCATGAATAATCCTATTATAGTTATTGAGTTATTAAGCTCTGAAAAGTGCCATTTTTAACACTGACTGACTGACAAATCAAAAATCTAAAGTACTTCCGCTGATCCTAGAATTCTGAAATTTGGCATACTGGTAGAGTTTGGGCTACAACTAAAGGAAAAAATCGAAAAAGTGAAACTTTCTCTTTTTCAGGACCTAAAATGAAGGGGTGAAATTTATTATATAGGCTTAATTAACATATAGTGAAAATATAATCAAGATAGAAAGCTGAAATTTGGCATACTGGTAAAGCTTGTCATATTAATAGAGGAGGAAATTGATAAATCGAAACTTTTCCTTCTTCAGGATCCGAAATGAAGGGGTGAAATTTATTAAAAACCGACTGGGTTTTTAACTGATATTTTATGAGAAATAGGTATTTATTAATAATTTTTATTGTAAATATT
The DNA here is from genome assembly GCA_024734495.1 of Forficula auricularia. Taxonomy (NCBI): domain Eukaryota; kingdom Metazoa; phylum Arthropoda; class Insecta; order Dermaptera; family Forficulidae; genus Forficula; species Forficula auricularia. The sequence continues at coordinate 8,356,228 of JALMQS010000030.1, read as the reverse complement.
TAAATGTAATTATTTAAATAAATTAAAGGATAAAACTTTTCCAAAATTAATGATATCTGATCAAAAACATAAATGTGAAAAATGGGCCAAGTTCGGTACAAACGGCTTCGCCGTCAAATGAGTTGAGATCTAAACGGGTACCAACGATAACATCCATCCATCCATCCATCCATCCATCCATACATCCATACATCCATACATCCATCCGCACGCACTAAATGAAAAAATAGCACTTTTTGGCCTCTCGACTAGACCCCATGTAATTTTTGGCAAAACCGTCACGTGCTAAAATTCAACCTAATTGAATACTACCATTTGTGACCTTAATTGAGTTCATGGATTCCGTAGTCTTTACCTGAGGACCCTTGGAAGTCACCCTTGCCGCGAAACGGATTACAATACTTTCCCCATGCTTCGCATTGGATAAAGTAAAAAGCCACTTGAACCACTTTATTTGTAAACACACCTGTAATGTCATGATTTAGACAACTGTTAATTAAAAACAAACAAAAATTTTTTTTTTTTTTTTTATAAATTTTATTAAACCAATTATTTTACATTAATTAATGTATACCTTGTATTTTAGCTTCGATTTCGGAGATTGCTTCTCCACCATCGAGTGTCCTTATTCATATTTAGTCCGTGTTTTTAATAAGAGGAAAAATCTAATTAGATAAAAAACCTCTTTTCCGATAATTATTTAATTCCATTATTCCCCAATCAAGTCGATTGGTTAATCTTCCTTCCTCTCTCCTCTCTCGAGACCCTTCTCCAAACAAAAAATTCCTAATTTTAATATGATATATTAATATTTTCTATAACCTATTAGTGGGTTTTAAAATTAAAAAACCAATTAATAAATAAAAGGTAATTGAAAAAAATGTAAACAAACTTTTTTATTGAGATTTTCATCTATAAATAATTACTTTAATTAAGAAAAGATCAATTAAGATTAAATTTGTCGAGGTCCAGACCTAGCCAGATCGTTTTCTCATCCTCAAAACTTGTTAATAGATTTCGTTTCATCAAAATCGGTAAAGCCGTTTTCAAAATAGAACCAAGATACAAATATATAAATATATATACAATTTTTGCTCGTTTAATAAAAGTAGATAGATAGATATGATCTAATTAGAATCATTCAAGATCCGAAATCATGGCTGATGATGTGAAATCCTTCCCTTTAGATCCATGTTCTAATCAAAACGTTCGACTCTGAGGGTCTATTAAAAAACCCTCCCACACCAACATGACAATTCTATCAGCCCTATTACCATAAAAAATTATCCTTTTTTCTATTTGGAATCCATTTTGTCTTTTATTGATGCGGGCACCGGTATTTTGAATGGCTTAACTTCCCCGTTCTCCCTCCTTGGTTGGATGTTAGACCTACCATTTTCATGATGTCATCTTCGTAGCTCGATGATCAATATCAACTTCAATCCCAATTGGATTTGAAGCATTCTTCAAAACGGGAAATCTATAAAATAGCCATTATTATAAACGATAGTATTTGAGCATTCGCCTAAAATAATAATCTCGGGAAAAAAGATATGCCTTGTGCCTCAAGAATTCTTATTTTCTTCCTATAAGGATAGATAGGGAGGGGGGGGGGGATATAATATCCTATGCCAGTTCATTTTTATTCCCTTCTGCTTTACACATAAATATATATGGAAATGAAATATCATAAAAAGAGGACGATGGTTTTTTGCAACAAATTTAAGCATCTTTTTTTATATTAAAGATTACATGGCAACTTTTCGGGTAGAATGAGTTTTATTTTTTATTTAATTATATACACACATAAAAGTTAAAATTCATGATTGAATAATATTTCAATTTCATTTATGAAAAAGTTTCGTTACCATTTATTTATTCATAAGTTTTAATGAAAATATAAATAAAATAAATTTTCAAAGTTTTCTGATTTGAGAGGGTATCATTAATTACAAAAGCTTTTTGGTGAGAGTGTGTGTGTGTGTGGGGGGGGGGGCAGAAAATTCTTGCAATTATTATGGCTTGAAACATACTCTGTAATGGAGATATACCGGGTGAGTTTTTTATCTTGAGACAGTCTTATAACTCAAAAACAGTGCATTATATGAAAAAAAGTTTCATATAAAAGTTTATTTATATGGAGGGGGAAACTAAACTACGCTATTTTTTGTTTACCTACAACAAGCTTTCAAGGGTATTTCAAGATCAAGTTCTGTTTTTTAAATAAAAACCTATATATTTGTTTACATATTCTGAATCTACGAAAAAATCTGAACAACTTTCATAAGAACTATTTTTTTATTTGACATCAAATAAAAAAAATATTAAATCAATTAGATCTCAGAAAAAACCCTAATAATTATTTTAAACAATTATTCAACTTAATTATCATATAATAATGATCAAATATTTAATTATTAAATAAATAATTTAATAATAATTAATAATCTAATAAATTTTCCACACTGTTCTGTGATATTCCAGAGTGTTATCGCAAGTTTTCTGGATGAATTCCAGTTTCAATTTCGTTATTTTGGCCAGTTTCAGTTTCTTCATACCCTTTACATTTCCTGATGTTTTTTTAACAGATTTACAACACGATAAAATGAAGCTTTTGAGGGTGTATTCCTATCAGGAAAACGCTCGGCATCCATTTCAATGGCAGCCCCATAACACTTCTTCCATATTCACCATAAATTATGACCATTTTTATTATGATAATAATACAATATAACTATCTACTGGATTGACACGAGAAATAAACTTTTTTAAACTAAAGAATTTTAAGTAGTTCTAATAAGTAGAAAATAATCTTTTAAATCTGTCCCCTTGGTGAGATGTCGTGAGATTTGGCTCGACCCCCTCCCCTAATCTCATGAGAGATTTTTCTAAATGCGTATTTTTAGTGTAAATACTGATTGCTTTGGATTTATTCAAAAAACATAATTATTTTTATTTAAGACTAGTTAAGACTTAATTTAACGCAATTTTACACTGTTTCTTGCGGGAAAAAAAATACGTGAAATTTGCCGAGGCCCCCTCCCCTAAACGCCTCAATTAATATAGGGACGCATCCTTACATAAGCCTTTATTCTTCTTCTTTTTCTTAAAATACATATTATATATATATATATATATATATATAAATTACCTTGAAACTAGGCACTTATGAGCTCCTAGAAATTGCCGAGGACTTTCCGAAAGAAATTCTACATACTAGGATGAATTAATTAAAGCACAAGAGGATGGTAAATTTGGCATTAAAATTTATACAAGACTAATAACTCATGATATGTACACCAATTTAAAAAAAAAATCGTTAGAGCCGTTTTTGAGAAAATAAAAAAAAAAAAAAAAAACGAAAAATCTTTCATGTAAATGTGAACTTTCAGTTTTCCGATTTCAACCAAAATCTTGCTGTACTCCTTCTAGGAAATTGAACGAATCCACCTCCACGCGGTGTACACGGGCAATGCCTTTGGGGATTAATTAATCGTCAAAAGTAGCTAAGTGATTCTTAATAACCCTCCAATGTTAGTTAAATTCAATTCAGGGACAGGGGGTAGTGATGAGTCTTTGGGCTCCTTAAACTATCACATAGAAAGTAAAATAGAGTGAGTGAGTGTACTCCTTTTAGCATATATCGAGTTTAAATTTCGAATTTCATAGCTCTGAGACTTATAGTTACATACACACATAAGCACTGACCACAGGATATGTTGTCACTTTTTGGCCTCTGGGGACCTCATTATCCAGTTTTATGTCCTAAATTTGGTTTTCAACTATTAAGGGCATCAATCTCTTTCCACCTAGAAGTTACAAAATGAAATTAACTTTATTCATCTCTGAGATACAAGATCTGAAAAAGTCAGGACCCAGGCAGGCTATAGCAATATTTCACATTATATTCTATAGAATCCCTTCAAAGCACATTTAAAGACGCTTAATAATTAAAATTTGAAACTCAGGTTCATTCAAACAATGTAGAGAAGATTAATACCTGAAATCCCAAAATGGCATTCATCAACTTCAAAATATAGATAGCCAATTTTGAAATGGGATTTTTTTTTTTTTTTTTTTTGGCTTTTCGGCCTTTCTAGCCATAAGCCTAATTACGATACTAGTTATATATTTTTTAAAATTTGTCTCTACCCCCGGGGGTCAGATTTTAGCTGGATGCCTCGAGCCGGATTCGAACCCGGGTCCCCTGGTTAGCTCGCTGTCACGCTACCGCCTAGCCTATCTGACCCCCCTTGAAATGGGATTAATCATCATTAATAAACTACAACAATAGGGAATACCTATACTTTTGAAATTTACATTAATTTAATACCATTTGCTAAAAGTGATTATTCTAAATTTCAAGTTTAAAAGGTATTAAAAAAAAATCAGATGCGCTAGTTAACGGCGAAGTGCATGTATTATTTTTATGGTCGAATAAATTTTGCTTGTTCGATAACTTTCTGCTAAATAGATGTCAGGGGTGAATTAACTTGATTTTACATGTAACTATTAATTCTAAAAGATCACGCCTATCGTGATTTACGCCAATAAGATGTCCATAAAGAAAAAAAGATTAAAAATAAATACAACAAAAAAGATCTTAAAATTGAGATTTTTTTTTAAGAAATCGTGGTTAGTAATAAAATGGAATAGTTAAATTTTGGTGGATATTAAATAAAAATAAATTAAAGATAAAATAAGAAATTAAAGAGACATTAAAATAAATTATATTTTAAATAAGCTGACGTGTTCTGATGTGGCCATCCACTTGACTTTACCATACAATCTGTCCCCTAAAATTATTTATAATTATGTAGGGGGAGTTAGTTTTTTCATTTTTATACTCCTGGAGTCCCATTGATTATGTATACAAAATTTGGTTGAGTTTGGTAAATGGGCAAGATTTTCATTTTTGACCCTTACCCCCCCCCATTTTGGACGGTTAGTTTTTGCATTTTTAGACTTCTGGGGTCCCACTGATTATGTATACCAAATTTGGTTGAGTTTGCTCAAACGGCCTAGATTTTTAATTTTTAACCCCCTTCCACCCCCCTTAATTTTGCGTCGATATGGACCAAAATCTAATCAGCTCTTAATCTCAATGGACCAAAACTACGTGTGAAATTTGGTTTCTATATTCACACTTGTTTTTGAGCTAGCTCGTCCACAAAAATTTGGTAACGCACAAACTAACTAACTAACAGACATTATGAAAAAACAATTATTTTCTCGAAAAATATAATTTTTTCGATGTTCACTTATTAGAGATTTTTTGTAGAGCAAAATGCCATGGTTTCGCTCAATTATTTTAATCAAAATAGTTTCAGCCGTTTTTGAGATATTTCGAAAAAAAGAAGGGAAAAAAACCACTTTTTTCATGCACGATTACAATACTTGACCATACCATGTATTGTAAAGTAAAAAACTAAAAAATATGCCTCTTAAAAGTACAAAATAATCTAATACCTAATCAAAAAGTGTAGGACGCAGAAACAAGTACTTTTAATTAATTTCTACAAAGTGCCCCCACGATTTTTTATTAAGTATTACATAATTTTGTACTTTTTAGAAGTAGTCCAGTCAAAATGGGCCCCTATGGGGAAATTTTTGGGGTAATTCATACTTTTGATATGTTTTTTGGGACACTGAATCCAAATCTGAGGCCTCTCACCAAAATTTCGTGACGCAACATAGTAGAAAATGGAAAAAAATGTGAAAATTTTCATTTTCTGGCGGTTTTTCGCTTATGACTCAAATTTTCGTAAATAACCTTCCTATTCGAAATGAAAGTTTATAAAATTTCGTACAAATTTCACTATTTAGGGGTTTTCTCCTAGCAACCGTTCGGGATGAAGCGCAAAATCAAAATTTTCGACCTCGGCAGGCCCCCTCCGGATTACCCAAAAACTCGCACTTTTTTTATATTTTCCCATTTTGACCATGAAGGAGCACGTTTTCGACAAAGACCATTCTATCCATCTTTAAACTAGATTAAATTTGCTACAATTCAATCAAGTTTTCATCTTAATTGGATAAATGGTAATCCGTGCCGCAATGAGGTTTAAGTTTTTAAAAACTGCAATTTTTTGCAAAAAATCACAATTCCTCGTTCATAAAATGAAAAACACTCATCCTAGAAACTTGATTCCTGTCTCATTCTCTAGGAAATTTTATTGAGTTGAACGTTTACTTGTACCACTTTTTTGTTAAAACTCAAAAATATCAAAAAAAAGTGCGAGCTTTGGGGGGGGGGGAGTGCCGAGGTCGAAAATTTGGATTTCGCGCTTGAGCCCGTTGTTCGGAGAAAAAACCGAAATAGTAAAATTTGTAGGAAATTTTATGAACTTTTTGAATAGGAAGCTTATTTAAGAAAAGTTGATAGTTTCCGAGTTATAATCGAAAAACTTCTAAAAATGGAAAATTTCACCTTATTTTTGCATTTTCTAAAATGTTCCGTCACGAAATTTTGGTGGGAAACCTCAGATTTGGATTCAGCGCCCCCAAAAAACATAGATATCCAAAAAATCAAAAATACTCCAAAACATTCCTGATAAAAACACACACAATTTGACTGGACTAAAGCGTGTTTTTTAGATTTTTTAAAATATAATTTATTTTTAAACGACTTCTAAAAAGGAGGAGGTTCTCTATTCCACTGATTTTTTTGTGCCTATGTTACCTCACATCTCCGCCAATTGTGAACCGATTTTGAAAAAAAAATTGCATTGGGTTCAGTCTACCTTCCGATTGGTCCCATTTTTTTCATAGGTATTAGACCTTTTTTGTTAGGTTTGTTCAGGCCTAACTTCTTTGTTTATAAACCGATTTCGATGATTCTTTTTTTATTGGAAAGGTGGTATCTTAGGTATGGTGTCATATTAATTTGGTCAAGTTCTGATGATATGATCACTATTAATAACATCACTAAAAAGAGAAAAATAAAAATAATTTTTAAGAAAAAATAAAACCGACTTCAAAAAATTAAATGTAACAAATAAAATACACTAAAAGGTATAAAATAATTATTATCTTATTTAGTTACAACTAAACGACGAAATATTAACATGAAATTACTTTTTGATGTCGGTACCAAACAAACTATGCCTATAAGCGAGCGTAACCGCCAAACGTACTAAGTAAGATCCGTCGAGTGCGCTTCATAAAAGGTATTTGTTTGTTACCGACTTTAAAAAGTAATTTCATGTTAATATTTCGTCATTTAGTTATAACTAAATAAGATAATAATTATTTTATACCTTTTAGTGTATTTTATATGTTGCATTTAATTTTTGAAGTCGGTTTTATTTTTTTCTTAAAAATTATTTTTATAATAATAAAACTTGAGCAAGATGCGAGGTAGGTTTCACAAAAAAAGAAATAAAACAAAATTGAGTTTTGAATTCGATATATTTCGGGGGTGAAGCTATTATCAGGAGTCAAAGTAAACTGATTATACAATGGAAAAATAATTTTACAAATAACAATTTTTTTAATATTTTTTGAAATGTATGTGATGATGGGCTCACTCCCGAATTCAAAACTCAATTTTGTTTTATTTCTTTTTTTGTGAAACCTACCTCGCATCCTGCTCAAGTTTTATTATTATATTAAAATGTTTCACCTTGAACCAACACCTAACTCCTTAAAAGTTATAATTTATTTTTTTACTTTTTAGTCTTAATTATTTTTATAGAGAAATGTTTGCGGAATTTAACAGAATGGAATGTATTAATTTTTAAATAATTTCATTTAGTGAAGCGAATAGGAAAGCGTGTAAAAAAGTGGGAAAAATGTCGCAAATAAAGAATGGTAGTTAAAATGTTTGTCTCTGTTCAATATATTATCCGATTAGGTTACGTTACAAGGATAATGCAAGACAGATGTGCATGTTGAAGGATTCATGAGTTGGCTGAGAGTAAACTCTTGATGTAGCTGTACTGAATAAAGATAAATATATTAAGTGTGTGTGGGTGGGTCGTAACATATGAAAAATCTCCCGGTGGTTAGGAATAGATCAAAGGGAAAACTTGTCGCTTGAGCACAGGACACAACGACATGGAGAAAATAGGACATCCAATGAAAAAGAAACACTAGTAGCAATAATCATCTTTGCAATAATTTAAGATCATGACGAATAGAATTAAGTATATGGGGAACGAAGAAATGAGACCTTTTTTGAAATTTTTTACTAAGATTTTATATAGTTATTAATGAATGATGTCGTAACACTTCTAGACTCTTCCGATGTACCTATACCTGATAAAATAAGTACTAATTCATTTGCAAGATATAGCAGAATAATTAATAAGAAATAAATAATAACTAATAGGAATAATTTTTTTTTTTTTCAAATTGATATTATACATATATCCAAAACAATTTAGTACAAAATTAAAAGAAATAGTAAATTTTTTGAAAGTAATAGTCACCAATTTTGAAACAGTATAGGCGCCTACTCAAATAAGATGACGTGTTCTGATGTGGCCACCCACTTGACTTTACCATACAACCTGGCCCCTAAAATTATTTAGAATCATGTAGGGGGGGGGGGGCTAGTTTTTGCATTTTTATACTTCTGGTGTTCCACTGATTATGTATAAAAAATTTGGTTAAGTTTGCTCAAATGGCCAAGATTTTCATTTTTTGACCCTACAACAACACCCCCCATTTTGGCCGGTTAGTTTTTGCATTTTTAGACTTCTGAGGGTCCACTGATTATGTATACAAAATTTGGTTGAGTTTGCTCAAACGGCCTAGATTTTTAATTTTTAACCCCCCTCCACCCCCCTTAATTTTGGGTCGATGTGGACCAAAATCTAATCAGCTCTTAATCTCAATAGACCAAAATTACGTGTGAAATTTGGTTTCGATATACACACTAGTTTTTGAGCTAGCTCGTCCACAAAAATTGAGTAACGCACAGACAAACTAACAGACTAACAGATATTTTGACAAAACAATTATTATCTAAAAAATATAATTTTTTCGATGTTTACTTATTAAAGCTTTTTTGTAGAGCGAAATGCCATGGTTTCGCTCAATTTTTTAAATCGAAATAGTTTCAGCCCTTATTGAGTTATTTTGAAAAAAAGAAGGAAAAAAAAACTAAATATTCAAGGTAGCTAATTCAGTGTCAACATATGTTGGAGATATGTGTACCAACATAACAAAAAAAATCGAAAATAGAATGTATAATACGTAGCCCGAGAAATTTAAAAACTCCTCGTATACGGCAGTGGTTTTTAACCTTTTATTAGTCGCGGTCCCCTTAAAATCAGAAAGTATATTCCCGGGCCCTTTAAAATACTAAAATATTTTCGAGGCCATTTTTTATCTAATTAATTCAACCAAATGAATAATTAAAATAAATATTTATATAATTCATTTGAATATAGTAGATATTACATCAAATGAATATATACTCATCTTCTAGTCAGAAATACATATATTTATTATAAATAAAAATATTGAATTTTATATCATTTCTTGTTGTAATTACGTATTATTACATTTAAATACCGAACTATTAAATTTACAATATTTTCATAATTTACTTATTGGTGCTTGGTTCAAATAGCGACATCTTAACTATTAATATATCTAGAGTTGCTCCAAAAATATGAAAATACTTAAAATACGTATATCATTTATTCATAGGGAACAGAGATTGATTTCGCTATAATCAACTTCACCATCTATTCATATCAAATATAATTTCTTAACTATAAATATATTGTATTTTCAGTGTAGGTGATTGTCGTGAGAGGCAGTAGTTTATTTATATATGCAATGTCTTTTGATGTCTTTTCTTGGCCTTTGTCTCAGTGCTAACGTCTAGGACATTAAACCCACTTGAAAATGATTTGGAATCGATTTATAATGATAAAGCAAACAAGTAATTATCAAATTCAATTATCTGATATTTTTATTATTATCACTTGAGCAATCTCTCTCTGATTATGATTATGATATTTAATCATTTTGTGTATGTTTTCTATTTATCTAATTTACCGATATATTGTCCATGTGCTTCTGACTGAGCAAGCATATTCATTTAGCTTTAGGAAGTTTAATATTTAATTAATAATTTGATTATCGAATGGATATAATCATGTGAAAATAACTAACTAAAGCTAGATTTACCATAGTAGTGAATATTTGTAAGTCCATCTAAATACAATCGGAATATAAACTTAATGTTATAGTAACTGGAGCCACCGAGAGATGTCCGGTAACTTTTTGCTTCAATTAAAAGCTATATATTAATATTATTTTTAATTTAAAATTCTGATAAAATGTCTATTTTTATTTGAGAGCCGTTTTCAAATTAAAAAAAATACAAATTTATATAGTACACGCCCCCTGGACCCCCACCTCCACGCCCCCGCTCTTGAAGCTACTCACCTCGCGCCACCCCAGAGCCCCAATCGAGTTTTTTAATCAATTAAATTGTCAAATTCTAATATATAATAATAATTTATTAAATTTCTTCCAGAACTTAAGTGACTTGATTTAAATTTTTCGTTAAATTGAAGGGTTGGTTTTGTCACAAATATAATAAAACAATAATTTTAATAACTATTTGTATCATTCAATTGATAACTATACAGTCTCGGTCACCACTGGTCGACCATCCTCAGTAGTTCTAAAAATTGAAATGAAACACTTATTTCATTTTTCTTTTTATAGAGAATTATATAACACAAATTTTTTTTTTTACAATAATTTGAAATCATACATACATCTCGTTCAAGAACCGGAATTTGTCATTTCACATGAAACATTCATTCTTAAATCTTCAATATAGATACATCACACAATTCATTACAATCACACATATACATATATATAGCAACAATTTATAAAAACGTTTATCACTGAACTAGAAACTATTTTGAATTAATGATTATATTAAATATTATTTTCAATTTCAATAAATTGTTGCTATATATATATATATATATATGTGTGTGATTGTAATGAATTATGTGATGTATCTATATTGAAGATTTAAGAATGAATGTTTCATGTGAAATGACAAATTCCGGTTCTGAATGAATGTATGTATGATTTCAAATTATTGTAAAAAAAAAAAAAATTGTGTGTTATATAATTCTCTATAAAAAAGAAAAATGTAAATAAGTGTTTCATTTCAATTTTTAGAACTACTGAGGATGGTCGACCAGTGGTGACCGAAACTGTATAGTTATCAATTAAATAATACAAATAGTTATTAAAATTATTGTTTTATTATATTTGTGACAAAACCAACCCTTCAATTTAACGAAAAAAATAATAATAATTGTTGTAAAGTATTAGTGGGTTTCATAATTAAAAAAACCAATTAATAAATAAAAGAAAATTGAAAAAAAAATGTAAACAGACCTTTTTATTTACATTTTCATCTGTCAATAATTACTTAAATTACGAAAAAATCAATTAAGATGAAATTTGTCGAGGTACAGACCTAGCCAGATCGTTTTCTCATCCTCAAAACTTGTTAATAGAGTTTGTTTCATCAAAATCGGTAGAGCCCTTTTCAAAATAGAAAAAATACATAAATAAATATATATAATTTTTGCTCGTTTAATAAGAGTAGAGTACCTGGAGGCACCGAGCGATGCTCGGTAACTTCTTCCTTCAGTTAAAAGCTTTATTTTAATATTATTTTTAAATTAATTTAAAATTCTGATAAAAAGGTCGATTTTTATTTGAGAGCCGCTTTCAAATTAAAAAAAATACAAAAATATATAATGTTCGCCCACTGTACTCCCCCCCACCTCCACCCCGCTCGACCCCACCCCCGAAACCTCGCCCTACCCCCGAATCACCCACCACTGCACCCCACTCCTGCACCTGTTTTGATTCAACCATATGATTCATTTTTATTCATCCAATTGTTAATAAATAAAACCTATCAAAATGTGTTGTTTTTTCAGAAAATTGAGACCTGCTCTTGATTATTTTTTATTCTATTAAATAAATAAAGTTCATTATAAAAACAATTATAAAATTTTTATTAATATTTCTAACGTTTAGGGACAACAAAATATGTTAAAATCCACAATCACAATACTTCTTCAAGGCCTTTGAGAATAAAGGATTTACCCGACCCATTGTCTGCCTGAGCACAAAAGGAAAAGGGAAACCTTTTTTTAAAACCCTAAGAATGGGATTTGTCTACCTGAGAATAATTAATTTGATTACGAAAAAACCCATCAAAAACAATTCTGTCGAAGATGAGACCGTGACAGATCGAATTGTCACCCCAAAAACCCTCTAACCCGTGAATTTCATCAAAATCGGTAAAGCCGTTTTCAAAGTAGAACCAAGATACAAATATATAAACAAATAAATATACAAATATACAAATTTTGCTCGTTTAATAAGAGTAGATATATACAGGGTGTTTCATAAATGAATGTCAATATTGAAGGGGGTTAATCTGTGCATGATTTTAGAATTTTTATTTTTCTTATTTATTTAAAATAATTTTTTTCTTTCATGAGGAATTGAATCCCTAGCTATCCATTTCATCTCTGACGAAATGCCAACAAGACAGACACGAATCACTTGCTAGAACGGAAATTGAATGCTCTGAAGGAGATTTTTCAGAAGGGGGAACTTTCTCCCTTCCCGGTTGAAAGTGTAACAAATAATTAACACCGCTATAAATCAATTCAATTGAATTCCGTCTATACGTATGAAAAAAAAACTTTAGTCTATACAACCTCTCGTATTGTAAGTTAAACTTTTGTTGTTCACTTTTTGATATCTTTTTAATTCAATTTTACTTTTATTCATTTAATTCTAACTGTAAGTATATAATAGTTTAAAAGCTGGGATTCATGTATAAAAATAAATCCGTATTAAATGGTTTCCAAAGCTCAAAAAGGTTAAATTCTGTAGAATAAGTGGATTTGTGTAATGCCACAGACTCATAAGTCATTAACGCCGATTTCGCCATCTAAACTTAAGCCACTTAAATTAACATCAAACCAACTTTTAAGATGGTTTAACGTAGAGATCGGTGAACATAGAGATATAGAATCTCAAAACTATTATATTGATATTTCACCGATGATAATAAATAAATTATAAATCTGAAGAATTAGTACTCAAAAATTAATCAGTCAATTACTTAAACCTATATATATTTATAAAATTAAGGTTTTTTTGTACATTGGGCCAAATCGCCTCAAATTTTTCAACGTTTCAACTAAAGTTATCAAAGAAAACACCTTCAATAAAATTCCTGTCTGGTTGTCTGTCCGTGGTCTTTAGTGTCTTGTGGGAATAAAAACGCCTGGAGATATTCTAATGAAAGTAGAAGCCCTGAAGAAGTCGTCAAAGTCCACGAAACGTTGGCTGATAAATAAAAAAGTCACTCATAAAACTTGTCCTTGTTTTCCTATTATAAACTTTCAAATTCTAATGAAATTTCGTATTTGGATCAGATATCTTCTAACTTAAAATCTGAGTTATATAATATTTTGATATATTTTGACCCCAAAAGGGGTTTTTCGGAGGTCAATAATGGAAATTATAAAATAACAGCTATACTATTAATACTACGCCAAATTCTGTCAGTATCAAAGTTGTAGAGGTTGAGATTACCAAAATTTGTATTCATAATCTGTAGGCCCCCAGAAGACTAGAAATGCAAAAATTTGACATCCAAAATGGGGGGTGGGGCGTCAAAAAATTTAAATTCCATTCGGCATAAAAACATCTGAAGATATTCTTATAAAATTTCGTATTTAGATCAGATGACTTTTAACTTAAAATGATTGCTATAGAACATTTTGAAATTTTGACTGCAAAATGGGGTTTGGAGAGGGGGGGGTAGCACTACTGGAAATGATCAAATAGCTAAACTATTAACTGTATGGCAAATTCGGTTAGAACCAAAGTTCAAAATCTAACCAGACAAAATGGGGGTCAAAAAATTAAAATTCCAAGCCTTTGGACCAAATTCAATCAAAATTTGTATACACAATAAATATGTGGACTTCTAAGGAATTAGAAACCTGTTAGGGGTTTAGTGCGTGGAGCGTGTCCGCGCTCCCCTCCTAGTTGGAGGACCTAACAATGATTTGTGCAGGGCGATGTTCGTCCTCGGTAAAAAGCCGAGGTGGGCGCCACCCGCTTAGTTAGCTGGCGAGGAGCTCCGAGTTGGTGAATGGCTCTCCTTCGATGATCAGTCGAGATCGAATTGCTTCACTTATAACATGACTGAAATATTATCAGTCATGCAAAAGTGTCGCAACGATCTGACTGAGTCATCTAGCGGCCGTGTCTAAAAGCTCGTAGCCAGAGGAACAGCGAGCCGCTACAAACTCCAATAAATTAATTCACGATAGGCAATATGGATTCAGACAAAATCGTTCCACAGGCGACATCTTAACCTATGTCACCCACACCTTCAACAATACTCTAGAGGCCGGAAAAAGAAACCCTCGCTGTAGCCCTTGATATCTCCAAAGCTTTTGACCAGGTTTGGCACAAAAATCTTCTTGCCAAACTGCCAGCCTTTGGATTCACACCAACACTTCGCAAATGGATAGAAAGCTTTCTGACAAACCGAAGTATAAAAGTTGTGGTGGATGGAACATCATCTGAATCGTTCTCTACAAACTCTGGTGTTCCCCAAGGCTCTGTAATCTCCTCCACACTCTTCCTTATTTATATAAACGACCTTATTGATCAAACGGCAAACCCCACTCATTGTTACGCCGACGATAGCACTCTACACGGCAAACCCTCTCTCCCGAATAATCGAATCAATATTGCCTCCTCAATTACTCTCGACCTAGACAATCTGAATAAATGGGGCTCTCAAAATTTAGTTAACTTTAATTCAAATAAGACTCAATGTTGTCTAATTTCTAGGCGCGAAAATAGAGATTTCCCTGATATTCACTTCGATTCGAATACCCTGAAAATGTGTGACAGCCTATCCATGTTGGGCGTCTCTGTCGCATCTGACCTGTCTTGGAATGAACACATCTCCTCTGTGGCGAAATCTGCAGCAAGGAAGATTGGCTTCTTATTCAGGTCCAAGCGATTTTACAAACCCCCACAACTTCTCACCATCTACAAGGCCCAAATCCGCCCCTATCTCGAATACTGCTCTCATCTGTGGAGAGGAGCCTCAAAATATTCTCTTGCTACCCTTGATGCAATTCAGAAACGAGCCGTCAGGCTAATTGACGATTCTACCCTCACCGACTCCCTCGACTCGTTGGCTCATCGAAGAGATGTCTCTGCCCTTTCCCTTTTCTATAGATACTATCACGGCAGGTGCTCTGATGAGATAAAGTCAATAATTCCCCCCAAAGCATACTTTGCACGCAGCACACGTTTTGCCGACTCCCAACACTCTTTTGCGGTCAAATTGGAAAAGTGCCGGACCACTTCATTCGCGAATACATATATCCCCATGACTTCAAGGAACTGGAACTCTCTCCCAGCCTCTATCTTTCCCAGCACCTATGATCTTCAAACCTTCAAAACCAGGGTGCATAGACACCTACGTCTACACCCCTCTCACTTAATCAACTTTCCCTTCTCTTCGGTAATGCAAGGGTCTTTCGAGATCCATAGGGGCTACACCTTTACTGGTGCACCCCTTCTTGCATTCGATTGCATTAAAAAAAAAAAAAAAAAAAAAAAAACCTCTCGTCTCTGTCGCATCTGACCTGTCTTGGAATGAACACATCTCCTCTGTGGCAGAAATCTGCAGCCAGGAAAGATTGGCTTCTTATTCAGGTCAAAGCGATTTTACAAACCCCCACAACTTCTCACCATCTACAAAGGCCCAAATCCGCCCCTGTCTCGAATACGGCTCTCATCTGTGGAGAGGAGCCTCAAAATACTCTCTTGCTACCCTGGATGCAATTCAGAAACGAGCCGTCAGGCTAATTGACGATTCTACCCTCACCGACTCCTCGACTCGCTGGCTCATCGAAGAGATGTCTCTGCCCTTTCCCTTTTCTATAGATACTATCACGGCAGGTGCTCTGATGAGATAAAATCAATAATTCCCCCAAAGCATGCTTTGCACGTAGCACGCGTTTTGCCGACTCCCAACACTCTTTCGCGGTTAAATTAGAAAAGTGCCGGACCACTTCATTCGCCAATACATATATCCCCATGACTTCAAGGAACTGGAACTCTCTTCCAGCCTCTATCTTTCCCAGCACCTATAATCTTCAAACCTTCAAAACCGGAGTGCATAGACACCTACGTCTACACCCTCACTTAATCAACTTTTCTCTTCTCTTCGGTAATGCAAGGGTCTTTCGAGATCCATAGGGGCTGCATCTTTACTGGTGCACCCCTTCTTGCATTCGGTTGCATTAAAAAAAAAAAAAAAAAAAAAAACCAGCCAGCCAAAATGGGTGGATGTCCAGGAGTTGTAATCCTCCACCGGGGTTCTTGGAGTTCGAATGGTGATCAGAGTTAAGGGGAAGAGGAGAGAGTCCAGAAGACATGTATAAGGTTGGTGGGGTGAATAATGATCGGAGGTGGGTCTGGGGGGGGGGGGGGGGACAGAAGGGCAGCAAGAGACCCGCTTCCCCGACGAATAATAAAACTAATTGACCGAGAGCTACTGACCATTATGGAAGCTGAGTTCAAAACCCAAAATAACATTTCCCATACTGTAGTGTGATCAGCACACACACCGAAAGTCAAATTCTTACTCGCCAAATCCAGTCATTTTTAGGGGTAATCGACCCCTGAAGATGTCAAAATCACCTCATTGATTATAACTCCTAAACTGTTGACTGCACGGTAAATTGTAGAGGATGTAATTTTTGAAATATTTGTTTAAAAAATATTGAATATAATCAATCATAATGGGTGGGGGGGGAGGGTCAAAAATGAAAATTCTAGCCCTTTCGACCAAACTTAACCAAATTTTGTATACATATCTGTGGAACCCCAAAAGGCTAGAAATGCAAAAGCTAAGTTAAGTTTGGTACAAGGGCTCCCTAGATTTTCATTTTTTCATTTATTTCCCCATTTTTGGGTGGTTAGTTTTTTCATTTCTAACCTTTTGGAGACCCACTGATTTTTTGATATCTTCAGGGGTCGTTTAAAATAAAAATGTATTTATTTTGTGTGTGTGTGTCTTTGTAAAAATTCTTCAAGAATTTGAAGAATTACATCCAACATTTTAAATATTCAGATTTATTTTTTTATTTGTGTGTCTAAGGGCCAGTTGTATGTCGGTTGGTAAACTCTTTTTAACCGTTGGCAAAGGGTAAATTTATTTATTTTTATTTATTTATTAAAAACATTGTATGAATGACAGGCACTTTCAACTGATTGGCCATCCCAGCCTTTGCCCTGGTACCGCGACATTTCAGCCCCCGACAAAACATCCCCCGACATAATATCTTCTGACAGACTTTCATATTTTGGCGGCTTATTAGGCGTTTGAAAGTGCTGCTGTCTGTCGTTAGATTTTCTAGCTAAGAATTTATTATTTTACTATCTATAATATAGTATTTATCATCTATATTTACTTATTTATCTTCTATGTTTACATTACACAATTATTGATTGTTTGTTAAAAGTGTTATTAATTATTATTATAATATTGGGCGAAAATATAGCGCCCCAAACACACCCCGCCCGACGATTGGCTGGTTCGGTTTTCAATGTGTGTTTGATTTAAAAAAAAATGGGAGCCCGAAACACACCCCGCCCGAAGATTGGATGTTCAGTTTTCAATGTGTGTTTGATTAGAAAAAAAAATGGGAACCCGAAACACACCCCGCCCGGACTAAACTTTCGGAGGTTCGGTTAATATATATTCAGTTCGGCTCGGTTGGGTTCGTATAGCTCCTTTTCGGGCTGGTTTTTAGACGGTTCGGTTGGCTGACGAAGCTATACGAACCCAACCGAGCCGAACTGAATATATATTAACCGAACCGGAGTCGGTTTGCATTACTCATAAGATTCACGAGGGGAAGGGTTATTTTGTCATGAGATATTTTGTCTGAAGGATATTTTGTCGGGGGCTGAAATGTCGCGGAATCTTTTACCCTTTGCCAACGGTTAAAAAGAGTTTACCAACCGACATACAACTGGCCCTTAATCCTCAATAAACCTTAAAGAGAGTAATTCAAAGAATTTAATAAGCTCCGTGGAAGTGAGAATATACCTACCATTTATAAAGAATATAATTAAAATGAAATTTTCATTAATGAAACAATCAAGAAATTTTCTTCCGAAAAAAGACGAACCTGTCTGTGTTTTTTCCCTTTCAAGTGGAAAACAAATAGAAAATGTGCAAAGAAGAAAAAGAAAATGGCTTTCTCTTTGACAACGAACGAACGAACGAACGAACGAACGAAACGTCCCTTGTTTGTTATATCATGACCGACATTCATTCATTAAGTCGAATATTTTAAAGAGGAAATGAATTCGAATTTTTTTTTTTTTCTAACTTTTTAATAAGGAAACTCTAACAAAAGGGATTTTTTACTTTTTTTTTTTTTAATAAGTGGATATTTAATCAGGTTTGGGCTTTTTGTGAGCGCAATTCTTCTTAGTAGATGAGGGAGAAAAAAGAACGATTTATCACTTGTATGAATGGCCGACTGGCTTCACGTATCGTAATCACTTGTTTTCATAGGGGCTGGACATTTGTGCGGGCACTATCTAATAAATTACTAAAGCAACGGTGAGAAAGACCAAGGACAATTGCGAGTCCTGCCTGGATCAATAGATGTAATTTACGAAAAATAACATATTGGCAAATCGACGAGAATAAGGAAGTCATAAGAGTACCTAAATACAAGAAAATTCAATCTTTATAAGGCCTTAGAAATTTTTTCTTCTAATTTAATTTTTACAACAGATTGATCGAAAAGTCGCACTCATCGAAATAAATATGTCTGTAAATAGTAGAGTTTTTTTTATTAAAATTTGAATTTTTATTTAAATCACACATAAATTATAATTATTTATTGAACACGAATAAATAATGAAATATAACTACGACGTTTTGATCAACTCATCGTTCTCAAGGATGAGCACCCACTCCGATTATAACTTAACTAGTACCTGGAGGCACCGAGCAATGCTCGGTAACTTCTTCCTTCAGTTAAAAGCTTTATTTTAATATTATTTTTAAATTAATTTAAAATTCTGATAAAAATGTCGATTTTTATTTGAGAGCCGTTTTCAAATTAAAAAAATACAAATATATATAGTATTCGCCCACTGTACCCTCACCCCGCTTGACCCCACCCCCGAAACCTCGCCCTACCCCCGGATCGCCCACCACTACACCCCATCTCCTGCACCTGTTTTGATTCAACCATATGATTCATTTTTATTCATCCAATTGTTAATAAATAAAACCTATCAAAATGTGCTGTTTTTTCAGAAAATTGAGACCTGTTTATGCGAAATATATTTTTAAATAAATTCTTGATTATTTTTTATTCTATTAAATAAATAAAGTTCTTTATAAAAACAATTATAAAACGTTTATTAATATTTCTGACGTTTATGGAGAACAAAATATGTTATAATCCACAATCACAATACTTCTTCAAGGCCTTTTAGAACAATGAATTAAGGCAACCCATTGTCTGCCTGGGTACAAAAGGAAAAGGGTAACCTTTTTTTAAAACCATAAGAATGGTATTTGTCTACCTGAGAATAATTAATTTGATTACGAAAAAACCCATCAAAAACAATTTTGTCGAAGATGAGATAGATCGAATTGTCACCCCAAAAACCCCCTAACCCGTGAATTTCATCAAAATCGGTAGAGTCGTTTTCAAAATATAACCAAGATTCAAATATATAAACAAATATATATATACAAATAAATATACTATTTTTGCTCGTTCTTTAATAAGAGTAGATTATAATTAATTATGTGTGATTTAAATAAAAATTCAAACTTTAATCAAATTAATCCTAAAAATAAAAGCTTTAACAGCTTCATTACTAATAAACATAATGTCTGTTTGTGATTTAAATACATAGAAAGTTTCTCAATTTATTTAGCTATTTTCACAATGAGTGGTTTCAATTTGTCTATCAGCAATGTCTCCAGATGCAAAATATCGTTTTCTAGTATATAAATAGTAATTTAAGTCTGTTTCTTTGAATAAAACTATAATCGATATTGTTCTTTAATCGTTGATTATATAGTAAAGGAGGTTGATTAATATAAAAATGTTTATCGAGTGGTTTAGAATACAAGAAAAACAAGATTTGTACCTGACGATGTGCTTTTATTGGATCCGAGAACAACCATAAATAACTTAATTCGATTATTAATTGGATCTTATAAAATCCGTATTACAACGTCGTAACACACGACTAATGAGCTTGGAAAAAAAAATGTAATAACATTTTATGAAAGTCGTTTTTAGACGCCAATTATTATTATTATTGGATCTTTTTCAAATATCTTATAAAGGGTGAAGGTAAATTTGAAATTAAATCTTTCAATCATAATACGCCGATAAAAAAAAATACATGATGTTTTGCTTATAGAGAGTCAAAGAAAAATTTAATCTCTAAGGAATAAAATAAAAATTGTTTCTTCTGCTTAATATATCTAACTACTCTTATTAAACGAGCAAAAATTGTTTGTATATTTATTTATATATATATTTGTATCTGGGCCTGGTACAACCTAAATTGTATTATTTATTTTATTGTAAATACTTATATATATATATAAAAAAAAAAAAAATGTAATCAGTACCTATAACTTATACACAAATCATGTATCTTTTAAAGGCTTAAATAAATAAATAAATATTTGTATCTTGGTTCTATTTTGAAAACGGCTCTACCGATTTTGATGAAACAAATTCTATTAACAAGTTTTGAGGATGAGAAAACGATCTGGCAAGGTCTGGACCTCGACAAATTTAATCTTAATTGATCTTTTCTTAATTAAAGTAATTATTGATAGATGAAAATCCCAATAAAAAAGTTTGTTTACATTTTTTTTCAATTATGTTTTATTTTTAATTGATTTTTTAATTTTAAAACCCCCTAAGACAACCATCCTCTGCTGCCCGCTTTCTGCGTGGACTCACTGAAGGCCTATCATGCTAATGCTATAGCCTCTAACTTATATTTTATATTGTGTAATTTATATTTTGTAATATACTTATACTTTGTATTTCTATTTTGTATTTTATATTTTGTATTTTTTTATGTTTTGTTCTGTTTCTTGTATTTTTGTATCTAATTTATATTTCATTTTTCTTTATATTGTTAATCTCTATATTTGTCAGTTTCTTTTTTTTTTTTTTTTGATTGTACACTATAAGGGTCTACTCTGACCTATGTACATAACATCATTAATAAAATAAAATAAATAAATTAATAGATTATAGCAATTATAAATATATATATTAAAATTAGGAATTTTTTGTTTTTAATTAACAGGTGTCTAAATCATAACATTACATACAGGTGTGTTTACAAATAATGTGGTTCAAGTGGCTTTTTTTATATAACTTGGAAACTTATCTATGGATTTAATTATGTTTGTTTTTTAAGTTTAAAAACGTTTCAAAATATTCATTTTTACAAGGTCCATTTTTATTTAAAATTAAAATCAACTTAGTCCTGAGCAATTCAAAAATAAGATCATTCGATTGATTCAAATTTAGGCTTTCAATTTATTGTTTAATCGCATTAAATAACAATGTTCCCACTAATATTGTTTTGCTGACTGCGCGGAACAAAAATACATGGGAGTAAAAATATTGTAAAAGTGTGCAAGCTGGGGTGGGGGGGGTGATGGGGGAAAAAGAAAAATACCTTTATTTAATTAAATTGGCAAATTCTAATATATAATATAATAATACTAACTGACGCCCGTGACCTAGCCCCTAGCGGGGAGCGTCTCGTTTCTTAGTTAAAATTTATATAGATAATAGCTGACCCGATTTTTTAAATATATTTAAAAAATAATAATAGTTTTGATAATAAATTGAAAATGCAAATAATTATAGAATATGTATAAAAACAGTAAATTAATTATATATTACTTGTCAAAATTGTTCCCTTAACCAAAAATAATATGACCCTCTTGTTGTATGCTTTTAGCCCCCAGAGAGGCGCTGGCGTTGTTTCCTCGAAAAAAGATATTTTTTTACATGCCACAGGTGTGATATCTATAAAAACACTAGTGAATTTGAATGGAATGTTGTGTGAAAATTTCAAAGAAATCGGTGAAGAACTTTCGGAGATCCTTCACCGTATCACTTAAGCGTAACAGTATATTTTAATTTATATAGATTTGTAATGATCTATTAGTGGAATTTAAAATAAAAAACCCAATTAATTTTATTAAAAGGAAATTGAATAAAAATGTAATTATACATTTTTATCGATACAACCACCTTTGAATAATTATTTCAATTAACAAAAAACCCATTAGAAACATCTTAGCCGAAGATGAGACCGTGGGAGATCGAATTGTCGACACAAAAACCCACTAACCCGTGAATTTCATCCGAATCTTTAGAGCTGTTTTCGAGAAACCAATATATATATATACAAGAATTGTTCGTTTAATATAATAAGATATAATAAGATTTATTGAAATTTGCATTCGTTATTAGATTAGTAATATGTATAAATTATGATGCAAATTTTTAATTAATAAAAGAGAATCATGAATGAATATTAGTATTCATTTCTTTGTAATGTTAATTTCAACATATGTTATTCATTGATTGATTGCAGCGATTGAATCATTATCTGTCATTTTGGCAGATATATTATTTATTAACCTGACACATCAGCCAGCGTCTCTCTCTCTCTCTCTCTCTCTGTCTCATCTTCAATAGAAATGTTCTACTTTGATTAATTTTCAATATGTCAATAAATTATGGTATATTTTATCTCTTTAGCGAAATGTCAAATTCGAGGAAACTTGGCTCTTTATTCAGGTCCAGACACTTGTTTAAGCTCACTCAACTTTAGAGATATATTAACGTGTCTCTAAATTTTATATACTAGAATACATTCAAGTTTCACACTATAATTATATTAGTTACTTTTCAGATTTTTCTCGGCAGACCTGTTTAATAATCAGAGAGCGGATTCACATGTTTTGCACTTTTTGTGCTAATAGGTAGCCATGTTTTATTTGGAATCTATGCGAATTTTCTACACCTAATAGTTTAGTTTAAGCAGAAGACAGACTGGATTTACTTTTTAACCGACTTCAAAAAAGGAGGAGGTTCTCTATTAGACTGATTTTTTTTTTTTTTTGTGCCTATGTTACCTCATATCTCCGCCAATTGTCAACCGATTTTGAAATTTTTTTTGCATTGGGTCCAGTCTAGCTTCCGATTGGTCCCATTTTTTTTTCGATTTTTTTTCATAGGTATTAGACCTTTTTTATTAGGTTTGTTTAGACCTAACCTCTTTGTTTATGAACCGATTTCGATGGTTCTTTTTTTATCCGAAAGGGGGTGTCTTAGGGATGGTGTCATATTAATTTCATCAAGTTCTGATGATATTATCACTATTAATAACATCACTAAAAAGAGAAAAATAAAAATTTTTAAGAAAAAAATAAAAACCGACTTCAAAAAATTAATTGCAACAAATAAAATACACTAAAAGGTATAAAATAATTATTATCTTATTTAGTTACAACTAAACGACGAAATATTAACATGAAATTACTTTTTGAAGTTGGTGCCAAACATATACCTTTTATGAATTGCACTCGACGGATCTTACTTAGTAAGCTTGGTGGGTACGCTCGCTTATAGGTATAGTTTGTTTGGTAGCGACTTCAAAAAGTAATTTCATGTTAATATTTCGTCGTTTCGTTGTAACTAAATAAGATAATAATTATTTTATGCCTTTTAGTGTATTTTATTTGTTGCATTCAATTTTTTGAAGTCGGTTTTTATTTTTTCTTAAAATTTTTTATGAAATATAAGTACCTGGATCCACCGAGCGATGCAAGGTAACTCCTGACCCCCCTCCTCTCCCGAAACCACACACTTTTTTTATTCAAAATAGTTTCAGCCGTTTTTTAGATATTTTGAAAAAAAGAAGGAAAAAACCACTTTTTCATGCACGATTACAATACTTGACCATACCCTGTATGGTAAAGTAAAAATATAATTATATTATATACGGATCTACATTGAGAGAAATTAATTAAGGAAAAATATAATTAATATGAATGTGACTCATATTTTATTTTGTTGATTTGTGTTAACCTACAAATGTCCTTTAATTAACATTTTCATAATAAAATATATTTTTAAACTTTTTTTTTTTCTTTTTTAGTGAAGCTTCGCGACCCTCTTATAGAGGCTTCGCGATACCCCAGGAGGTCGCAACCCACAGGTTGAAGAACATTATTGCTTTAATGGAAGTCGAAATTTTGCACATGAATATTATACGACATTATGAACATGGCTATTTTCAAACAAAAATCAAAGATTGGTGCTATTTTAATAAAATTGTCTCAAAATTAAAAGGAGATATTATTAATTGATAATGGACCCGAAATTAAGAAGGGGGGGTTCGTGTAAATCTTTCTTATCTTATCTTATATTATTAAATGAGCAATTTTTGTATATATATTTATATATACCAGGTGAGTTTTTTATCTTGAGACAGTCTTACAACTCAAAAACAGTGCATTATATGGAAAAAAATTTCAAATAAAAGTTTATTTATATCGAGGGGGAAACTTAGAAACTTAACTACGCTATTGTTTGTCGACCAAGAACAAGCTTTCTAGGGTATTTTGAAGCCAAGTTCTGTTTTTTAAATGGAAACCTATATTTTTCTATACGCCTACAAAAAAATTGAGTAACTTTCATTAGAACTATTTTTTCATACGACATCAAATAAACAAAATACATGAATCAATTAGATCTCAAAAAAATATTCTTAATAATTATTTTTATCAATTATTTAACTTAATTATGAAATAATAATGATTAAATTATTAATAAATAATTATAAAATTGAAGTCACAACAATGAAAATAAGGGTTTATAATGATATTAAAACTTTGTTATACTCAGATTTAAGAGATTATTTTCTACTTAATAGAACTAGTTGAAATTCTTGAGTTTAAAAAGTTTATTTCTCTTGTCAATCCAGAAGATAGTTGTATTCCTATAATAAAAATGTAGTATTTTTTTTGAAGACAGAATTGTAATGGTCTTAATTTATGGTGAATGTGGAATAAGTATTATGGGGCTCCCATTGAAATGTATGCAGAGCATTTTCCTGATAAGAATACACCCTCAAAAGCTTCATTTTATTGCTGTAAATTCTGTTGAAAAAAAAACAGGAAAGTAAAGGCTACGCAGAAACTGGAACAGGCCAAAATAAGGAAATTGGAGCCCAGAAGACTTATAATACACTCTGGAATGTCCCAGAAAAGTGTCAAAAAATTATTTAATTATTAATTATTATTAAATTATATATTCAATAATTAATTATTTAATCATTATTATTTGTTAAATAATTGTTAAGATTTTTCTTGAGATCAAATTGATTCATGTATTTTGTTTATTTGATGTCGTATAAAAAAGAGTTCTTATGAAAGTTGTTCAGTTTTTTTTTATAGATTAAGTAGATATATAGAAAAATATAGGGTTCCATTTAAAAAACAGAAATACCCTTGAAAGCTTGTTCTTGGTCTACAAACAATAGCGTAGTTAAGTTTCTCCCTCGACATAAACAAACTTTTATTTGAAACTTTTTTCCATATAATGCACTGTTTTTGAGTTATAAGACTGTCTCAAGATAAAAAAAAACTCACCCGGTATATTCTCGAAAACGGCTCTAACGATTTGGATGAAATTCACGGGTTAGGGAGTTTTTGTGTTGACATTTCGATCTGTCACGATCTCATCTTCGGCTAAGTTGTTTTTGATGGGTTTTTTGTTAATTCAAATAATTATTCACAGGTGGGGTTGTTTGAATAAAAATTTATAATTAGATTTTTTTCCAATTCTTTTAATAAAATTAATTGGATTTTTTATATTAAATTCCACTAATATATCATTACAAATATTATTATATATTAGAATTTACCAATTTAATTAATTAAAGATATTTTTCTAAAAAATAATTTATTCAAATATCAATTTCATTCTTATAAAAAATCCGACAATTCGAAGTATTGTGCCTCCTTCTTCAGGATATAAAATGGTCAACGAAAGAATCTCCGTATATATTTGTAAATTGTATCTCCCGCTTATATAAATTATATTAAATTATCTGAGGTTGGTAGTATTGCATAGTGTCCTCGACTCAACTATGTTCACTCTTAATAGACCACATGTTATGACATTATATGAGTGTGTATATTGATGAAAGGACTCTTATTCAATTCTACTATACTTTCAGGTAACTATCATTTATAACTTATCTTGTATATTATCTATTGCATTTATAAATAAACCTACTATACTTTCAGAATCGTCTAACGTTCAATTTACCCAATCCACACTCTTACAAATTGAATAAGTCGTTTGCAAACATGGACACCCAAAAATTCCACGTACACATAGTGAAAAAAG
The DNA here is from genome assembly GCA_024734495.1 of Forficula auricularia. Lineage (NCBI taxonomy): Eukaryota > Metazoa > Arthropoda > Insecta > Dermaptera > Forficulidae > Forficula > Forficula auricularia. The sequence goes on along the minus strand of JALMQS010000030.1, from coordinate 8,329,649 downwards.
AAGAAAAATTTTTTGAATTGGCTGGAGTATCAATGGACAAAAAACAGTGGTATATTCTTCCAAGAGAGAACAGAGATATTCAAAACCATCAAGTATTAATGGCAAATAATATTGTTATAAATGCTATTAAAGCAATTAAACCAATAAATGGATTTAGAAAAGTAAGTCTTAAATTAAATAAGGATATAATAGACAATTATTTCGATGAAGGAGAGAATGTATGCTACCAAAATATTCCTTTAGAGGAGTACAATGAAATATCAGAAGAGAAGGATAACCTACAAAAAAAATTAAAGAACTGGAAACGAGACTGGAAGAAAAATTCTATATTCATGAAAAAATTGAAAAGAACTTCATCTTGGAAAAATTTAATAATAAGAAAAATAATGCAAGTGAATGGATAGAAAAGTATGAAAAGGAATGCTCCAGACATAAAATCATGAAAGAAGAACAAAAAATAGAAATTTTGGAACAATTTTTGGAAGACACAGCAAAAATTTGGTATGAATTACATAGCAAGAACAAAAAATTCAACAAAATTTTCACCAGCAGAATTATTAATAGGAGAAACATCGGAAATAATTCCAAAAGAAATACAAAAAGAAAAACAAGACCTTGAGGAAATCAGAAAAGAAGCTTTCAAAAATTCAGAAATCAGTCACCAAAGAAACAAATTAAGAATTGATAAGAAGAGAAGAACATACAAATTAGAAAAGGGTGATTTAGTTTATGTCTCCAATGGAAATAAATTAAATAGAAATAAATTAGACGAAGTCAGAAGAGGACCATATGAAATAAAAGAGAAAATTTCTGATACGATTTATGAAATTAACAGCAAGAAAAGAGGGAAGGAAGCAAATCGATTCCATATATCAAAACTAATTCCTTACTCTTTTTCCTAGGAAAAAGACTCCCGAACGAAGGGAGGTGTAAATTGTATCTCCCGCTTATATAAATTATATTAAATTATCTGAGGTTGGTAGTATTGCATAGTGTCCTCGACTCAACTATGTTCACTCTTAATAGACCACATGTTATGACATCAATTGAGTGTGTATATTGATGAAAGGACTCTTATTCAATTCTACTATACTTTCAGGTAACTATCATTTATAACTTATCTTGTATATTATCTATTGCATTTATAAATAAACCTACTATACTTTCAGAATCGTCTAACGTTCAATTTACCCAATCCACACTCTTACATATTAATATTATTTTTAATTGCAATTAAATTCAAAACTTTGTGGCCAGTGATACGTTTTGATGATGTATGGTAAAGTCATGTGGATGGCCATATAAGTTTATTTTATATACAAAACAAACAAAAATGAGGTGTAAATTAAATGAGCATACAAAATAAACTTGAACGCTAACTGTATACGATATATATATATATAAGTTTTTTTCCAGCCGAGTTAACCGACTATAAAAAACGGCCTTAATATATTCTTAATCGTAGATTTCCCCCCGTGATCTTTTTGAGGAAGCTCTTTTAAATACAATGCAAATAGTTTGGCCAGCCATCCCAGCAAGCTGCTAGCCTTGGCCCCGCACTCGACATGTGATCAACGAGCCGTGCGACCCCACTTGTAGCTTTTGTAGCAGCGTTGTAGCTGTTATAGTCAGCCAGCCAGGCAGGCTCTCCTCTGACGTCACGGCCTATGCCAACGCTACACTCGGTTGCTTGGCATTCCTCCACTTGATTCGCAATCTATACGCGAGAGCACATTTGCATATATTTCCTTTTTGGCTCGGAATATACAGCCACCTTTCAGTGCGACCATTAATAAGCAAATCAAATCAATTTATTTATTTATCTTTTAATTAAATAAATAAATTAAATTTAACATGGAAAATAATAATTGAATGTGCAGACCACACAAATTCTATCTATTTCCTTATTTTTTTTTGACATTTTTTTAGTATCCATCTAAAAAACTCTTCCTGGTAAATTTTGAATTTTTTTGATCACCGGTCTAAAAGATATCGAATTTCGATTTTTCGCTTATAACTTATTCAATAAAAATAATTTTTAAGAAACAAACAAAAACCGACTTCAAAAAATTAAATGCAACAAATAAAATACACTAAAAGGTATAAAATAATTATTATCTTATTTAGTTACAACTAAACGACGAAATATTAACATGAAATTACTTTTTGAAGTCGGTACCAAACAAACTATACCTATAAGCGAGCGTACCGCCAAACGTACTAAGTAAGATCCGTCGAGTGCGATTCATAAAAGTTATATGTTTGGCACCGACTTCAAAAAGTAATTTCATGTTAATATTTCGTCGTTTAGTTGTAACTAAATAAGATAATAATTATTTTATACCTTTTAGTGTATTTTTATTTGTTGCATTTAATTTTTTGAAGTCGGTTTTATTTTTTCTTAAAAATTATTTTTATTTTTCTCTTTTTAGTGATGTTATTAATAGTGATCATATCATCAGAACTTGACCAAATTAATATGACACCATCCATAAGACACGCCCCTTTCGGATAAGTCTAAGGTCTAAACAAACCTAATAAAAAAGGTCTAATACTAATAAGACTGGACCCAAAATTTTTTTTCAAAATCGGTTGACAATTGGCGGAGATATGAGATAACATAGGCACAAAAAAAAAAAAAAAAAAAAAAAATCAGTCGAATAGAGAACCTTCTCCTTTTTTGAAGTCGGTTAAAAATGGTCTAAATTAATTTTTCTTTATTAAATCTTTGTTTTTTTACATACTTTTTTTTTTTAAACAGAAAAAATATTTAAAGTGTTTTTATATGCCATTTTTGATAACGTTTAGGGAAAGCGGTGTTGGTTTATAGGGAAACATAACAAAGAGGTTTGTGAAACACCACTATAATCCGTCAAATAATTCATGTGCGATTTTTGAGTTTGAAAATTTTTATTCCTTATATTAACCATTATTAAAACTACTTTTTGGTATTGGGTTCTCTTTTTTTAATTATTTTGAATTGATTTTTATCGTTATCAGGTGTTTAAAATAAATAATTACTATTTTAGTTTGAAAGAAAGAAAATCAAAATCAAAAATCCTAAATCGAAAAAAAAAATAGTAATTATCATAAGACCACTATCAACCCGGTCTTAAAATATGTAGAATGAATAGAAAAGTTTAAAATAAAAAAAATTTTAACAAAATAGTAGAGTTCATACAGTTTCAAAACAACAAGATTAAAATTTTCAAACTCAAAAATTGCATATAAAAACGCTTTAAATAATTTTTTTGTATTTTATTTCTACAAAGTATGTAAAAAAAAAATTCAAAAAAATTTGAATTTCGGACCATTATGAGTGAAAATCCGAAATTCGATATCTTTTAGACTGGTGATCAAAAAAATTTAAAAATTTACCAGGAAGCAATTTGTTACTTATTACAATATTAATTTAATAAATTTATAATCATATCTAAACTGGTTTGATGCACTTAGTTTTTTACCTATTACAAGACAATTATGAATTAAAATAAACTGCAACGGATCGTTGCTAAACTTTATCCAAATTCATTTGAAATATTAATATGTTTTGCTGGCTTGGTGTGTACTGGATATATTAATTATTTATCCTTTAACAATAAAAAAATAATATGTTTATTCCTTTATTATTAATCAGATATCACTTGGGGGGGGGGTCAGATAGGCTAGGCGGTAGCGTGACAGCGAGCTAACCAGGGGACCCGGGTTCGAATCCGACTCGAGGCATCCAGCTAAAATCTGACCCCGGGGGTAGAGACAAATTTAAAAAAAATATAACTAGTATCGTAATTAGGCTAGAAAGGCTAGAAAGGCCGAAAAGCCAAAAAAAAAAAAAAAGATATCACTTGCAATTTGCAGTTCATATTGACTTTAATTCAAAAATAATGATCGAATCTCATTTAATAGTCGAGAAATAACCATTCTACATTGGATTTTTGACGTTTCGGTTATTATTAGCAACCATTGCTGAGGACATGGAGGAATCGACTTAAAATCAAAAATAGCCATCGATTCTCATATAATACTCGAGGAATAACAATTTTACATTAGATTTTTGACGCTTCGAATATTATTGGTATCCATTGCTGAAGACAAGGAGGAAACGGCTTAAAATCAAAAATAACGATCAATTCTTATCTAATACCAGAGGAATAACCTTATTGCATTCCATTTTTGATGTTTTGACTATTAATGGCAACCTTTACTGAAAACGTGAAAGAATCGACTTAAAATCAAAAAGACTAAATTCTTTTATGGTAAACAACTCAAACTTGATAATTTTGCTTAGCGAGTTATTCTTTTAAAAAATAAGCTGACGTGTTCTGTTGTGGCCATCCACTTGACTTTACCATACAACCTGGCCCCTAATATTATTTATAATCATGTAGAGGGGTTAGTTTTTGCATTTTTAGACTTCTGCTGTCCTAGTGATTATGTATACAAAATTTGGTTGAGTTTGCTCAAATGGCCGACTTTCATTTTTTGACCCTACAACCCCCATTTTGGGCGGTTAGTTTTTGGATTTTTAGACTTCTGGTGGTCCACTGATTATGAATACAAAATTTGGTTGAGTTTGCTCAAATAGCCTAGATTTTTAATTTTTAACCCCCTCCCCTCTACCTCCGTTAATTTTGGGTCGATATCCACCAAAATCTAATCAGCTCTTAATCTCACTGGACCAAAACTACGTATGAAATTTTGTTTCGATATTCAAACTAGTTTTTGAGCTAGCTCGTCCACAAAAATTTGGTAACGCACAGACTAACGGACAACCAGACTACCAGACAGTCTTACAGACATTTTGACAAAACAATTATTATCTCGGAAAATATAATTTTTTTGATGTTCACTTAATAGGGGTTTTTTGTATCAAAATTTTTTAATCAAAATAGTTTCAGTCGTTTTTTGAGATATTTCGAAAAAAAGAAGGAAAAAAATCCACTTTTTTCATGCACGTTTACAATACTTGACCATACCCTGTATGGTTTTTACTATATTTAATTAATGAATAAGATTCATTTATTTCTATGGTCAAGAGCTTAATATTAGTCTTTGAAATAGACATAAAATTCTAATTTGGTTTATCCCCTGGATTTTTAAAATGATGACGTTTCGTATCTTAACACTTAATTATTCTCCTAAGACTCATTACAAAAGAATGTAAATTTTATTAATGTTGTTATAATAATATGTTCAATCTATTTTTTAATATATTATATTAGAAACTTTTAGTAATTTAATTCGAAATAAAATAATTATGGCCGTCAACAATTATAGTCCAGAAAATAGGGGAAAGTGAAAAATTTTTGAGGATAGAATTAGAATCAAATGGAGGTTAGAAGTTCCCCGCCACCTGTCTTAATACTGATTATTATTACTCTTTGATGTTTTGATACTTAACTTATATTTATATGGTAGTTAAAGCCGAACAACGTGTCAATATGATAAACTCACCTGAAACAAATAAAATAAGAAAAACATTAGATTTCTTTTGATAAATTTGTGAAATAAAATAAATAAATAAATTAATTAAAATAAAAAGAAAAAAATTATTATACAAATAAAAATAACAAAATATAATAGAACTTTAAGAAAAAATTGACTGATTTGGGCTGCTGGTTTGTCCAGCTCTGATCACATGTATCATTGACTGCTAGCTATATCAGTTAACGGAGTAAAGTTCAGGGACGCACCAAGTCACTTTTGCGCCGTCGTGCGAAATACTAATTGACCCCTTTATATATATTGAGCCCAAATTACTCACGTCACAAGGTTTTTTTTTACAAACGTTGCTCCAGCTGACCACTTGGCATTTTTCCGCTGTCGCAGAGACTACTGCGGACTGAGCGACACCCAGAATTGTCAGAGGGTGGGGGAAGCATCACCAGACACAATCATGTTCAAACCTGTCATGGCAAGCACGCTGTTTGCCAGCAGCCCGGTCATTTAATACCCACAAGCCACACCTCGTATAATGGAAGCCCCTGCTATTTAGACAACAAATTTGGCAGATCAGTTAAGGATATGCCTACCCTGGAAAAACAAGGAGCAAGGCATTTCCCTATTTTTACTTTATCCAATGCGAAGCAGATAAAGTATTGGAACTGACACGCGCCAAGCGCGAATTCAAAGGTTCCTTAAAAAAAGATACTTAAATCTTTACAATAATTATTAAAATTATCATTTTTATAACTTCCAGTCAGTAGTTTGGCAATAATTGGTTGTTTAATATTTCAACAATGCTGCGGCAACATCATTTTTACTTTATACAATGAGAAGCATGTGGAAAGTATTGTAATCGTTCTCGCGGCAAGCGTGACTTCAAAGGGTCCTCAGGTAAAGACTACGGAACCCATGGTCTCAATCAAAGTCACAAATTGTAGTATTCATTTAGGTTGAATTTTATCATGTGACGGTTTTGCTAAAAATTATATGAGGTTTTGCTTTCGTTGACCTCCAGTAAAATTTATCATGAGGTAGAGAAACCGGTCCTGAATGTATAATAACAATATCGAAAATAATGTATTATGAATAATATTTCATCTCAAACGAAAAAAAGACAATAATTGTCTTAAAAATATTACATCTTTTGGCCTTTTGGCGAACATCCTGTATATAGTTTTGTATATATCATATGTATAACACATGGGCTGAAAAAATCCCGGGCCTAACACATATATTGCGCTTGCTTTTTTGGATTCACCTCTTTTTCAGTTAGTAACAACCTTCAAAAGACAGCTGTCAAAATTTCATGATATTCTATTCATTAGTTTGTGAGTTATTGTGCTAAGAGTGACGCTTTTCAGAGCAATGGATCAAAAACAATTTTGTGTTTTACTTTTACACTGCTTTTTGGTGGGAAAAAATACCGTTTAAGCGAAGCATTGGCTTGAAAAGTGTTATGGGAAGTCCTCTCCATCAGAAACAACACTAAAACGTTGGTTTGATGACTTCAAGCGTGGTCGTAGGGACACCGATGATGCAGAACGCAGTGGACGTCCAAATGAAAATGGAATGATTGCGTTGCTCTTGATGGAGATTACCTTGATTAATGAAGTTAATTTTAAACAAAAAAAAACCTGTTTTTTTTTGTTAGGACAAGGACTTTTCAGCCCATGTGGTATTTCTTGTATGGTATAGTTTTACCTGATGACTCGTGTATTCAAAAATTTTTTTTATATAAATATTGACAAATTCTCGGTGAGTAGAAAAACAAAATTATTGATTGATGTGACAAGGTCGATTTAATATTCTTATCATTGTTTGTCATTATTCAGCTCTGGAGATGGCTACAACCAATAGCCGAAACTTTAGCGAGAGTTCATGTCTCTTATTTAAACCCTTACTAAATTAATACAACTATAGCTATAAATAATTCCTAAAATAAAGAAAATAATATACACATAAGTAATTACTGTTTCTCACATAACGAAACTGAAAAACTGGCCAAGTATTCGGGCTCAAATCGGGGAATTTTTTAGATTTTTTTTTTTTAATGCCGAACTCACAAAGGTGTACGACATTATATAAAAAATGTTTTCTGAGCAGTTTTAGGAGAGATTCTTGTGTTTCACAACATCAGAATGACGACAAATCAAGAGGTCAACAAAACTTGTTCTAAGAAATCAAAAACATGCTTATACTGCTTAGCTATCAAAATGTGAAAAGATTGAGATATATACAAATTATCTCTCTTTTGATAATCCATAAAAATCATCAATTATCCATATTAATAGAAGAATAAAATTGAAGTACTTATATCGCCTTATTAGTTAATACAACCTGCCGCAACATGCATTATGTTGTAGTTTGCTGAATCCATAACTGGCTCAAGCCTGGTATTTATAGATGGGGGTGTGGTGATATAGTGAACTTATTTTATACCTAGTTATTAAAGACATAGAACGGCCTTGCTATATTGAAAGGTGCGTTGCCCATTTGATAACTGAAGTTAACGACGGTCGCCAGGTACAAAATGTGTTGAATGTCTATAATTATTTAATTATTTATAAACGAGCTGGTGCACTAGTGGGCGACGTCTCAGTACAAAAATTTTATTCCATATTTAAAAACCACACTCCAAATGTATACCTTTAAATATCGTACGTAGTCTCTTAAAAGTTTCGCCTCATTTTCTTCCTGACACAGCTACAGAAATGGGGCTCTAGATATGAATCTGGAAGTATTTTTTTCTCTCTATAATCTATAACATTGTGATATTTTTTGTGTGGAAATAGATTTATTTAAATAAGTGGAATCGTGTGAGAAGGAGAATTTTATAATATCATTTTTTTAACATTTGGGATCGATAATCGATATAAGGCTCCAAATATTTAAAAGAGATCAGGTGTTGTTTGTATGACAGGCTACTCCATCCAGTATTGTCATGAGAAACTCGGGAATGCGTGTCTTAGGTCGTTTAATTTTGTAAAAATCAAAAAATAAGAATAACAAAATTTAGATTTTTAAAAAATTATAAAAAAGTGGCAAATTATTAAAAAATAAACAAATAATATATAAAATCAAAATCAAATAAGATGTGATTAATTTCTTCTTCTGTGCGCAAAGAAAAGCGAATTGAATATTTAATTTTTGAGTGGCGAAATGGGGGGGAGGAGGAATAATTATCAATATATTTAATGTTTCTTAATTTAAAATCAATAGGAGTCTTTCTTTTCAAAATTCGAGTTCAAATTACAATTATCTTTCTAATTTGCCGCAAATATACAGACGGCATCAGCGCTCCCTGGCGGCAGCATTAAATTAGCGCTGCTGCAAATTAATCTGCGCTATTATATATAATGGGTACGTAATTCGTATTAGGGCAGGAAAAATAAGAGAATAGGAAAATTAAAAAGAGAGTACAGTGTAGTTTGTTATAAAGTTAAAATTAATTCATTTTATAAACTCGACCTGAATTCTCTGTTCTCTAAACACCAAACAGAAAAGTATTTTCAGGATAAAGTCATTCATATACACAAGAGAACAATACGCGAACTCTTCATTTGATCGAACATTCTCTGAATAAAGGACAAGAGAGTCAGCCTCTCGAATACGGTCTGTTCATTTGTTTTCTCTTTTATTATTATTATTGTATTATTTATGTGAAAAGTTGTTGGTGTCTTAAAATTTTAATAGACAAAACAGTAAAATATCCCGCTTTTATAATAATTCAATAATAAAATTGAGTGATTAAAAATAATTATAAAAATCTAATTTTCTAAAAATTAAAGAAAATTTCAAAATAGAAAAATATTAAAGAAAGAAATAGTAATAATAGTCCAGGCAAATTACGTGAAGAAATGGCATAAACAGCAAATAATTCCCGATAAAGATTTTATTGTTGGAATACCTTTATTGGTACTTCAATATTACTACTCTAAGTTTTCTCCCAAATGTCTGTTGTGGAAATTTTTCTACGCGTCTCAAAAAGAGACAATTTCGGAGTTTTTTCATTTTTTCTTGAAAAACTCTAAAACAGCTTATCATATCAAAGAGATATCTATCAGATAAATTAAATTTTTAAATTACGCGTAAAATGATAACAATTTCATATATTTAGGTTCAGTAGAACCGGTACTAGCGCCTGTCAAATAACAGCCCCAGGGATCAATTTTGAATATCCCTAATACTCGTACTTTTTTCGATTTTCCCCATTTTGACCATGACGGAGCACGTTTTCGACAAAGACGACTCTATAGATTTTTAAACTAAATTAAATTTGCTACAATTTTCATCAAGTTTCATATTAATTGGAAAATGGTAACCCGTTCCACAATGAGGTTGAAGTTTTGAATTTTTGCAAATAATCCCAGTTTTTCCTTGATAAAATGAAAACCACTCATCCTAGAAACTTGATTCCTATATAATTCTCTAGTAAATTTTGTTGACTTGAACATTTCATTGGGCTACTTTTTTGATAAAACTCTTAGATTTATAGATATCGTACATTTTCCGGACAGGACATGATCCGAATCCTCAAAAGAGTCATGGAAAATGCTAGATATCTATAAATTTAAGAATTTTATCAAAAAAGTGCTTCAAGTAAACGTTCAAGTAAATAAAACTTCCTAGAGAATGAGATAAAAATCAAGTTTCTAGAATGAGTGGTTTTCATTTTATGAAGGAAAAACTGTGATTTTTTGCAAAAAATTCAAAACTTCAACTTCATTGAGGCATGGGTTACCATTATCCAATTAAGATCAAACATTGTTTAAATTGTAGCAAATTTAATCTAGTTTAAAAATGTATAAAATCGTCTTTGTCGAAAAAGTGCTCCTTCAAGGTCAAAATGGGGAGAAAATCAAAAAAGTCCGAGTTTTAGGAATATTCAAAAGTGATCCCGTGGCCTGTTTTTTGACAGGCGTTAGTACCGGTTCTACTGAAATAGATGAAATTTTTATAATTTTATTGAAGGAGACAATAAAAGAGTGTGTCTTCTGCTGGAATTATTAATTTTATTTATTTATAACGAACTTACAATTTAGTTATCATTTTACGCGTAATTTAAAGAGCTTTAATTTATCTAATACAGTGTTTCTCAAAGTGTGTTCCGTGGAACCCTGGGGATGAAAAAATTTCGGGTTTTTCAGTTTTTCTTGAATAACTCTAAAACGGCTTATCAAATATTTATTAGATCAGTGTTTCTCAAACTTTTTCCGAATGTGGACCCCTTTTCCGTTTGGAATGTAAGCGTGGAACACAACAATCTTGTGGTGCGAGTTAAAAGGTTATTATAGGAAGAATTTTTTTTTTTGATTTAGAATTTTTTTTTAACGTCTTTCAGGAAATTGAAATATAGTTATATGGAGGGAATTAATTAAGAAAAACACTTTTTATTGTCTTATATTTTTTACTTTGGTCAACTATTGTAATCGTGCATGGAAAAAGTGTTTTTTTTGCTTCGTTTTTTCGAAATATATCAAAAACGGCTTAACCTATTTTGATTAAAAAAAATTGGGCGAAACCATGGCATTTCGGACTACAAACCCTTAATAAGTGATCATCGCAAAAACTATATTTTTCGAGATAATAATTGTTTTGTTAGTCTTCTTCTTCTTCTTCTTCTTGTTTATAAACCTATAGGTTTTGAAGGAGACAATAAAAGAGTGTGTCTTCTGCTGGAATTATAAATTTTATTTATTTATAACGAGACTATAGTTTCGAGGGCTTTGCCCTCTTCATCAGTCTATTACAATGTATTCACAGGAATTAATTTATGAATGAAAGGTTAACATTTTTCATGTGGTAAGGTTAGAAATTACATAGAGTGGGCAAGTTAAGAATTGACACTTATACTTGTTTTATTATTTATATATTAATAATAAAACAAGTATAAGTGTCAATTTTAACTTGCCCACTCTATGTAATTTCTAACCTTACCACATGAAAAATGTTAACCTTTCATTCATAAATTAATTCCTGTGAATAGATTGTAATAGACTGATGAAGAGGGCAAAGCCCTGAAACTATAGTCTCGTTATAAATAAATAAAATTTATAATTCCAGCAGAAGACACACTCTTTATTGTCTCCTTCAATATATAAAAATTCTGCTACTCTCGGCAAAAACTTTCAATTTAACCTATAGGTTTGTTAGTTAGACCAAATTTTATTATCAAATTTTTGTAGATCCACTAGCTCAAAAACTACTGTGAATATCAAAACGAAATTTCACACCTAGTTTTAATGCATTGAAATTAAGAGCTGATTAGATTTCTATTGAAATTAAATTAAAGGGGGGCGAGTAAAAATTAAATTATTAGATTATAAATTGACGTAGAAAAATTTCCGCAGATTTGAGGGAAAACTTAGGGTAGTAATATTGGAGTACCAATAAAGGTATTCCAGCAGTAAAATCTTTACCGGGAATTATTTCCTCCTTAGGCCATTTTTTTCACGTAATTTTCCTGGACTATACCGAGTTTCGAAAAAGTTTTCACTTTTTTGTCCAATTAGTTTATTAATTTTAGCTTGAAATATATATTATCAGAACGACTCAAACTTCTACTCAATATTTAAATTCGTTCATATAAAACATTTTTTTTTTAAATATAAAATCATTTTATATATTATATCTATGCCTACGGTGATTAATTAATGAAGGATTTAGATTTTTTTGTGTTATATATGATTTTTTTTCGAAATAACTCTTCACTTCTCATTATTTAAATTAACATTTAAAAATTGCAAACGCATTTTCAAGTGAACTAGATAAAGAGGAAAGCGTATTATTATTGTGATAACTTCAACGAGCGGATTTAGCAAAGGCCTTGAACTAATTCTTTTTGGCAAAGAGGATACGAGTTAAAAGGATTCGCTTATTTCAGTCTGTTGTTTAATAGAAAATTGAAAACAATTCTATTTATTAGGTTGAGACCTCAATGGAACAATTCTTGTTAGTTTAGTAATTAGATTTTGAAAAATTTTCAATTATCAATATAATAGTTTTGGGATTCTATATCTCTATGTTCACCCACCTCCAGATTAAACGGCTTAACCGATTGACTTGAAATTTGAAACATATACTCCTGGGGGGTCAAGTAATTGGTGTGATTCATAAAAAGTGAACTTTTAGCCCCTCCCTCTATTTTATTCACTTCTAAAAAATGAAAGAGCTGTTTTACCTTTTGCTGACGTTATAAGTTATTTTTACCATATAATGCTAAAATACAACAATTTTCAATGCCCCGCCCCCCAGAAATTTCCATGACGCACTCTGCATCTTATTACTTTAACTTACAGGGTATGGTCAAGTATTGTAATCGTGCATGAAAAAAGTGGTTTTTTACTTCATTTTTTCGAAATATCTCAAAATCGGAAACTATTTTGATTAAAAAAATTGAGCAAAACTATGGCATGTCGCTCTACAAAAAAGCTCTAATAAGTGAACATCGAAATAATTATATTTTTCGAGATAATAATTGTTTTGTCAAAATGTCTGTTAGTCTGTCCGTCCATCCGGTTGTCTGGATGTCCGTTAAGGGCCGGTTCTATGTCGCAAAGTAAATGCTTTTTACCACTAAACAAGAGTAGATGGTAAATGGAGAGAATGGGATGGCCAATCAGATGACAGGAACTTTCAGTGCCTGTCATCTGATTGGCCCTCCATTTACAATCTACTCTTGGTTAGTGGTAAAAAGTATTTACTTTGCGACATACAACCGGCCCTTAGTCTGTGCGTTATCAAATTTTTGTGGACGAGCTAGCTCAAAAACTATTGTGAATATCGAAACCAAATTTCACACGTATTTTTGATCCATTGAGATTAAGAGCTGATTAGATTTTGGTGCATATCGACCCAAAATTAAGGAGGGTGGAGGGGGGGCGTTAAAAATTAAAAATATAGACTCTTGTACCAAACTCAACTATATTTTGTATACATAATCACTGGGACCCGAGAAGTCTAAAAATGCAAAAACTAACCGCCCAAAATGGGGGAGGGGGGGTCAAAAAATAAAAATCTTGGCCAATTACCAAATTCAACCAAATTTTGTAAACATAATCAGTGGGCCCGCAGGGGTCTAAAAATGCAAAAACTCCCCCCCCCCATCTACATGAATATAAATAATTTTATTAAATATAAGGAGGGGGCCAGGTTGTATGGTAAAGTTAAGTGGATGGCCACATCAGAACACGTCAGCTTATCCCCCTTTGGGCTCTTCTGAATCTAATATTTTTGAAAAAATAACATTAAATACAGATGAAAAGTTTAGTTAGATATTTTCTACCTTTGGATTTAGTTAAGAAACTAAACATCTTTTTGAGGAGTCTCTAAATCTCTAAAAAGATCTTTGGAGAGAAATTTCAATGGGTTTAGATGAGACAAAATACAAAAAATCCACTCTAAAAGGCAATAAGCCAGCCAGCTCACTCATTTATAAATTGATGAAATGTTAGCTTATACAAATTATTTTCCAACTTCAACTTCTATTTCTCATTTAATTAAAGTAATTTCCATTAGTTATATATTTGTTGATAATGATAAAAGTTTATCTAGAAGCTCTAGCCTTACGCTAATAAATAAGCATATGACTAGCATATACTCTTTGTATTTCTTATGAATAAATTGTATATTCTAACTAGAGCAATAAATCAGATTCTATAATTAAGAAGGAAGGTTACCTGAACGTCTGATAAAGATAATATTAATTGAGTTACATTGAATTAATCTAATGAAAAATTACTAACTTTTTAACCGACTTCAAAAAATGAGGAGGTTCTTTAATCGACTGATTTTTTTTTTGTGTCTATGTTACCTCATATCTCCGCCAATTGTCAACCGATTTTTTAAAAGGGCCTGCACATCTCCCCTTATAGCCCTCCGATCCTCCCAATCAGGATCCGGTTGAGTGGCTCAGGGTGTGGCCACAGCAGAACGGTGTGAAACCTTAGTATGCTGCGACCAACAATAAAATAATAATAAAAATAAAAAGGGAATACCACACGTCGTCCAAACAATAAAAATAAAAAAGGGAATACACTGGGAAGAATAAATAAATAAATAATCAATTAAATAAAACAAAAAATAAATAGAATATGTCACTGGGTTTAAAGAAATGTTTAAAAATAAATAATTTAAAAAACATTCAAATAAATAAGTAGACAGGAAGTTGTCGTAGTCAATGAATAAAAAATAAATAAATAAATAGGCAGAAAACCGCCATGGTCAAGAAAAATAAAGAAATATATGACTGGGAATATAGGCTACAGGGTAAAATATTAAATAAATAGATCAACGCTGGAAAAAGCGTTGGGCTGGGCCATCTCCCCAGAAGAAATCAATAAGATGGTCATTATTATTAGTCGTCACGATTTTGATGTATGTACACCCATAACTTCTTTGTTTATGGACCGATTTCGATGATTCTTTTTTTATTGGAAAGGGGGTGCCTTGAGTATGGAACCATATTAATTTGGTCAAGTTCTGATAATATGATCAATGATAAAATAACAGAAATCTCCAATTCTTATGTGCAAATAATCGAAATTATAATAAATAAAATCTTTTATGAAAAAAAATCTTAAAACTTTCATTTAAAACCCGCAAACTTTTCGAGAGAATTTCTATATTTATGAATTGAATTTTATTATCATTTTTTTCTGATTCGTTCGCCCGACGCTTTTTCTTACGAGATGCATGCAAGGTATTATATTAAGTCACTATTAATAACATCACTAAAAAGAGAAAAATAAAAATAATTTTTATAAAAATAAAATAAAACCGACTTCAAAAAAATTCGTCGAATTCTATATTTTTATTGTTTTTTCTCCTAAACACATGATAGATGATGGGTATCTCGTTTTCATCTTGTATATATCCTTTATTATTCAAAAATAAAAAAGCATCGGGTGGGATAAATCCGGTCGATTTTGTCATTTCAAAATATTGATCGTTCGGGTAGAGTGATCCGAATATTAGACTGTTTTCGAAAACATTTGCAACTTGGCAGTAGTGATAGATAATTGATCTCGTGGGTCGTATGTGGCGGCGAACAAAATATGCAATTGCATAGGAATCCGGTCTCTAATTATTAACAATAAACTTTTATGCCAAATTTCAGCAATATTCGTTCATAAACTTCCTAATAATATTTTTTCTCCGTTTTTCTTTTGAAAATACTAAAATTTTTGCTTGAGGAGAAATTTATTTCAACATTCATACCTTGACTAATTATAAAATTCATACACACAGACAGACAAAAAAAAATCATCCGCCCGCTGAGTGTACTTTCAGTAAAAAAAAACAAATTACTAAAACGTTTGAATTTTATCTTTGAAAATTGCCAAGCTTTTTATTCTTTTCTTTAACAAAATCACTTAATAGTTCATAAGTACTAGGCTTTATGCATGCATTATCCATTCATCAAATATTCATTGAATTTGTATTTTTTTTTTTACTTGTCTTGAATAAATGTTTAATAGAATAGTTATTTACGCCTCTTTCTGGTCAGATAAATAACTCATTGTATCGCGAAACTCAAAAACCATTAAGTTATTTTATTTCTTCAAATTTTAATTTCTAAATTGTCATAAATTACAGCGATATTAAATAAAATATTACTAGTAGCAATGTAATTATTCATCAGTTCAATCCCACCTTTTTGTGACGACTTTATTTATAGACTCTGTTTCCAATAAAGAAATGCATTAGATGTTCTTTCAATTCACTTGTGTAAAAATTGATATCCATACATTACCAAGAGACACATAGAGGTTGTCCTCTGCTTGATACAAATAAACATACACACATAAATATCGAAATTATTTATCTGTATATATAATATTTATTTATTTGAGACTATAGTTTCGAAGACTTGGCCCTCATCATGAGTCTTTTTAATTATAAATATTATTTTTCATGTGAACAGTATTTTTTGAAAATTTTCAATATCCAGGCTATACTGATCCCATGAAAAATAATATTTAGTATCTGGAGCCACCGAGCGATGCACGGTAACCCCTGACCCCCCCCTCCTCCCGAAACCACACACCTCGCCCCCATGGTCTACATATTATGTGTGTATTTGTTTACTCGTACACCATTTTGCCCACATTCGTTCATATTGATAAACATTATGAAAAAATAAATAGGAAAATAATAATAAAAAAAAAATAATAATCGTATAGGATCTGAAATAAAAACATACAATTAAATAAAATTTCTTTCCAAGTTATATAAAAAAAGCCACTTCAATCACTTTATTTGTAAACACACCTGTAATGTTATGATTTAGACACCTGTTAATTAAAAACAAACAAAAAAATCCTAATTTTAATATAATATATTAATATTTGCTATAACCTATTAGTAGGTTTTATAATTAAAAAAACCAATTAATTCATATAGACAAAAGGTATTAGTTTGGGTTCAGGGATCAGTAGCTTAGTGGATATAGGAGCTAATACTCTTATGACAAAGCATTGCAGTCCACATGCAAAGATCCCGGGTTCGAGCATCGAGAATAAAACATAATTGAAAAAAATGTAAACAAACTTTTTTATTTAAATTTTCATCTATCAATAATTACTTTAATTAAGAAAAGATCAATTAAGATTAAATTTGTCGAGGTCCAGACCTAGCCAGATCGCTTTCTCATCCTCAAAACTTGTTAATAGAATTTATTTCATCAAAATCAGTAGAGCCGTTTTCAAAATAGAACCAAGATACAAATATATAAAATAAGTCTTGTGGTCGAGGGTGTAAGTTTTTAAAAAGCAATTAAAAGACTTATTACATTTATTTGTTTATTGAAGAAAGATTACATACACTTGTAGTCACAGTCAAACAAGGATTTAAGTAGTTATTGTCGGTGATTTATAGTTAAATCCCGAATTTAAGCAAACGCGTACAATGAACGTTTGGGTTTAATTGAATGAGTTTACAACTTTGTATTGAATTTGTATGGAGTTGTATTGAATTTGTCAGTGATTTAAATAAAATCCTGAATTTAAGAAAAGGGCGTTAGGGCATAGCCACCGGCCGACTTTAATGAAACAATAATGTTCTCCGAGTCAGAGGGCAGGCGACTTATATAGGAAATATCCCGCTGATGCAGCAGTTTGACTGACGTCATAGAAAGTGCAGAGATCAGCAAGAATCAACAATATAACTCGTCCCTCCACAAGACGAAAGTTTAGGGGTTGATTTCCTCTAAACTTTCGTTAGCCTCTTTGACTTCATTGAGTGGTTCCCTATAGATTTTATACAATTTAATTATTTTATTTCTAGTTAACAATATTATAACTCCGATAGTTAACATTATTATTAATAGAATTGTTATAATATTGTTTGTTTTGTGGGAGAACCATTCAATTTCGTCGATTTGGTCTAACTTGGTTTCAGATATTTCAATCCTTGTAATGTTGTGGAATGTTAACTCCTTGTTTTGAGTTTCAGTTAATTTATTTAATTTTATATCAAAGGTTGGTAGTTCTTCTACCTGGTTTTTATAAGTTACGATATTACTATTATTGATTGAACAATTTGAATTTTTGGTTTTATAAAGTCCGAAATTTAAATATTTGTTTATTCCATCGCATTTGACAAGGATTTGCCTTTCTGTTACAAAGATTATGATTTGGTTGGAGTTTGGTACGACAATATATGTGGGAAAATGCTTTAATTTTATAAGTTCACAATTTTCGTTAGTTTGTTTTATCAAAATATTCTTTACACAATTTGATTCTACAGTGTTTGATAGCTTACAATAACTTATTTCATTATTTAATATACAATTAGTTACAGAGTACAATTCGTTTTTTATGGTTATCACTGTTTGTAGTGGCTCGTTTAACAAGAAGATTTTGTTGTCTTTAATTACTGGTAATGGTATTAATTGGAGGACGTTACTTTCTGTCTTTTGGTAGGTGGGTATTTCTAATATAATATCAATGTAATTTTGGTGGGTTTTGCAAATGGGGCGAATGAAGGTTATAGCATCCCAATAGTTTCCTAGTTTAATGTTTGAATTATTGATTTCCAAAATTTCTTTTAAATCGTTAAATGTGATTATCGATTCATGTAGAATATTTATTGTACAGAATGATAATGCAGTTTCAATGTTCTCGATCGTGATTAATATTGAATTTAGAGTACTTATTAGTTGTGAGATTAGGTTAATTAGTCCTTGCTCACTGTTTCTTTTTAGCTGCGAGTCTACTAGTGATAACATATTTTTGAAATTTTCTTGGTTTAGATTGATTTTATCTAATTGGCGATTGAATTGTTCGGTTAAGTTGTTAAAGGATTTTAATATTAAATTATTTTGAATTTGGAGTTTATTTTGGTTTCTATTTAAGTTTTCTAGAATTTGGTCGTACCTTTCTCTATCTTCATTCTATCTGAGGTAGTTTTTTCTTTATTCTCCTCTAATTTTGCTTTAACTATTTCATATAACTTTTTGGTTTTTTCTATGTGGTTCTGAACATAATTTGAAGTTATTTTTTCTTCTAAATTTTGTTCTAGATAATTTTCAGTGTTAATATGACCATTTACGATTTCGAGGGGAGATAATTTTGTTATAGAATGAGTGGTGTTATTATAGGCCATTAATGCATAAGACATTTTTTCTGAAATGGTGTTATTTTTAAATTGGGGTTCGGAATTTAGAATATTTAAATGTTCACCTATAGTAGAATGGAATCTTTCAATGTTTCCATTAGATTGGGGGTGTTGGCTACAGATGAAGTGAATTTTGATTTTATAAGTTTCGAGAAGTTCTTGGATAGTATTATTTTTAAATTCATTCCCATTGTCGGATATAATAATTTGAGGTATACAATGGTTACTGAAAAATTTGATTAATTTCTTTGTGACATCGAAACGAGTTAAGGATTTTAATTTATACGCTTGAGCAAATTTTGAAAAGGAATCTATAATTGTGAGAAATTTTTGGTTTCCGATAGTGAAGCTATCGATGTGAATAATTTCAAAAGGTTTAGATGCGGTGGGCGTTATGTTTAGTTTGACATTAAGGGGGTGTCTGTCATATTTGTTTATTTTACAAATTTCGCACGCGTTTATAAATTCGCTAATCATATCTTTCATCTTTGGCCAATAATATTTAAGTTTTAACTTATCGAATGTTTCGTTGATACCGCGGTGGTTGGTCTTTCCTAAGTGATAATTTTGAATTTCTTCCAGTTGTTGCTCATTTGTTTGCAAATCTTTCAACAACGTGGTGCATTCATACAATTTTAGATTTGTTTTATCGAAATGTTTTTGAATAATGGATATGAATTTTTCCTGGATTGGGGATTCAAAATATAAGTGGTATTTAATATTAGGGACTAAATACTCTTTAATAATTTGGCAAATTTCTCTTTCAATATTATTTTTTATTAGTTTAATATGAAATCGTTGTTTTTTGTTTCCGAATAGTTTTTCGATCTTTATTAGTTGGGTGGAAAATGGTACTACTTTTATTATTAATTGGTTTTTGAATTTGTTTAGGGGCTGGTCAAGTCGGGGAATTTCTAGAATTTCTGTGGTTGCGTCTGAGTCTGAGGAGTGATTGCTTTCTGAGTCTGATAGATTTTCAGGTTCAGGTTCAGGTTCAGGTGTTGTGAGAACATTAGGTGTTGCGGGAATATTTACTGGATTCACAGGATTTGGTTCGGGTTGGGTTCGAAAGTTTTCTGGGTTAGTTGCCCAATCGTTAAATTGATTCATGTACTCTTCTAATGTGGGTTCAGGGTCGGTTACTAGTGGGTTAAAATTTATTCTGGAAAGTGGGTCAGCTACGCGATTTAACTTTCCTTTTTGATGTTCAATATCGAAATCGTATTCGCTGAGTTTTATCTGCCAGCGAATGAATTTGGCATTGGGATTTTTCATTGATTTTAACCAGACGAGGGGCTTGTGGTCCGTGATAATTTTAAATTTTCTACCGAATAGGTAGGGCCTAAAATACTGGGTTGCCCAGACTATGGCTAAAAGCTCGCGCTCGACCGTGGAATAATTTTGTTCGTGGGAGTTTAGCGTACGAGAGGCGTATGCTACCGGTAAGTCCGAATTTGAATCATTTTTCTGTGAAAGAACCGCGCCTATGGCAAAATTACTCGAATCAGTGGTGAGTGTGAAGGGTTTGTTAAAATCAGGATAGATCAGGATGGGTTCATTAATTAAGAGAGTTTTGCATTTTTCGAAAGCGTTAATGAATTCGGGGTCTTTCGGGTTAATTTTGTTTTCTTTTTTCAGAGTCCGAGTGAGGGGTTTCGTTATTCGGGCGAAATCGCTAACGAACCTTCGGTAGTACCCGATTAAACCTAGGAATGATTTAACCTGTTTCTCGGTGGTTGGTAGTGGGTAATTTTGTATGGCGGAGATTTTGTCAGGATTTGGTTTAATTCCCTCAGGTGTGACTATGTGGCCTAAGAATGGGACTTCTTTCTGGAGGAAATCACATTTTTCAATTTTAATTTTGAGGTTGGCTTTACGAAGCCGGTCGAAAACTGTTTTTAAATGGGTGATGTGTTCCTGGAGGCTTGGGGAGAAGACAATAATGTCGTCTACATAGACTAGACAAAATTTGTTAAGGATACCCTGGAGGACATTGTCCATGGCTCGCTGAAAGGTGGCTGGTGCGTTTTTAAGACCAAAAGGCATTCGCAAAAACTCGAAGTGCCCTTGTTCCGTGTTGAAAGCCGTCTTTTCAACATCCTCGCTTGCCATCTCGATTTGGTGGAAGCCGCTAGATAAATCTATTGTACTTAAGTAACGACTTCTGCCTAATTTATCAAGGAGGTCGGTGATATTGGGTATTGGGTATTTGTCGCTTATTGTCTTCTTGTTTAGTTGGCGGTAGTCAATGACGGTACGATATGTTCGTTTGCCGTCTTTGCTAAGTTTTTTGGGCACTACCCATACAGGGGATGACCATGGGGAGAAGGAAGGTTGAATAATTTTTTGTTCGAGCATATCCGAAATTTGTTTAGAAACTACTTCTCTATAAATTTGCGGATAGCGGTAGCTTTTTGAGTAAACTGGTTCATCATCGGTGGTGCGGATCCGATGTTTAATTTGGTTTGTAAATGTTAAAGGCGTGTTTTCGCGATAAATTATGTCTCTATAATCTGTTATCAATTTTTTAATTTTGTATTTTTCTTCACTATTCAAATTTTTTAACGTTTCTTCAGGAATGGCGGCGTTTGACGCTTCAATCGCTGCCAGGTATTTGTCTTTAGATTGAGTATTTAAAAATTTTAATTCGAAAGAGTTCCTAGAAGTTATTAAGCGGTTGTTTTTTATATCAATTTTTGCGCGTAATTTTTTCAAATTATCTAGCCCGAGGAGATAATCGAAATTATCGTGGAAATCGAATATATGGAAGTTTAGAGGTGTGTTTGTTCGAAAAATTTCAAAGAATGGGCTATTTACGCAATATTTTCCTTGGCTAGTGCCATGTCGAGTTCGAATGAGAATAGATTTTTTTTTAATAGAGTCCGCGTGAAAATAGCTAGCAATTTCTGGTTGAACGAAAGAGTTTGTGCTACCAGTGTCGATAAAAATTTTTCGGTTTGTTGTTGGATGGAGGATGTATGGTAGGGAAGGAGAATCGAGAGAATCTATCTGCTCTAGTTCTCGTCGGTCGTAGGTGGGTCGGCTGTTGGTAGATTTTCCGAGGCTATTTCCTCTAAAAAATTACCGGGATCGTGTTCGGGTGTATAATCTGATGTGTAGTCAGGTGTATATTCATGTGTGTATTCATCGAAGTTTACCTCATTTGGGTCGGCTTGTGCCTCGTGGTGGTTCAAATTAGGTCGATTGAATTTTGAGGGGAAATGGCTGGGGCTTTGGCTGCTAAATTTATTGGTTGGAGGAGAGGGTCTTGGTGAGAATAATTTCCTTGGGAAGTGATTTTGTTGTGTGTGAGGTGTGTTAGATAGGTTTTGTTGGTTATGCGGAGTCCGGAAGGGTGGGTTGTTTGGTGTAGCAGGACCTCTGCTAAAAGGTGTTGAGGTTCTAACTGGATTGAATGGTGTGTTTGGTTTTTGGTAATATTGTTTATTAGTAGGTGTGTTAGAAGGACCAAATTTTTGTGTTGTTAGCCTGGCTTCATATTGGAAGTCGTTAGTGAGCATATTTAGGGCATCTCCTAAGCTTTGGGGGTTTTTAGTCCTCATAGATTGGCCTACTGGGTCTCTAAGTCCTCTTAATAATACTCGCAAGGCTAAATTTGTGGTAAAGGTTTGCAATGATCTTTTCTCATTTTCGTCGAAATTTAATTCTATTTTTGAAATAATTTGCTGTAATTTTGTAGACACTTGGTCATGGAATTCGAAAGGTGTTTGGGTTTGATTTTGTCTGGTGGATGTTAACTCTAAAGTGAGAGTGTAAACATCTTTTTTATCTGAATACGTTTCTATTAGGAAGCTTTTTAAATCATCCCAATTTCTAGTATTGTAGCTGCTTAATTTGTTGGCAGCTTCGCCTTTAATTTTTGAAACTATCGAATGGATAATCACATCATTTTGGAAATCATCTACATCAGTAAAGTTATAAAATTTGGAGATTATTTTATCTGAGATTTCGATAAATCTGGGTAATATTTGTTGATCACCAGAAAAGTCAGGGATCATATCCAAATATTCACGTCTAAAGGGTTGCTGTGTAGGAGGCATTGATGCGGGTGGATATTGGAAACGAACTTGAGGGGCTGGGGGTTGTGTAGGTTGGTCTTGTGTGGGTTGGAGTGGGAAAACTTCGGGTTGAGGGTTGGGCTCAGGTTGGGTGTTGGAAGTTGTAGGTAACACAAATGTAGGGGGCCTCATAATGGGTTGTGTCCCAGATGTTTTGTCTAGTGGCATTTTTCGTTTTTTGTGTTTTCTTTTAAATGAGAAAATTTTAGAAATTTTTGAAATTAGGGTCTTCTGGTTAAACAAGCAGTGAATAAAAAATGTTTTGGTTAGTAATTCTTATAATTATGTTAATTAGTTTTAAAATATAATGATAATATTTATTACAATGCTAGATAATATAGAATATTATCTGATAATTGAATATTAAGTTTTAATTTTATTTATTTTATTTTTACTTTAAAAGGTTTATTTAATTTTCAAGTTAAAAGTTAAAGTTAAGATTTTTATTTATTTAATTTTTTTTTGTCAGTATTTCGAAGTGAAATCTGAGTTTTATACAAATTGTATTTATTTATTTTCTTTTTATTTTCAAGGATATTCCTTGTATTTTGTTGAAGAATGTCGGAGTTTCGTAAATGAAACCCGAATGTATTTATTTGAAAAAGTTTAAAGTTATTATATTTATTTAATTGTGACTCACATTGGCTGGCTGCTTAATCCAATTTTGCACTTGACACTTTTCACAACACTGATAACAGCTGGGTGTTATTGTCCTTGAAGACAGGCCGCTTGTTGTTGTTCCCTGGGAGGTGACGTAACTCGTCGCTAGGGATGATGTCAACTCGAAGCTGGATGTGTGCGTGGGCGTATGGTGATTTCTTTCTTCGTAGGTGGGGTACAAAGATTTGAAAATCCCCGAATTTGAGTTTTAGTGGCCCAAATTCGTTACCCGATCCTACCGCGACTGCGCCAAATAAGTCTTGTGGTCGAGGGTGTAAGTTTTTAAAAAGCAATTAAAAGACTTATTACATTTATTTGTTTATTGAAGAAAGATTACATACACTTGTAGTCACAGTCAAACAAGGATTTAAGTAGTTATTGTCGGTGATTTATAGTTAAATCCCGAATTTAAGCAAACGCGTACAATGAACGTTTGGGTTTAATTGAATGAGTTTACAACTTTGTATTGAATTTGTATGGAGTTGTATTGAATTTGTCAGTGATTTAAATAAAATCCTGAATTTAAGAAAAGGGCGTTAGGGCATAGCCACCGGCCGACTTTAATGAAACAATAATGTTCTCCGAGTCAGAGGGCAGGCGACTTATATAGGAAATATCCCGCTGATGCAGCAGTTTGACTGACGTCATAGAAAGTGCAGAGATCAGCAAGAATCAACAATATAACTTATATATATAAACAAAGAAATAAATATATAAACAATTTTTGCTCGTTTAATAAGAGTAGATTATTAAAAAGACTCATGATGAGGCCCAAGTCTTCGAAACTATAGTCTCAAACAAATAAATAATATATATACAGATATATAATTTCGATATATATGTGTGTCATGTTTATTTGCATCAGGCAGAGGACAACCTCTTTGTTTCTCTTTGTGAATCAACAACTCTGCTACTCTCGGCAAAACAAAAACAAAAACTTTTCAATCCATACATTAAATCACATTCTTACTATTCTATTTCCAGAGAAGACTAGTAATTGAAATACGAAATACATTTGTAATTAATAACTTATAACTGGTTACAGTACCTACAATAATCAGTGGCGTAGTCAGAAAATTTTCATGGTGGGAGGGGGAGGGGTTCAATCTACAAAGCAAAATATATTTAGTGGGAATATTTTCATTAAAACAAATCGCCCAGTTAAATTGTGTTTTTACCCGGAAAGTTTTGGGGTAGTTGTAATTTATGTTTTTTAGGTGTGCTGAATCCGAATATGAGGTTTGCTAACAAAATTTCATGACGGAACATTGTCAAAAATACCAAAAAAAAAAGGTGAAAAAATCTCACTTTTTGGCGGTTTTTTGCTTCTAATTCGAAAACTATCAACTTTTCGTAAATAACCATCCTTGTCAAAATAAAAGTTCATAAAATTTCCTACAAATAGCACAATTTAGGTTTTTCTCTGTTCAACCATTCGGGCTTAAGCGTTAGTTGAAAAATGGCTTATTTTTTCTGTTTCTGCAAATCCCAAAAATTCACACTTTTTCGATTTTTTCCCATTTTGGCCATAACGGAGCACGTTTTCGACAAATATCACTCTATACATTTTTAAACTAGATTAAATTTTCTACAAAGGAAATAAAGTTTCATTTTAATTGGATAATGGTAATCTGTGACACAATGAGGTTGAAATTTTGAAAAACTGCAAGTTTTTGCAAAAAAATTGCAGGTTTTCCTTCATAAAATAAAAACCACTTATCCTAAAAACTTAATTCATATCTCATTCTGTAGGAAATTCTGTTGACTTACACGTTTATTTGGACCACTTTTTTATTAAAACTCTTAGATTTATAGATATCTAGCATTTTCCATGAGGATTTTGAGGATTTGCATCATATCCTGTCCGGAAAATGTAGAATATCTAAAAATCTAAGAGTTTTATCAAAAAAGTAGTCCAATTAAACGTTCAAGTAAATAAAATTTGCTAGAGAATGAGATAGAAATCAAGTTTCTAGAATTAGTGGTATTAATCTTATCAAGGAAAAACTGCAATTTTTTGCAAAAAATTGCATTTTTTAAAACTTCAACCTCATTGCGGCATGGGTTCCTATTATTCAATTAAGATGAAACATTGTTTAAATTGTAGAAAATTCAATCTAGTTTAATAATGTATAGAGTCGTCTTTGTCAAAAACGTGCTGCTTCATGGTCAAAATGGAAAAATATCGAAAAAAGTGCGAGTTTTTGGAATCCTGGGGCTGTTTTTTGGATCCCCATTAAAAATTGAACTACTGGACCAATTTTGCATTTCTTTTTTTTAATCGACACGAAATTTTGTTCTCTTTAATTTAATAAGTTAATAGAGACTCGTGGAAAGGTCCACAGTGATCTTGTAGCCAAAGTTTCCGTTTGTATGTATTATTGTTGTTGTAGAATGTTGAGGTATTTCGGAAAAAATATGATACGGATGGTAGGTATGTAGTAAAAAACTTTTTATGTAGTATAACACCATAAAACACACATAAACTACATAAAAAGTTTTTTACTACATACCTACCATCCGTATCATATTTTTTCCGAAATACCTCAACATTCTACAACAACAATTACTCTTTAATTTACATTAAAACGGTTATTTACAAAATATGAACTGTTTTCGAGTTTTAACCGAAAAACTGGAAAATTTCGTGTTTTTTCGGCCACCAAATGTTGTCCCCGACGCTTTCAAGGTCGCTAACTTAGATTTGGCATACCCACACCATACCAAACGATCCTAAAACAAAACAATCTTGAAAAACCTCCCTTTATTGGCCTATATTTAGAGATCATACTAATTCGATAAAAATAATGCTTTTTGATGTAATTAGTAATTTGTATCTCATTAACTGGAACAACTTAACTTGCCCATCAGTTTCTATCTTGATTTCAGCTCTTTTCCTATTTCCAATGGGATTTTATTTAAATGAAACGATTATTATACCGAGAGAAGAAAATAAAGCCCTTATAACAATTCCTTTAGTACGTTGTCATTATTTTCATCTTATTTTTAATTGCAAAAATGTTGAACATTTGCGAATCGCAATCTTCTACGAATTGAGAGAGAGATGTTTCCTCGTGGCAGGAAGAAATTAAAGAGGACATCAAAGCATACCGAAACTATCGTAGATTTGTAATTTATTTTCTTTTATTTTCTTTAAACATTAATCGACGGCGCCGTAATAAGTCTGAATTACGATCGGAGAATTATCCTCTCAATCATTTCTATGGCTGATGAGATTTTTGAAATATTTTATTATTATTCGTAATTTCGAATAGTCATTTTGTATTTAGAAATATATTTTACTTATTTCTAGCTTTACTACCCTTTTCTTTCACCCTAAAGTAGATTTATAGGCTCAGACAAAGCTGTGGGTCCGAGTGATGCTATCTCACCACCAGGTTCGCTGTCATCAGTGTTCCCCCACCAGGGGCGCAAAGTTAGCCCTTGTCGCGCTGAACTAATGAATATGAACTTGGTGATAAATCATTATTTTAATATATATTATAATAAAAGAGAGCGGGAATTCAAATCGTTCATTTGAAAATATATAGTTCATATAAAAGGAGTCTCTTTCAATTCACACTGAAACACAAAGAGTCCAAGGTGCTTTTTTCACTATTATTTATATCCGACAATTCGCTGTTCGGTTTTCAATGTGTGTTTGATTAGGAATAAATGGCAGCCCTAAACACACCCCGTCCGACGATTGGCTGTTTCGGTTTTCAATGTGTGTTTGATTAGAAATAAAATGGGAGCCCGAAACACACCCCGCCCGGACTAAACTTTCGGAGGTTCGGTTAATATATATTCAGTTTGGCTCGGTTGGGTTCGTATAGCTCGTTTTCGGGCTGACGCCAACCGAACCGTCTAAATGCCAGCCCGAAAAGGAGCTATACGAACCCAACCGAGCCGAACTGAATATATATTAACCGAGCCGAAGTCGTTTGCACATATTCGGTTCTATTACGTGGTTTGATTTAATAAAAATATTGTAAATAATATTAATAATATTTGTTATATTATTATAATATTAATAATTACATTAATATTGATATTTTAGGTTAAAAATAAAATAAAATGAGAGAGTCTTCTGTTTTTTAAATAAAATAATTTTTAATTATTTCTAGAGACTATAGTTTCGAAGGCATTGCCTTCATCATCAGTCTATCACAAATATTTCAAATTAGTTACAAATTAAGAATATAAACATAGAAAATTTTGAAAAAATATATAATGTCTTTTTCTTCATGTTTCCTCTTGGGAGATTTGAATATATATTCAATATATATTCTAATGCCTAAGAGGAAACATGAAGAAAAAGACATTATATATTTTTCAAAATTTTCTATGTATAAATCTTAATTTGTAACTAATTTGAAATATTTGTGATAGACTGATGATGAAGGCAATGCCTTCGAAACTATAGTCTCTAGAAATAATTAAAAATTATTTTATTTAAAAAACAGAAGACTCTCATTTTATTTTATTTTTAACCTAAAATAAAAACAATTCTGTTACCATCGACAGTGAAATCTTTTATTCAAATAATAATATTGATATACTGCACTTTTAATTAAAAACCGATTAGACGGAATCAAATTATATTTTAAAATCCCCGAGTCAATATTCGTTGAGTGCTGCGCCCTGGGAGCGGTCGAATAACTAAAATAAGGCAGGAAGAGGTGAGCAGTGTGGGGGAACCCTTTTGACAGCGAAATTGGCGCTTAAAAAATGGAGCCCACAAGTTTGCTTTTACCGATTTATATTTACACTTAGGTTCTGGATGGATTTTTTTCTCTCAAATATGACTCGACCGATTTCTTTTTTTATTCTTTACAGTTGGTCTCATATTAAAATGAATTATTAGAAGAAATACAGAGTGGCTCGTATCACAACGATAAACTGTGAACAGGGAATAGGCCAGTTTATGACGTTCGAAAACCTAAAGCTTTTTTAACACGCTTTTATTAGTTTCACCTGTATGTTTGTATGTATGTAACTGACTTGTTTGGGCTCGATTTTTTCTGTTAAATTCCACATGCATTTTTCTATAAAAATATTTGTTCACTTACTCAATTTAAATGAAATTATATAAAAATAAATACATTTCATTCTGTTAAATTCCGCAAACTTTTCAATATAAAAATAATTAAGACTAAAAAGTAAAAAAATAAATTATAATTTAAAAAAACTAAAAAACACGCTATTGTCAGTAATTATCTAATAAGTATAAAATAATGTAATAACCTAATAAACATAAAGTCAAAAAGCGTGGGGCGCAGAAGCTTGTAGTTTTAATTAATTTCGACAAAGTGCCCCACGCTTTTTGACTTTTTATGTTTATTAGGTTATTACATTATTTTGTATTAGATTTTTTTAAATAAAAGTCTCATACTTTTCGAGTTATAGGCATTTTTTTGGAAATGGTGAAAATCGCTACCCTAAATAATGAGATGCTGTGGCTACAAATTTAGTTATTGGATAAAAATACTTGGTAGGTTTCACATTAACTCTTAATGTGAAACCTACAAAGTATTTTGTATCCAATAATTTTAAAAAATGTTTCAGCAAGTACCAACACCAAATTCCTTAAAAATTACAAATTTACTTATTTTATTATTCTAATTTTTGTTACGCAATCTTGAATAATCCTGCTATTGAGAAGAATTCAAAATAAAACCATAAGGACTATATTTTTGGAGAAAAAAAATATTTTTGACGACTTATGTTTTAAAAAATTTTCATCAGCTAATTTTGAATCATCTTTAATGTAAAAAAAAGTCTTGTAGACTACTAGCATGTCAAGTTATATATTAATATTATTTTTAATTTTAAATTCAGGTAAAAAGGTCGATTTTTAAAATGAAATAATATTGAAATAAAACTTAATTTATATTTTTGCTAATGTTTACACCCGCTATGGCCATCATCATGACGTATCACTGGCCACAAAGTTTTGAATATAATTGCAATTAAAAATAATATTAATATACACCGAGAGGTTTTTTCGTTGACCATTTTAAATCCTGAAGAAGGAGGCACGATCCTTCGAATTGTCGGATTTTTAAGAGAATGAAATTGATATTCTAATAAATTATTTTATAGAAAAATACCTTTAATTAATTAAATTGGCAAATTCTAATATATAATAATATTTGTAATGATCTATTAGTGGAATTTAAAATAAAAAAAAAATATTAATTTTATTAAAAGAAAATTGAATAAACTGCAACGGATCGTTGCTAAACTTTATCCAAATTCATTTGAAATATTAATATGTTTGTTCCTTTATTATTAATCAGATATCACTTGCAATTTGTAGTTCATATTGAGTTGTTTACCAAAAAAGAATTTAGTCTTTTTGATTTTAAGTCGATTCTTCCACGTTTTCAATAGAGGTTGCCATTAATGGTCAAAACATCAAAAATGGAATGCAATAAGGTTATTCCTCTAGTATTAGATAAAAATCGATCGTTATTTTTGATTTTATGTCGATTCCTCCATGTCTTCAGCAATGGTTACCAATAATAATCGAAACGTCAAAAGCCTAATGTAGAATTGTTATTCCTCAAGTATTAGATGAGAATCGATGTCTATTTTTTATTTTAAGTCGATTCCTCCATGTCTTCAGCAATGGTTACCAATAAAAACCGAAATGTCAAAAATCCAATATAGAATGGTTATTCCTCAAGTATTAGATGAGAATCAATCGTTATTTTTGGTTTAAAGTCGATTTCTCTATGTCTTCAGCAATAGTTTCCAATAAAAACCGAAACGCCAAAAATCCAATATAGAATGGTTATTCCTCAAGTATTAGATGAGAATCGATGGCTATTTTTGATTTTAAGTCGATTCCTCCATGTCTTCAGCAATGGTTACCAATAAAAACCGAAACGTCAAAAATCCAATATAGAATGATTATTCCTCAAGTACTAGATGAGAATCAATCGCTATTTTTGGTTTAAAGTCGATTTCTCTATGTCTTCAGCAATGGTTACCAATAAAAACCGAAACGTCAAAAATCCAATATAGAATGGATATTTCTCAAGTATTAGATGAGAATCAATCGCTATTTTTGGTTTTAAAGTCGATTCCTCCATGTCTTCAGCAATGGTTACTAATAAAAACCGAAACGTCAAAAATCCAATATAGAATGATTATTCCTCAAGTACTAGATGAGAATCAATCGCTATTTTTGGTTTTAAAATCGATTTCTCTATGTCTTCAGCAATGGTTACTAATAAAAACCGAAACGTCAAAAATCCAATATAGAATGATTATTCCTCAAGTACTAGATGAGAATCAATCGCTATTTTTGGTTTAAAATCGATTTCTCTATGTCTTCAGCAATGGTTACTAATAAAAACCGAAACGTCAAAAATCCAATATAGAATGATTATTCCTCAAGTACTAGATGAGAATCAATCGCTATTTTTGGTTTAAAATCGATTTCTCTGTCTTCAGCAAAGGTAACGGATAAGAAAACAACGCAGTTGCTATGGTTACTCATAAAAATTCCTCCCAAATTTTTAGCATTTCACAGAGAGAAGCCTATCCATTCTTACTTAAGCAAGGCTAAATGAGCTATATTAAAACTTTCAAATGAATAAATTTTAAAGAATTTAAAAAATTAAAAAAGTACCATCTAACTCTAGAGTAAAGTACTTTAAAATATAATTTTACTAAAAACTTTATTTAACCTTTTTGTGGTCCCCAAGGTACTTAATTAGGATATTAAATTTCATCAAAATTGGTTAAGTCATTTTCAAGATATTTAGAAAAAACTAAAAAAGTACTGAAATAAAGTACTAATGTTTGTGGGCCGATATGTACCAAAAACTAATCAGCGCTTCATTTTGTTAAACTAATGGTAGGTTTTCAATTTCATTTCAATCAGCGCAAAGGTGTGGAAAAAATCGTGGGCCAAAAAAGCGATAACATACATCCATCCATACATACATACATACATACATCCGCACGCACTAAATGAAAAAATCGCACTTTTTGGCCTCTCGACGAGACCCCATGTAATTTTTGGCAAAACCGTCACGTGCTAAAATTCAACCTAATTGAATACTACAATTTGTGACTTTATTTGAGTCCATGGGTTCCGTAGTCTTTACCTGAGGACCCTTTGAAGCCACGCTTGCCCCGAGAGCGATTGCAATACTTTACCCATGCTTTGCATTGGATAAAGTAAAAAATGTAATTATAAATTTTTATTCAAACAACCACCTGTGAATAATTATTCCAATTAAACCATCAAAACAACTTAGCAGAAGATGAGACCGTGACAGATCGAAATGTCAACACAAAAACCCCCTAACCCGTGAATCCAAATCGTTATAGAGCCGTTTTTGAGAAACCGATTCTATATATATAAATATACAAGAATTGCTCATTTAATATAATAAGATTAATAGCTATTAAAGCATTAATGTCTATAATAGCCAAATATTAGTTAAATCAAGATACGACATAATCGATTAAAAAATTAAATAAATACCCACTATCAAAATATGTTTTGTGATAGGGGACATACTGTTTGTAAATTTACTATCAAATTGAAAATTTATACTATAATATATATTATAGTATGTATGGCCATAAGAGAAGCTGCAACAACGTAAGCTCCTTCTGGAAATACGTATAGGTATATAGATAAATACATATACTAATATAAATAGATTCAGATAGATAAATAAATCGACCTCCTATTGAAATGGAAATGAAAAATGTTTAAGGAGAATAATCTTTTCAACCTCTGTAACACCTCTCATAAGTAAAGGGAAGGCTCTTTGAATAGTTTCCAACGAAGGAATTTCCGTTTCCTGGACATCCGAGCAAGCAAGCACAAGGAGATAAATGAATCGTCTATCTTCTTCGCTCACGACCGAGAGATGATCATTTAGGTACTGAACTATCCAAGAACCCAGACAAGTTGGTTAGGAAATGTTTAGAGCCTTGAAAGATGAGTTTTCTTTAAAAAAAAAAGTGGGAAAATCTACTTTTGAGATTAAAAAAAAATAATAAACAGAGAATGATAAATGAAATTCGCATTACAGAATAAATTATTCGGTAAGCTCGGCGGGTTTCGTCTGTCGGGCGGAATCTAGTATTACTATGTATATTCACTTAAAAATTCTCATTTTTTTTTCTTATTCGTATGTTTATAAATTCAACGCCTACGTTACACCTTATGAAAATCATCATTTTGAAAAAATCTAGCGCATGCATCTTTCGCGGGTTAAATAAATGCGCTGTTGCCAAAATGTTTTTAGTGAGAATTTTTTTTATACATTTTTCATTATTTATTCCTTATTATCTCAGAAACTGTGTTGTAACTATGAATCAAAATTGTCTTAAAATATGTATTGGTTATTGTTTAATGTTGGTTTAGTTTTTTCTAAAAATGGTAAGAAGGGTTTCTTAATTATAATTAAATTTGTATGTAAATTTTCCGATATCCCGTATAGTGCAATGCTAAAGAGCCCGAAAAACTCGATTTTTGAAATTAAATATCTCCGGAACTGTATTGTTCATAAATTTCCTTTTGCCACCAATCGATGCAGAAGTATTTAAATAATAATATATCTAAATTTCAGAAAAATCCTAAGAAAACGCATTTGGCGGTACAAGTACCTTAAGATCATAGTTTCGGAAAACTTGTACCTAGCTCTTTTCATCAAAATAAAAATCATTCCGATGATTATTTACAATAATTTTAGTCACGATAGTATATGATTTTATTAAGAAGATCGAAGTTCATTTATGCATGTTCAATGTTCATTCTATCAATACTAGTATTATTTTTTCGTGAACACTTGAGCCAGAAAGACTCAATGAATGTCAGATTTATGATATAGTTAAATAGTCGCAATTATGGTAATTAATTACAAATAATTGGAAATAATCACCATTGCTCTATTATTTCATTTTAAACTATTGGCTAAAAGGCCGCCACATGGTCAAATTCATTGCCCCTCTCTCTCCCATCTGTAGCTTTTAATATTAAATAAACAGTGATGTCATTGCTATATTGAAACGACTCAACCAGTTTGGTAAAAGAATTTCTCTCCCTCCTTCAATCTCTTCTTCAAAAGGATCTCTATATCAAATGGCGAAAGTAAACTTAGCTTGTATTAAACACACATATATATTGAACATCCACCTACAGTACATTTAACAGGTCCCCGATTGAGTAAATAATTCATGATTATTTCGACTTGATACTTTATCTCCATATAAAGTCAACTGGCTTGCTTCGGAATTCTAATGAACAATCCTAGTTTTCTTTTACTCGGATGAATATTATGTTAAGAAATGGACTTGATGATATTCAATATTTTATTCATTAAAATTTTATTTCAATATTTCCATATAATGTGTAAAATCTTATCTTATTTTAAACGGCTCTAATGATTGAAATTCACGGGTTAGGGGGTTTTTGGGTTGACATTTCCATCCGTCAAGGTCTCATCTTCGGCTAAGTTGTTTTTGATGGGTTTTTTGTTAATTAAAATAAATATTTACAGGTGGTTGTTTGGATAAAAGTGTATAATTACATTTTTATTCAATTTCCTTTTAATAATTAATTGGTTTTTAAATTTTAATTCCCACTAATAAATCATTATAAATATGATTATATATTAAAATTAGGCAATTGAATTAATTAGATAGCTGGTTCAAAAAATTGTCATTTAAGCTAGTTCTTTCGCGACAATCCATACAAAAAGTTTTAGCCTCGTAACCACTCTATACATATGAACGGTGCTAAAATGTTAGGTTAAGTT
This sequence comes from Forficula auricularia, assembly GCA_024734495.1. Classification (NCBI taxonomy): domain Eukaryota; kingdom Metazoa; phylum Arthropoda; class Insecta; order Dermaptera; family Forficulidae; genus Forficula; species Forficula auricularia. Next base: position 8,295,055 of record JALMQS010000030.1, on the reverse strand, counting down.
TTTTTTAACGTGACTGTACTCTTCTCTTCTGTAAAACTAAAAAGCATGAAATCTAAATAGTTCTTCATCTGGATATACAAACACTTTAGAACGAACCACAGAACTAATTTTCGATGAGCTTGCGTTCTCAAATTATAGTATTAAAAAAAAAATTTCAGGGCTCAGAATGTCCAGATTTAGAGATATATTAAAATTAAAAAAAATGTGAAGCCTCATGGAGGAAGTGAAACTTTAATTTTAAAAACCCACTAATAGCTCATGACAAATAAAATTTATTAAAATTATGAAATTTAAATTATTATTTTAAAACCCAGTAATTGTTTATGATAAATTTAATTTATTAAAATTAGGAATTTTAAATTATTATCTTCGAGAGAGGAAGAGGGTGAGATCCAATCGACTTGATTGGAGAATTGAAATAATTATCGGAAAAGAGGTTTTTTTATCTAATTAGATTTTTCCTCTTATTAAAAACAAGGACTAAAGATGAATAAGGACACTCGATGGTGGAGAAGTTATCTCCGGAATCGAAGCAAAATACAATGTATACATTAATTAATGTAAAATAATTGGTTTAATAAAATTTATGAAAAAAAAAAAAAAAAAAAAAAAAAAATTATTATCTTGTTGAAAAAAAGGAGGATGGTGGATTACCAATCGACTTGATTGGGGAATAATGGAATTGAAATAATTATCGGAAAAGAGGTTTTTTTATCTAATTAGATTTTCCTCTTATTAAAAACAAGGACTAAAGATGAATAAGGACACTCGATGGTGGAGAAGTAATTTCCGGAATCGAAGCAAAAAATACAATGTATACATTAATTAATGTAAAATAATTGGTTTAATAAAATTTATAAAAAAAAAAAAAAAAAAATTATTATCTTAAAATCAAAACTTGTCTCTTATTTCCCCTCTATTATGACATTTCACCTTTATTGTAACAAAAAAATTCAAAAGAAGTATCACTTCAAAAAAATCAGAGATTTTAAGTTATTCAAATTTCGAACCGCAGATGAAGTTATGGCAAATATTTTACATAAGACACAAAACTTTCTATTTCTTTATAACACATATTATAAAGCTTAGGCCTATTCTTGTGTTAATTGAAAAGTTTTTGTTCTCTGCTTGATGCAAATAAACATACACACATATATATCGAGATGATATATCTGTATATATATATTATTTATTTGTTTGAGACTAAAGTTTCGAAGACTTGGTCTTCATCATCAGTTTTTTTTAATTATAAATGTTGTTTTTCATGGATATTGACTCCATGAAAAACAACATTTATAATTAAATAAACTGCAACGGATCGTTGCTAAACTTTATCCAAATTCATTTGAAATATTAATATGTTCTAGAGTAAAGTACTTTAAAATATAATTTTACTAAAAACTTTATTTAACCTTTTTTGTGCTCCCCAAGGTACTTAATTAGGATAGTAAATTTCATCAAAATTGGTTAAGTCATTTTTCAATATATTTAGAAAAAACTAAAAAAGTACTGAAATAAAGTACTAATGTTTGTGGACCGATATGTACGAAAAACTAATCAGCGCTTCATTTTGTTAAAGTAATGGTAGGCTTTTAATTTCATTTCAATCGGTGCAACGGTGTGGAAAAAATCGTGGGCCAAAAAAACGATAACATACATACATACATACATCCATCCGCACGCACTAAATGAAAAAATCGCACTTTTTGGCCTCTCGACGAGACCCCTTGTAATTTTTGGCAAAACCGTCACGTGCTAAAATTCAACCTAATTGAATACTACAATTTGTTACTTTAATTGAGTCCATGGGTTCCGTAGTTTTTACCTGAGGACCCTTTGAAGCCACGCTTGCCCCGAGAGCGATTACAATACTTTACCCATGCTTTGCATTGGATAAAGTAAAAAGACTGATGTTGAAGACCAAGTCTTCGAAACTTTAGTCTCAAACAAATAAATAATATATATATATACAGATATATCATCTCGATATATATGTGTGTATGTTTATTTGCATCAAGCAGAGGACAACCTCTTTGTTTCTCTTTGTTATTCTTGTGTCTTTATAAAAACTAAAAGTCATTTTTGTTATTCTCGAAAAAAATTGATACATACTCGTATGCAAATTTTAGAGAATTTTATTATGGATCGGATGAAATTTTCTAGATTTTTTGACAAATTCGACAACGTCGCAGGAGTAGGTGTTTTAAGTTCAACGTGAGAGACAGGATATAACTAACATTCTGAAAGGGTCATCCGTTGCAAGAGAGTAGGAAGTTAAGACATTTGCAAGTCACCCGAATCTGCAAATCATCATACGAAAATCGCTTTCTTTCTTTTTTTTTCTTTATTATTATTATTATTATTATTTTTTTTTTTTGTAGAGCAAAATTGACAGCCGAACTAGAAGAAATTAAAAATCTTAAATTGAGAAGATAAGTCATTTTTAAAGTCATAGTATAAATTTCTTGAGTTTTAAAAAAATTTAATTATTTTAAAATTTCATGACAAAGATCCAGAAATTAGAAAAAAAAAAAAAAAAAAAAGAAAGGCTGTTTCGAAAATCCTATTTAATAAGTTTGATTGTATTACATACACCGAGAGCTACTGATCATTTTGGAAAATAGTTTTAAGTGTGTGTGTGGGGGGGGGGGGGTCAAAAATTAAAATTCTAGCCCTTTCGACCAAACTCAGCCAAATTTTGTATACATATTCTGTGTAACCCCAGAAGGCTAGAAATGCAAAAACTAAGTTAAGTTTGGTACAAGGAGCCTAGATTTTTATTTTTATGCCCCCCCCCCCCCCCCCTCCACCGCCATTTAAGTGATTAGTTTTTTCATTTCTAGCCTTTTGGATGCCCACTGAGTATGTATACAAAATTTGGTTGAGTTTGGTCGAAAGAGCTAGAATTTTCATTTTTGACCCTCTCCCCCATTTCGGGTGGATATTTTTTGCATTTCTAGCCTTCTGGAGGTCCCCAGAATGTGTATAGATAATTTGGTCGAGTTTTGTCGAAAGAGCTAAAATTTTCATTTTTGACCATCACCCCCATTTTGGGTGGTTATTTTCAAATTAAAAAAAAAAAAAAATGTCAAAAAATACATCCTCTACAATTTTGCTTCTAATGGAATTTGCCGTAGAGTAAACAGTTTAGGAGTTATATGTAATCAATGAGGTGATTTTACGGTATTTTTTGACATCTTCAGGGGTCGATTACCCCTAAAAACGACTCGATTTGGCGAGTAAGAATTTGACTTTCGGGGTGTGTGCTGATCACACTACAGTATGGGATATGTTATTTGGGTTTTGAAATCAGCTTCCAAAATGGTCAGTAGCTCTTAAACTACTAAGTACCTGGAGGCACCGAGCGATGCTCGGTAACTTCTTCCTAAAGTTAAAAGCTTTATTTTAATATTATTTTTAATTTAAAATTCTGATAAAAAGGTCGATTTTTATTTGAGAGCCGTTTTCAAATTAAAAAAAAATAGAAAAATATATAATATTCGCCCACTGTACCCACCTCCCTCCAGCTCGACCCCACCCCCGAAGCCTCGCCCTACCCCAGGCCCCCCACCTCCTGCACCTGTTTTGATCCAACCATATGATTCATTTTTATTCATCCAATTGTTAATAAATAAAACCTATCTAAATATGTTGTTTTTTCAGAAAATTGAGACCTGCTTATGCGAAATATATTTTTAAATAAATTCTTGATTATTTTTTATTCTATTAAATAAATAAAGTACTTTATAAAAACAATTATAAGACGTTTATTAATATTTCTAACGTTTAGGGAGAACAAAATATGTTAAAATCCACAATCACAATACTTCTTCAAGGCCTTTGAGAATAAAGGATTAACCCGACCCATTGTCTGTCTGGGTACAAAAGAAAAGATAAACCCATTTTTCTACCTGAGAATAATTAATTTGATTACGAAAAAACCCCATCAAAAACAATTTTGTCGAAGAGGAGACCGTGACAGATCGAATTGTCACCCCAAAAACCCCCTAACCCGTGAATCACATCAAAATCGGTAGAGTCGTTTTCTAAATAGAACCAAGATACAAATATATATATAAATAAATAAATATACAATTTTTGCTCGTTTAATAAGAGTAGATTGGTAAAGAAGGGTTGACAAGCGAGCCCAAGTACTAATCTAGAGAGATCATTTTACAAATAGAAAATTTTATTAATCAAATACACTGCAATAATAATTCAAGTTTCATCTTCACCATCATTCGCTAGCTAATCAACTCGCCTTCATTTAGTTCTATCCCAGACTAATTCTTCCACTTAAAATAAAAATAGCACTTTCATTGACTAGCCGAGAATCAGCCAGTTATTTTTTCTAGTAATTATAAAATGGTGTGATGGTGTTTTAACCTAGAGGCCATTGATATGCTATTACGAAGCTGAAAGCATTTTTTGGCATCGACCAGCAGACTGTGGGTCTCGCAACCAATAAACGGTTTGCACAATCAGAACACCCACCTAACGAATCCAAGCTGTCCAGTTTTCTTTCTCATATTTCAACTCTTAAATTATATAGTCAAATAATTAAGCGCAAGGATAATCCATCCTCACAAAGCTTTAACGATAAGATGTCGAAAGCTAGATAAAGGTATCTACTTATACCAGCTAGATCGAATTGGTTTTGGCTCGATTCCATTTGCTTATTTTTTCCTTCTCATTCAGGGATAATGAATCACAAACCAAATGAAACATGGTCCATTCTAACATCTGTTTGAGTTACATTCTAAACATAATCTGATCCGATGTCAGAAACTATCCCCCCTCCCTATCTCACTAATAATACAAACCTATTCGGAGATAATTTATGGGCTAATAATAAGAGAGAGGAATGGAAAACATATACACGTCATCGAGGTTGGAAAATTATTTATTTTCATTTCCTAAATGAGTGGAATTTGAATTATTTCTTTTCGAATGATGAAGGAATTGTTGCTTGTCAATGTTGAGAGACCAGAAGTGGATTACACTTCGCCCAATTCATATGAATATACCTATGTAAAATTTTTCGAGATTCTATATCTCTATGTTCACCGATCTCCAGGTAAAACGACTGATCCGATTGATTTGTAATTTAAAACATAGATTCCTGAGAGGTCCAGTAACCGGTGTGATTCATAAAAAGTGAACTTTTAGTCCCAGGAGGATATGTTCAACGACCTCTTTCTTTTTGGTATTCTTATTCCTAGTTCTAATAAGAAAACTCTAATTGATATTCAATAAATAAAAAAATATTTTTCTACAAATTTAAATTTAATTTATGTTGATTAATGTCCATTATAATTAGTAGATTAAAAATTCAGTTTATTGGACAAAGTTTTTTTATTGAAGTTCTTCTTCAATTTTTGTACAACGTTTTCGTCTCTCTCGAGACTTTTTCCAGTACTTCAATTGGCTAGAACAACATTGGTTGAAATAAAAGATAAAAATAACTGAGGCTATCTTTATTTCAACCAATGTTGTTCTAGCCAATTAGTACTTGAAAAGTCTCGAGAAAGACGAAACGTTATACAAAGTTGAAGAAGAACTTCAATAAAAAAAACTTTGTCCATAACTGAATTTTTAATCTTTAAATTTAATCTTTTTAAAACCCACAAATAGTTCAATATAATATACAATTTATAAAATATACCTATCGGCAATTTCTAATTAGAACAGATGAAATATAATAGAACCTCAGTATCTCGCGACAATGGATGCAATATGCAAATATTGTAAAGTAAATTATTTTTCAGCTGAAAAAAACTAAAATGGCCAATTTTCGTGATGTTGTCACAAAGGTAAAATTAATTTACCACCAGATTATCTATTTAGTTTTTTTAATAGTTTATATTAATTATTAGACACTTAACTTAGTGGAAGTCAAATAACCAAAAATTTCAGCTTAAGAAGAAGATCAACTCACCTGAAACAAATAAAATAAGAAACAATTAGATTACTTTCAATTTCATTTTTAAACTAAAAATTATTAAAATTTGAATTTTTATTTAAATCACAAATAATTAATTATAATTATTTATTGAACACGAATAAATAATACATTATATTTGATCGTGTTCAATAAATAATTATAATTAATTATGTGTGATTTAAATAAAAATTCAAATTTTAATCAAAAATAAAAGCTTCAACAGCTTCATTACTAATAAAAATTATTCTTTTATGTTTTAATTTTTGTTTTTAATTTGATTAAACAAAAGCCGCCTATTAGTAAGTGGGATTTAATTTTTGGTCACACAAATTCATTCTTTTATAATCTATATAATAAAAATGAATTTCTGTTTCTTCGTAAGCGCAGATCTCTCAAATGCTTGGACCGATTTGCTTAATTTTTTTTTTAAATGTTCGTAATAGTCCAATTCAGGTTAATACGTAAAAAAAAATTGGAAAAGTTGCCCGGAAAATTGAAAAATTCAGGAAAAACTAAAAAAAATTCAGGTTAGCCAACATAGCTTGCCAAACAATAAAAGAACTAAACTAGCAAAAAAATAAGTGTTCGCGGCCCTGTTTGTAAGATTTTTGAGTGTCATTCATTCTCAATAGTTCTAACTACATTATCGTTGAAGAAGAATTTAATATTGCAACAAAGATTTAAAAAACTATCTATTTTTTTTAAAGTAAATTAAAAAAAACGTCATGATAACTACATTTTTGAAAAAGTTGAAAAAGCCACGTGAGGGGCTAGGTAAAAGGCTCGCCGAAGGCGGGCTTTGAAGCTTGTAAATAATAGAAATAAATAGATAGATTGATTTATTTACATAGTTCCAATTGATTTTCTCAATCCCCTGTAATATCGGCAACCGGAAACACAGGGTTTATTTTAGTTTCGGGGGCTCAGATAGGATTCCTGTACGTATGCGATATCTAAAGTAATGGTTAACAACCTTTGTCAGTTCAAGGACTATTGAAAAGACTTAACACTCTCTATCTAAATAAGTCTGGTATTTGTTTAGTAGCGAATTCATATCGAAGATTATTATTTAAATAATTTTTAATGATAAGGATGCAAAAGGTGCAATATCTGTAAGTCAAGGTTCTTTGATGGAAGGGGGCGCGGTGGGGGGTTGATAAGATTAAAGGAATATTCATTGGTTGAGGTTGGGACAAGAATTGAAGATTCCTGTCTTAGGGACGAAATAATTAATAAATAAGTTGGTTTTATCTTCTAAGTCGGGTCAAAGGGATCAAGGTAGTGTTTATTAGAGGACAAATTTAGGAATTGTATATAGAGTGAGAAGGAGGATAAAATAAACTCTGAAGCTGAATAGTAGAAAGCTATATTACCTTGAAGATTCCGAATATATTTATTTATTAAATTAAACGAGCAATTCTTGTATATATATATATAGAATAGGGGGTTTTGTGATGACAATTCGATCTGTCACGGTCTCATCTTCGGCTAAGTTGTTTTTGATGGGTTTTTGTTAATTGAAATAATTATTCACAAGTGATTGCTTGAATAAAAAATTATAATTACATTTTTATTCAATTTCCTTTTAATAATTAATTGGTTTTTTAATTCTATATCCCACTAATAGTAAATTACAAATATTATTATATATTAGAATTTGCCAATTTAATTAATTAAATTTGGTGAATTGTAAGAAATTTGCGTACCAATTTTCAGCTCATCAACTAAAACCTTTCAAGATTAGCATTTTTTAATCTCAAGAAACGTTTTCAAGTAAAAAGCAAACATTTGGAGCATTCTAAGATATTTGAGTACCAATTTTCAGCTCATTAACTATGTAAAACCTTTCAAGATTAGTATTTTGTACTCTCAGGAAACGTTTTCAGGTAAAAAGCTAAAATTTGGAGCATTCTAAGATATTTGCGTGCCAATTTTCACCTCATCAACTAAAACGTTTCAAGATTGGTATTTTGTACTCTCAGGAAACGTTTTCAGGTAAAAAGCTATAATTTAATATGTAAAATATGCATGGTTTTATAAAAATTCTGATTTTGATTTTTAAAATCCTGAATTTGATATGGAAAAGTCCGAATTTGAAGTTAAAAACCTATATATATATATTAACTAATTAATCCATTCTAATTAGGTTGCCATGGCAACAATAATGTAATTATTATTATTGATATAGAAAATAAACAAACATATATGTGGGAACTGGACTCTTCACTAATCCCTGGGTCTGGGTTCCGTGTGGCTTGTTGCGTTTTGTGTCTAGGGGTTTTATCAAATAAAAGATTCACTTAAGATAAAATATTTATTAACAAGTATAATATTCTATATACAAGTGAATGACAACTTTCATTCGAAGGGCGTTATATATTAAGGCCTAATAGTATTATCGTAAACGTTAAGAGAGTTTGTAAAGGGGTTGAATCTATCGTGTATCGTTGAATCTGTTCGTGTGACTGTTCTGGTCGCAAGCCAGTTGGTCAGTCGGATTAGAAGTGTCGTCATTGACCGAATGCCAGTCCGTTTCCTATGTCGCTAGCTAGTGCAGCTAGAGTTCTCGTCGACATCGTCTCGTAAGGGTGGAGGGAGAAATAACATCATGTGACAAATATTATCAATTAAGGGTGGAATTGAAAAAGGAACGTAGCGGGATTTTACCTTATTTATGACTTACTTACTCAAGTTTCAGAGAATGGTCCATGTTTGATGAAAAGAATGAAAAGACCTTTGCAAGGGTTCGTTTGTTGGTGGAAAGGGCTTTATAGGTCGTGGAAACCAGTGGACTGACCATTACATCTCTGTTGAAGATGACCTTAATTAAAAAAATCTTATAATAAGATTTCAACCCTGCATATATATAACAATTTATTTTCTTTAATGAATTGTTAAAAAATTATAATAGGGATTTTAAGGATCCCCGCCCGTGGGTCATCTGCAGAGTTTCAGACTCAAAACATTAACCTTCGGCCGTATAAAGTACTTCCCACCCCTGATAGGTAAGTAAATTGCATTTTTAACGTTAAAAAAGATTAAAAGCTTCTATAAATTAATACGAATCGTGATATATTTTTATTTCCTTAATCCCAAGAGCATTATTACATCAAACAGAGATAATAATATTTCCAATGGTAATAGCAAATCTCTTTCAACGGTGAATTTTCATGCAACAATCGGTGTATTTTCCTCTCTATTTAGATCCATGTTAATCACCCAGATTAAAGTTTTCTTGATCTCTCTCTCTCTGTGTTTAACGCTTTTGCCATCAAATAAATACAAGGATGAAGAGAGCAGAGGGCGTGCTATTTTCAACCTTGATGGGATCATGGTAAACAAGTTTCGGATTATCGATAAAACTGTTTTCTATTTTTTTTATTTAATTTAGGTACACAAGGCAGTATAAAACTAATATTAGCACGATGTAAGTATCATTAAAATAAGGAAAGCATTTAATAAAAAAAAACTGATTGATTTTAAAGAAGATATAATAATTGAAGAAGTTTTTGTTTTGCCGAGAGTGGCAGAGTTGTTGATTCATAAAGAGAAATTCTCATTGTTACGCCGACGATAGCACTCTACACGGCAAACCCTCTCTCCCGAATAATCGAATCAATATTGCCTCCTCAATTACTCTCGACCTAGACAAACTGAATAAATGGGGCTCTCAAAATTTAGTTAACTTCAATTCAAACAAGACTCAATGTTGTCTAATTTCTAGGCGCGAAAATAGAGATTTCCTGATATTCACTTCGATTCGAATACCCTGAAAATGTGTGACAGCCTATCCATGTTGGGCGTCTCTGTCGCATCTGACCTGTCTTGGAATGAACACATCTCCTCTGTGGCGAAATCTGCAGCAAGGAAGATTGGCTTCTTATTCAGGTCCAAGCGATTTTACAAACCCCCACAACTTCTCACCATCTACAAGGCCCAAATCCGCCCCTATCTCGAATACGGCTCTCATCTGTGGAGAGGAGCCTCAAAATATTCTCTTGCTACCCTTGATGCAATTCAGAAACGAGCCGTCAGGCTAATTGACGATTCTACCCTCACCGACTCCCTCGACTCGCTGGCTCATCGAAGAGATGTCTCCGCCCTTTCCCTTTTCTATAGATACTATCACGGCAGGTGCTCTGATGAGATAAAATCAATAATTCCCCCAAAGCATGCTTTGCACGCAGCACACGTTTTGCCGACTCCCAACACTCTTTCGCGGTCAAATTAGAAAAGTGCCGGACCACTTCATTCGCGAATTCATATATCCCCATGACGTCAAGGAACTGGAACTCTCTCCCAGCCTCTATCTTTCCCAGCACCTATGATCTTCAAACCTTCAAAACCAGGGTGCATAGACACCTACGTCTACACCCTCTCACTTAAACAACTTTCCCTTCTCTTCGGTAATGCAAGGGTCTTTCGAGATCCATAGGGGCTACATCTTTACTGGTGCACCCCTTCTGCATTCGATTGCATTAAAAAAAAAAAAAAAAAAAAAAAGAAACAGAGAGAGGTTGTCATCTGCTTGATGCAAATAAACATACAAAATAAGTCTTGTGGTCGAAGATGATAGTTTTTAAAAAGCACTTTATTCCCAAAAATCCCTTTTGGGGCTTATTTACAAAGACTTATTAAATTTATTTGTTGAAGAAACACTTTTAGAGAAGTTCAAGTACAATTATTAAGTATAGACGTTATTGTAGGTGATTTGGATAAATCCCGAATTTAAGTAAATAAAACGTATTGTGAACGTATTTGTAAATGAATTGATGAATTGAATGAATTGTCGGTGATTTAAATAAATCCCGAATTTAAGAGAAGGGGCTTTTGGGCAGAGCCTCCGGCGTACTTCAATGGAGCAAAAATGTTCAACGAGTTAGCGAGCGGACGGCTTATATAGAGAATATACTGCACTGTCAGCGATATGACTGACGTCATGGAAAGTGCTTATGTGTGCAGGATATACGACTATAACTTACATATATCGAAATTATATTTCTGTATAAATATTATTTATTTGTTTGAGACTATATAGTTTCGAAGGCTTGGCCCTCATCATCATTCATTTTAATTATAAATTTTTCATTGGATCAGTATCGCGTGGATATGAAATTTTTTGAATTTTTTCCTTCTTTCTCAGCTGAAAAGCAAGGTAGAATTTGAAACTATAGTCTCAAACTAATAAATAATATATATAAATATGTGTTTATGTTTATTTGCATCAAGCAGAGGACAACCTCTTTGTTTCTCTCTTGTGAAGATAGAATAATTTTATTTGTGCAAAAATATGTGTGTAGAATATTCAGTACCTGGAACACCGAGCGATGCTCATAATTTTTGGATTCAGTTAAAAGCGATATATTAATATTATTTTTAATTTTAAATTCAGTTAAAAAGGTCGATTTTTATTCGCATCCAAAATAAAATAAAATTTAATTTATATTTTTACCGAGGGGTGAACCACGATCTAATATTCTGTACAACTACTTCCAATTGTACTTCCAAATATTTCCAAGGAATTCCAAATATTTCCAAGTACTTTCAAATATTTCCAAATACTTCCAAAATACTTCCAAAGAGGTGTACACCTACTTCCAATCGCGGATCACCCCTCGATTTTTACCAACGTTTACACCCCCGCTATGGCCATCATCAAGATGTATCACTGGCCACAAAGTTTTGAATGTAATTGCAATTAAAAATAATATTAATATACACGGAGGTTCTTTCGTTGACCCTTTTAAATCCTGAAGAAATAGGTACGATCCTTCGAATTGTCGGATTATTTTAAGAGAATGAAATTGATATTCTAATAAATTATTTTATAGAAAAATATCTTTAATTAATTAAATTGGCAAATTCTAATATATAATAATATTTGTAATGATCTATTAGTGGAATTTAAAATAAAAAAAAAACAATTAATTTTATTAAAAGAAAATTGAAAAAAATGTAATTATAAATTTTTATTCAAACAACCACCTGTGAATAATTATTTCTAAGTAACAAAAAACCCATCAAAAACAACTTAGCCGAAGATGAGACCGTGACAGATCGAAATGTCAATCCAAAAAACCACTAACCCGTCTATTTCATCCAAATCTTTTGAGCCGTTTTCGAGAAACCAATTAATTTTATTTCTGTAGAGATATGTGTAGAATATTCATATTGGCAGCATTCGGCCTGTAGGTAGCTTTAGATATCTTTGCTAATACATATATGATATATCTTGTCATTTATTTGAGAAATGTCTAAGACTGGGATGTCCAAACTTTTGGCTTATTCGGGCTACATTTGAAGAAATTTTTTTTGAAATCAGTTAATATATACACTTTCTGTGCCCTTGATTAATTAGGCACACAATTTGAACTGCTTGAACTTAAGAAATATCCATTTTGTATATTTTCTCTTTCTATCAATGTTGATTCAAAATTACTCAATTTATTGATATTTCAAATGGAATTTAATCTTTTATTAAAACTTTATTTAAACATAAAGTGATATTGAGAAAGTATGATAATTTGTAATTGTATCTTTTAATGTAATTTTATGTAATTTTTTTTATAAAATTCAAAAATTATCAACAATATTTATTGAATATTTGTCATTGACTAATTAATAATAATTTGAACTTCTTGAACTTCAAAAATACCCATTTTGTATATTTTATCTTTCTATCAATGTTAGTTTTTAAGGAATTTGGTGTTGGTATTTGGTGAAACATTTTTTAAAATTATTGGATAAAAAATACTTGGTAGGTTTCACATTAAGATATAAAAAATAAAACGAATTTATTTTTGGAGAATCTTTAATCTCGATATATATATTAACCCATCTTCAGGAGCAACAGAAAGTAACTGTCACCCGAAATATATATATCGAGATTAAAGATTCTCCAAACATAAATTCATTTTATTTTTTATATCTTAATGTGAAATCTACTAGTATTTTTTATCCAATAATTCTATCAATGATGCTTAATTCAAAATTATTAATTATATTGATATTTCAAATGGAATTTGATCTTTTATTAAAACTTTATTTTTGATGTAAAGTGATATTGAGAAAGTAGGATAATTTGTAATTGTATCTTTTAATTTAATTTTACTTATTTTTTTTATATAAAATTCAAAAATTATCAACAAAATTTATTGAATATGTTAGTTTAAGAGTTTATAGAACAAATTAAGTATATGGTTATTTGTAAAAATTTTAAAAATAATTTCCTATTTAATAAAGTTTTTATTGGTGACTGGATTTTTTGCACCATAGTGTACTAACACTATTATTATTTGTTAATTAAAAAAGTTAGTTAATACTGTAGAATAATGATATCCATTATAACAAAGAATATATTATATAGATATGATGTGAATTTTTATTTTTTGAATCAAAAATTATCCAAAAGATTTTAAAAATTGCATTTAAATGTTTATTTACCTTGTCTATCATGAAAGTTTGAACAATTCTTCAAAAGTCAATTGTCAAAAGAAATGCACAAAACGCGGAACAGAGTAAAAACAACGATTACGCACTTGTCCCGCTGACTGATCGACTCCAAATGAAATAAATTTATTTCAATGCGAAAAACAAAGCATTGGGAAAAGAATCCCGTTTTACTTGATTAGATATCAGAAAGAAAAATAATTTCAAATAAAATAAAAATGTGTATTCAAGAAATGCCCAATCGGTTTGAGATTGATGTTTTCAAAAAACTAGCCTGTGCTTCAGTCAGGTGATTTTCACTTAACTTTTAGTAATTAATTAAAAATAAAAATTTTAGATAATAAATTGGATATCTAGATGCTATAGAAATATAAAGATCCTGAAAATTTCAGACCTTAATCTATATCGGTCTCTTCAAAAAGTAAAAATAAGTAAAAATTGGAAAATAATTTTTTTCTTTGGATTGAGTTAACCGATTTGTTTGAAAATTTAGTATATTATGCAGGCGATAGATAGCTTTTATGGACACTATGGACAAATTTTTAGCTTTATAAATTGATGATCAAAAAATTATTTTCTCTTACTTTTTCAATTTTTATCATGTTATTTTTTGAGCAAAATTAAAATTCTATCATTTTTATCTACTCTTAATAAACGAACAAAAATTGTATATTTATTTGTATATATATTTGTATCTTGGTTCTATTTTGAAAACGACTCTACCGATTTTGATGAAATTCAACGGGTTAGGGGGTTTTTGGGGTGACAATTCGATCTGTCACGGTCTCATCTTCGATGAAATTGTTTTGGATGGGTTTTTTTTCGTAATCAAATTAATTATTCTCAGGTAGACAAATCAATTCTTAGGGTTTTAAAAAAGGTTACTCTTTTTCTTTTGTACCCAGGCAGACAATGGGTTGCCTTAATTCATTGTTATAAAAGGCCTTGAAGAAGTATTGTGATTGTGGATTTTAACATATTTTGTTCTCCATAAACGTTAGAAATATTAATAAACGTTTTATAATTGTTTTTATAAAGAACTTTATTTATTTAATAGAATAAAAAATAATCAAGAATTTATTTAAAAATATATTTCGCATTAGCAGGTCTCAATTTTCACACATTTTGATAGGTTTTATTTATTAACAATTGGATGAATAAAAATGAATCATATGGTTGAATCAAAACAGGTGCAGGAGGTGGGGTGCAGTAGTGAGGGGGTGGGGTCAAGCGGGGGCGGGGGGGGGGTACAGTGGGAGAATACTATATATATTTGTATTTTTTTTAATTTGTAAACGGCTCTCAAATAAAAATTGACCTTTTTATCAGAATTTTAAATTAAAAATAATATTAAAATAAAGGTTTTAACTGAAGGAAGAAGTTACCGAGCATCGCTCGGTGCCTCCAGGTACTATTTCTTATAAGACTTATAACGACTTGGAATTTTTTCAGAATTTTCTTAATGGTACGCCTTAGTTAAAAAAAATAACTAAATACCTAAATAATTACAAATTCCAATACGCTGAAATAAATCTCTTATTAGAAATCTCTATTAGAAATAATAAAAAATACATTTTCTTTCTTAGAATAAAATATAACGCCTATTAGAAATCGTTTGAAAAATAAATCTTTTACGCAGCCAACCCTCATTTTTTACTTGTTCAGCAAGAGAATTTTCTAGATTTTTCTTTGAAATAATCCTATTAGTAACTTGGTCTGAAGTGAGACTTAGGGCCAGTTTCATAAAACTAAGATGACCCTATGCTAAGGAAGACTCTGGGGTTAGCTCTCGAAATATGTTTCATAAAAAAAAGACTTAACCCCTCTATATTTTACTCTCCGAACTTGATGAATTAACCTTTATCCTGGGGATAACCCTGTGTTTATTTACATTTAATAATTATATTATTATTATTATTATTATTATATAATATTAAATATAGCCAAATATACCTATATAAATGTATATAGAATTTTAATTTATGTTAGCACGGAATTAGAATAAAACAAATGAATTCATTATATAGGTATATTTTTTAAAAGTAAATATCTAATAAATTAAATTAAAAAAATTTCAAACTAAAATCGAAGAAACCAGATATTTCTAATAAAATAGTTAAATATTTATATTTATTTCGTAGAATAAAATTAGATCGGAAACGATTGGACTCAGCATTAAATTCTGATACCAAATCATCCCATATTTTTTTATTCTTTAAATTCGCATCAGAATCTGAACTAGGGCCGTGCCGTGCTATGACGCAGAAAGGCGGCCGCATCAGGCGGCACAGTAAGGGAGCGGCATAAGCAGCATGATCAGAAAATTTGTAAAAAACATTTTTTTTTTTTTTTTAATTTAAAAATTGAAAATAAAGTTCTATGTGTGTGTGTGTAGGGGGGGGCGGCGTCTCTCACCCCCCCCCTCCCCCGCTTGGATAATTCGATCGCGACACACTTTCGAGATAAAAAGTAGATCTTATATACATCGGGCACCTTATATACATAAAATTCCTGGATCCGCCCTTGCTCGCTCTGTTGTAGCTCTGAGAATTTTATTAACACGCCCTGTCTCTGTATCTAGTGGGAAAAGAAGTTTTTTCACAAATTTAAATGAATAAAAAAACTACGTAAGAAGTTCAATAAACTAAACAAAACTTAAAAATCTGTCTTTAATTTCTATTGAATCTTTATTGACTACACATCCTAATTAGCCAATTGTTAAAGTTAAATTTAGAAGGGTTAAAATGTAGTAGATTGATATAGTTGATCATTGTTATCATTATTTTAAAGAACATAGTTTATATTTTCAAAATAAAAATAGTATTCTTACATTTTGAGCAGTTTTTTTTATTATTATTATCACAATCGAAGTTTATTTTAAAGAAAAATTTTTAAGAAAAAAATAAAAACCGACTTCAAAAATTAAATGCAACAAATATAAAAATACACTAAAAGGTATAAAATAATTATTATCTTATTTAGTTACAACTAAACGACGAAATATTAACACGAAATTACTTTTTAAAGTCGGTGCCAAACAAACTATACCTATAAGCGAGCGTACCCGCCAAACGTACTAAGTAAGATCCGTCGAGTGCGATTCATAAAAGGTATATGTTTGGCACCAACTTCAAAAAGTAATTTCGTGTTAATATTTCGTCGTTTAGTTGTAACTAAATAAGATAATAATTATTTTATACCTTTTAGTGTATTTTTATATTTGTTGCATTTAATTTTTTGAAGTCGGTTTTTATTTTTCTTAAAAATTTTTATTTTTCTCTTTTTAGTGATGTTATTAATAGTGATTATATCATCAGAACTTGACCAAATTAATATGACACCATCCCTAAGACACCCCTTTCGGATAAAAAAAGAACCATCGAAATCGGTTGATAAACAAAGAGGTTAGGTCTAAACAAACCTAATAAAAAGGTCTAATACCTATGAAAAAAAATCGAAAAAAAATGGGACCAATCGGAAGCTAGACTGGACCCAATGCAAAAAAAAATTTCAAAATCGGTTGACAATTGGCGGAGATATGAGGTAACATAGGCACAAAAAAAAAAAAAAAAAAAAAAAAAAAAAATCAATCGAATAGAGAACCTCCTCCTTTTTTGAAGTCGGTTAAAAACATTTAAAGGGCGGCATTTCGAAGACTTGCATCATACTGAGAAAATCTACCGCACGGCCCCGATCTGAACGCTTAGATTCTAACACATCTTTATATTTATTAACGAGAAAAACGTTTCTCCTCTTCTATTGTGAAATTGGGAGTTCTTTTACTCTTAATTGAAGATTGGTCCATATTCTATTTAATATTCAATTATTCAATACATTTCAAAATTTTTAAAATTACATGATTTGTCACAGTTTTGTTGTATCTATTTATTTACTTTTTTACCACTTTTTTTTTTTTTTTGGCTTTTCGGCCTTTCTAGCCATAAGCCATTTAGCCGATACTATTTATTTTATTTAAATTTGTCTCTACCTCGGGGGTCAGATTTTAGCCGGATGCCTCGAGTCGGATTAGAACTCAGGTCCTCTTGGTTAGCTGGCTGACATGCTACCGCCTAGCCTACCCGACCCCCCTTTTTACCACTTTATTTTTTATATGATTAAATAGACAATTTAATTCATACACTAAAAGTCCAATAAGCAACGGTGTTTTTGTCACTATGACAGCGAAAAAGTTTACCCTAACTTTTCCAGCGACAAAACTGAACCTAGCTTTATTTGTTCAATTATGTTTTATTTATTAATTGGTTTTTTTAATTTTAAAACCCACTAATAGGTTAAAGCAAATATTATTATATTATATTAAAATTAGAAATTTTTTGTTTGTTTTTAATTAACAGGTGTCTAAATCATAACAAAACAGGTGTGTTTACAAATAAAGTGGTTCAAGCGACTTTTTTTTTATATAGCTTAGAAACAAATCTTATTTAATTTTATGTTTTTATTTCAGATCCTATACGATTATTTTTTTTTATTTTTATTTTCCTATTTATTTTTTTATCAAGTTGTTTATAAGAATTGTATTTTTAATAATTGTACTTTTCCTCTAAATTAAATAAACTAATTTATGTCTTAATTTTGTTAATTTTGTGATTTACGTATTGATTCATTAAATTGTCTTACTGAATTACACTCCAAGCTTTTTTTTTAAGTCGAATTAAACTTGATATTTTATATTCGAGTTTTGTTGCCAGGCAACAAAATTCTCATTAAAATGTCAAGTTTACTTCGGCAAAAAAAAGCTCTCGTGTAATTATAAGTGAAAAAATTTTTTTTATTGTTTTTAAATAATAAAAGAATACAAGACATTCATTCATTTGAATGAAATGAATACAAAACAAAAAAAAATTTAAACATAATTGTTTTTTTTTCTAAAAATAACTAAAATCTAGGGAATTTGGCCGTTGCCAACCTATTTTCCTACCCTTGACTCAGGGTGAGCTAACTCGACACTAATTTTGTTTTATGAAATTCATATTGTTTGAAACTCCAGGGTAACTCTCAACCTAGAGTTGAGTAAGCCGAGGATTATTTTTTTTTTTATGAAACAGGCCCTTAAGGGAGTACCTACCTATAGCGGTTCGTGGCGTTGAAGTATCGGCTATCCCTATTAATGCTCGAGACTACGGAAATTAGGGCGGCTATAAATATGCCAACAGAACAGTATTTTTTTTTTACTCGATCCCTACTAAGAATTGTCGCCCTAGTTGATGCTTAACTACTTCTGGGATCATATCAAGAATATAATAATTATATTATAATAGATTAAATATATATACAAAATTACAATAATTATCAAATAAAGGTCACTTTTATGAATAATGAGATTATATGTATTCTTTATTATAATTATCTAATCATCTTTATTAATTTACAGATTACTTATTATAAAAAAAAATTTAAATACCTGCAATTTCCGTTTCCGATAGTAAAGTGAACCAGTTTGAAATTAAGGTTGTTTTTCATTTTTTGTATAACCTACACATAATTATCTTCCTTTTGCTGAGAAATTAGTGTAAAATAAAGTCATCTCAGATGTTAAGTATATTATGAGGAAAATAAATTAATTCTAAGATATACGTATTGCATTAACATTGGCGTGTTAGACATAGACATGGCAAAAGAAGAAGAGTAGGTATAAGAGGGATAGATCGAGAAATAAAATGGATAAAATTTGGAAAAATTGATAACTTTCACATATACTATATATAAGAGCCTAGATTAATTTGTAAGAACGCTGAGAGATTTTTCTTTAAAAAAATTACCCTCTTGCCTAGAATTGAACCGACGAACTCTTGAACTAAGGGCATCAGCTCTAGCCATTACACCAATGTAACATTAATATTTATATCTTGATTTCTGTTACTAAAACTATATATTTTTGATTTAGACTTTGTGTCGAGATAATATTGTATTCATTTGAACTCGAATTAAAATGGAAAAAACACCAATAGATTTTAAATTAAGAAACATTAAATATATATTAATTAACGAGGCACATTTGAAATATAATTGTCACTGATTAAACTGATGGCTCCAATTGATTTTCATTAACCAGGCAAATTTGAAATATAATTGTAATTTGGACTCGAATTTTGAAATGAAAGACTCCAATTCATTTTAAATTAAGAAACATTAAATATATTGATAATTATTCCTCCCCCCCTCGTCACTCAAAAATTAAAGAGGCGAAACTTTTCAGAGACGATGTATTTTTGGTAGTTTACGGGTATACATTTGGAGTGTGGTTTTTTAAGAGGAATAACATTTTTGGACCGAGACGCTGCCCGCCAGGGCACCAGCCCGGAGGTATTTAATATTATATTATGGTATGGATACAAGTTAAAGTAAAAAATTATGATAATTGTTTATTTAGTTTAGGATGATTGATATAGAATGAAGAAGCTATAATTTGTGACCAGTTTTTGGAATTACAAATATTTTTTGGTATCAGAATAAAGTACCTGGAACACAAAGCGTCGATCGGTAATTTTTTGCTTTAGTTCAATAAAGTGATATATTAATATTATTTTTAATAATTCATTATTTTAATATTCAATAAAAAATACCTGCAATTAATCAAATTGGCAAATTCTAATATATAATAATATTTATAATAAATAATTAGTGGAATTTAAATTTGAAAAACCAATTAATTATTAAAAGGAAATTGAATAAAAATGTAATTATAAGTTGAATATTGATGAGGCAGTCCAAAAAAAGAAGAAGATAATTTACACTATCTTTTTATTCATAAAACCGACGTTTCGGAGGCTATTCCCTCCTTCTTCAGGGTTTCGAAAAGTCAGTGAAGGAAATCCAATCCCCTCTGTCTCTTCTTTGAGTGGCAGTAACAATAATATCTTGTATTTCATTCTGAGCAGAATTATAATGTAATTATAAATTTTTATCGAGACAACCACCTGTGAATAATTATTTCAATTAACAAAAAACCCATCAAAAACAACTTACCCTAAGATGAGACCGTGACAGATCGAATTGTTAACACACAAAAACCCGTGAATTTCATCCAAATCGTTAGAGCCGTTTTCGAGAAACCCATTCTATATATACAAGAATTGCTCGTTTAATATAATAAGATAAGATAAGATATTCTACCAAATTTTGTTGATGATGTTTTTTGCGTTATCGTGGATATAATAATCCAAACATCAGACACACACTGACAAACAGACACACGTAAATCTTTCTTTAAAAAAATTTTAGTTTTAAAGTAATAGAAAAAAATAGAAAATTTAATTAAAAAGTAAAATATAATAACTCGATGTCGGTATAAACAGATTTCGAAAATATTATAAATCTATTTGAGACGCAGAAGATAAGGTAGGTGCAATTTCAAGTTTAAGACTGTTGAAAGTGCATTTTTACGGGCTAATTTTTGTCCTAAAACAGAAAATATTTTTTCTTTTTTTATTTATTTAATTTATATCTTAATTTTATATTTAGATAAAATTTATGAAAGAGCGCATCTCGGGTACTCACCCTAGGTGCCAATTCCGATTGGTATGCCCAGTGACTACAAAAAAATTTCATAACAAATATAGCCACTTTGGCCCTCTAACATGGTCATTTTAGAGTGAATTAAATTAAAAAAAAAAAATTGTAACCTAATTCTAGTACTTTACCCAAATTTGGGTCGCGTCCAGTCGTTAAAAAATATTTAAATATTTTACTACATTTATTTTCAATAAGATTAAAAAATATATCTTAATTTTCTCAATACTTTTTAAAATACGTACTTTTTTTTATCAAATTTCCCTTGGATCAAAAAGTACCTTTTTTTATCTTAATTGTTTAAAAAAAAATTTATACCTGAGTAAAAAAAAAGGTAATGTAAAAATTTGGCTTTTTTGGGTCGCGACATAAACATATTTCTCAAATGTGTGTCGCAGCTTAAAAAGATTAAGAACCACTGCTTTACAAGGATATCCTTTACAAGGATATCTCATACTCAATCAATTTTTTTTTTTATTTATTATTTTGGAACCCGCAAAAAATTCGACTCGCCCCAAATATTATGATTCAATTACAAGCTTGATATTATTTTTAATTTGAGAGTGGGAGGGGGATTATAATCATATATAAAACTCTTTGCCCGATACACTCACTCACTCACTCACTCACTCATCATCGAAACAGCCAGAACCATTGGACATAGAAACATGAAATTTGGAGAGGATATTACATTTATGACATAGGGGCTCACTAAGAAAGAATTTTCGAAATTCGACCCCTAAGGAGGGTCAAAGGGGGCAAAGTGTGTTTTCACTGATTATGCGATATCTCTTAAGGACGATAAAATATCTACTTGCTTTTTACTTATAAAAATACTAAATTAAAATATCTAAATACTGATTTCAGGATTTTTTGAAATTCGACCCCTAAAGGGATCAAAAAGGGGCAAAATATCTTTGCAATGTGTTTACACTAATTATGCATTTTCAATTAAGAACGATAAGATATCTTCTTGATTTTTACTTAATAAAATTCTAATTATAAATATCTAAAAATAAATTTCAGGATTTTTTGAAATTCGACTCCCAACTATCCAAAATGTGAGTGGGGGCAAAAATTAAAAACTCTCTCCTATCTTGATCAAATTTTGTAGAATTATTCTTTATTACTTTAAGAAACTATTCCTCTAAAAATTCAACCATCAAAATTGACTGTATGGGAGCGAAAGGGGGGGGGGGGGTCAAAATATAGAAACTTTTAGCTTTTTTGGAAATGGAGCTTTTTTTAAATGAATTTTGGAGACCTAATAATCACATGCTGAGAGGACGCCCGCCAGGGCCACCTGTCCGGAGGTCCGAGCTGTAGAGGGCGTGCCGAAGGCAGCTCGTAAAAATTATAAATTTCTAAACTGAAGGTTTTCTACATTTTATTCGATAGCGACTCTAATGTAGGGAATTTTTGTCAAATATTGAGTGAAAATAATATTTGAACTTATATATTTCTAACTTGAAATAATGATATTAAATAAATTTTAATTTTCTCATTAATATATCAAAGAATAATTGATACGTCAACAAGAATTATTCTGACCGCGCTGATTTGAAAAAAGATATTTTTATCTCGCGAGACTACTGCGGATTACGCTATTGGAGTCTGCGGAGTATTAGTCTGGACCAAGAGAGAAAAAGATGTAATCCACTTAGCTACAATCCAACGTCATTTCGCGTATAGCCCGCTAGACATTCGGATGGTATCACCGAGTGAATTTGAAATCTCAGATGCTATACTCATCTCCCAGTCCAGAGCGCTAGATCTATTAGCATGTATGTTAGATGCCTGCCCTAATAGATCTAGCGCTCTGGACTGGGAGATCGGAGTATATAACATCTGAGATTTCAAATTCACTCGGTGATCCATCCGAATGTCTAGCGGGCTATACGCGAAATGACGTTGGATTGTAGCTAAGTGATTACATCTTTTTCTCTCTTGGTCCAGAATTAATACTCCGCAGACTCCAATAGCGTAATCCGCAGTAGTCTCGCGAGATAAAAATATCTTTTTTCAAATCAGCGCGGTCAAAATAATTCTTGTTGACGTATCAATTATTCTTTGATATTTTAATGAGAAAATTAAAATTTATAAATTTCTAGTTTTTATCTTAATTTGTTTACGCTCTGAAATACGGACTGAAATACAGCCGAACTGAAATAATTTCGACATTAATAAGATCCGGGTTTACGTTTGATCAGAATTCCAAAAAGAAAGCCCTACAAAAAAAAAATCTGGCTACGGCCCAGATATTATTAATGATTTTCTTTAGAACGTATATAGAACATATACAGAGAGTAAAAATTATAAAATACAATTTCATTACCAAAACTAATTCAAAAGTGTCTAGTATAAAAATACAAAAGAATTAATTTGATAATAGAATTCATTGGATTGCATTGAATTAAACTCATTTTGTTCAATGAAGTGAAATGTAATGCAAAACAAGGACAAACCGCAAAGAGGATAGGAGTAGATGGAACATGATAAGCTCGTGAGCGGATGATGAGCCTTGGCCTAGGTCAAGACTTCTCCTGCACAGCAAACCACGTGGACTGGATTTTTTTGCTCAATATATCGTTTGGCAATGTGGTTACTGAAGCGAACCGGAATGTAGTCTAGTTATACCATTTCGACAGAGTTTATAGAACGCATGTCGGCAATAGAGGTAAGTACTTCTTTTGGTATGGATTTCCAGAGAAGAACCTTGAAAGATTTAGATAAATTGCACCAATGATGAAGTTTTTATAAATATGAGAAAGAGCTCTCTCTCAATATTTTGAATTCATTCAATTTTTTTAAGGGATCTATTCAAAAGTAATACGGAACTCTTTTTCTGTCGAGAATTGTTAGAAAATGTAGAAACTTTTTCCCGCTAATTTCGGTGATTTGGCATTTGTCAGAGAACGGTTTGAGTAAGAAAGCTGAAATTTGGCCAACTCTTGTTTTTTCCGACCCCGACGCTATTAGGTTTTCGAGAGCTAGGAGTTCATTTTCTTCTCTTCACCCTGCAGGAAGTATGTCCCCACACTTGCTACTGTATTTTGGAACAGATGGAACCGAGAGCATATGGCTCATCTACAGCTGAGAAACTGTTGGCTGCACAACAAAGAACAACCGCAAGTGGGACAACTTGTGCTACTCATAGATAAGGCACTCTTGTCGGGAAAATGGACAATGGCTCGAATTGATGGAAAGGCTGCCCAAAGATAAAGAAAACTACTAATTCCGATTACATTGAATTGAATTGGTATTGAATTTTTGACGTTTCGATTATTATTATTATTTTTTTTATACAATTTTTAGATTTTAAATGAAAGTCATGGGACGAGTACATATAAATTAATTGATTTTTTAACCACATAAAATCAAAGTATTTTCCACAATGTGGCTGGAGTGATTAAAATATAAATTTTGGAATATTTTTTTTTCATATTCTTTTAAGCTCGTAAATTTTAAATTTTATATAACTTTAAATAAATTAGTTGTATAGTATTTATTGAAAGTGTTTTTAAAATTTTACAAATTTTCAAATATAACACGGATGAAAATACTCTTGATATTTTGGAATTTGGTGGATGCGCCGCATCCACAGCACCCATGGACCGAACGCCACTGATATATAGGTAGGCATATCTACTCTTATTAAACGAGCAAAAATTGTATATTTATTTATATATATATATTTATTTATATATATTTGTATCTTGGTTCTATTTTGAAAACGGCCCTACCGATTTTGATGAAACAAAATCTATTAACAAGTTTTGAGGATGAAAAACGATCTGGCTATGTCTGGACCTCATCAAAATTCATCTTAATTGATTTTTCTTAATTAAAGTAATTATTGATAGATGAAAATCTCAATAAAAAAAATGACTCGCCGGATGTCAGATTAGAACCTGAGACCTCTTGCATCAGAGGCAGACACTCTACCACTGGACCATAGAACTATTTTAAAAATCTTTGCTTTTTACTTTTACTAAAATGAATATTTTTGAATTAGACTTTATTATAAGTGTGGAAATAATTGAATATATTATATATAGCTATGTATTTAATAAATAGAATTCATTGAATATATTGCGGCGCGGCAAATATGAAATATGTATAATTGAATTAAGCTGAAAGACAACAATTAATTTTAAATCCAGAAACATTAAATATATTAATAATTATTCCTTTGCCTCCCCCCTCCACTCTTCTAATTAAAATTAAATATTCAATTCTCTTTTCTCCGGGCAATTATCCTTGAAATTGTCTTCCTAAAAAAATACTTGCTTGGTGAAAGTTATCACTTCTGTCGCGCGTCCCGAGACGCACATATTTTTTTAATTTTATGTTTTTATTTCAGATCCTATACGATTATTTTTTTTATTATTATTTTCCTATTTATTTTTTTATAATGTTTATCAATATGAACGAATGTGGGCAAATTGGTGTACGAGTAAACAAATATACACATAATATGTGGACCATTAGAAAGATAGAAATGCAAAAACTGGGTGCGGGGTGGGGTGGATGTGGGAGGTGCAGAAGGTGGGGTGCAGTTGTGGGAGATCCGGGCGCAGTTGGGGTGGGGTGGGGCGGAGTGAGGGTGCAGTGGTGGGGGCGAGGTGTGTGGTTTGGGGGTCAGGGGTTACCGTGCATCGCTCGGTGCCTCCAGGTACTGTTTATTAACATCAAACAGAGGACCACCTCTTTGATTTCCCCATATGAATCAAAGGCTCTATTATTATCTATTATCTTTTTAATTATGATATTTTGTAGGTAGGTATTCTTTATCTATTTGATTTTGCAGGATTTCCACGTAGTAGCTTAGTCAAACTCGAAAAGTTTAAATAACTGGCAAAATATCTAATTTAATTTTGTTGTGCTTTGAATATTGGCCGAACCTACTTAAAATCGTCTCTAACTTTCACGTTATTAAATTATTATCCGTTATATAGTTGCACTTTCTTCCTCGATCCCAAAGATAATCTTTGCCTCTGAACCCAAAAGTTTACTCCAACTAACACCCTGAAACATAGATTATTTCTTGCTTTTGTATACTTTAAAGAAAGATACCTGGAGGCACCGAGCGATGCTCGGTAACTTCTTCCTTCAGTTAAAAGCTTTCTTGTAATATTATTTTTAAATTAATTTAAAATTCTGATAAAAAGGTCGATTTTTATTTGAGAGCCACTTTCAAATTAAAAAATATATAATATTCGCCCACTGTACCCCCCACCCCACCCTCGCTCGACCCCACCCCCGAAATCTTCTCCTACCCTCGAATCACCCACCACTGCACCTGTTTTGATTCAACCATATGATTCATTTTTATTCATCCAATTGTTAATAAATAAAACCTATCAAAATGCGTTGTTTTTTCAGAAAATTGAGACCTGCTCTTGATTATTTTTTATTCTAATAAATAAATAAAGTTCATTATTAAAAACAATTATAAAACGTTTATTAATATTTCTAACGTTTAGGGACAACAAAATATGTTAAAATCCACAATCACAATACTTCTTCAAGGCCTTTGAGAATAAAGGATTTACCCGACCCATTGTCTGCCTGAGCACAAAAGGAAAAGGGAAACCTTTTTTTAAAACCCTAAGAATGGGATTTGTCTACCTGAGAATAATTAATTTGATTACAAAAAAAACCCATCAAAAACAATTTTGTCGAAGATGAGACCGTGACAGATCGAATTGTCACCCCAAAAAACCCCTAACCCTTGAATTTCATCAAAATCGGTAAAGCCGTTTTTAAAATAGAACCAAGATACAAATATATAAATATATATACAAATATACAATTTTTACTCGTTTAATAAGAGTAGATTAATAAAATTTAACACACAAAAGGGAAGAAAACGAGCAACTTTTTCAAAATAAGTGTTCGTTTAAAAAAGTAAATATTGGGAAACTAATGAGTCTGATAATTTATATTAGTGAAATGAAAGATAAAAATTTCTTTTAATACATTTATTTTAATAAAAAACAGAATATTAACAACAGGTGTCAAGTGGATACAAAATTAATAAGTGAAATTCAAAGAGATATAACAAAGTAGACAGTACATTTTCAAACAAAATAAAAGAAACAATAGCATTGACACCGAGTACAAAAAGTAATTTCATGTTAAAATTTCGTAGTTTAGTTGTAACTAAATAAGATAATAATTATTTTATACCTTTAAGTGTATTTTATTTGTTGCATTTAATTTTTTTGAAGTAGGTTTCATTTTTTTCTTAAAAATTATTTTTTTTATTTGCAAAATAAAAGTTCATAAAATTTCCTACAAATTTCATTATTTATGTTGTTTCTCCAACTAACCGTTCGGACTTAAGCGCAAAATCCAAGTTTTCGACATCAGCAGCCCCAAAAACTCGCACTTTTTTCGATTTTTTTCCATTTTGACCATGAAGTTTTGAAAATCTGCGATTTTTTGAAAAAATTGCAGTTTTTTAAAACTTTAAACTCATTGAGGTACGGATTACCATTTATCCAATTAAGATGAAACTTTGTTTGAATTGTAGCAAATTTAATCTAGTTTAAAAATATATTGAGTGGTCGTTGTCGAAAAAGTGCTCCTTCATGGGCAAAACTTGGATTTTGCGCTTGAGATCGAACGGTTGGTCGGAGAAAAAAATCTATTCAATAAAATTTGTAGGAAATTTTATGACCTTTCATTTTGAATAGGAAGGTTATTTACGAAAAGCTGATTGTTTTCGAGTTATAAGTAAAAAACCGTCAAAAAATGGAATTTTCGACATTTTTTTTGCATTTTCTACAATGTTGCGTCACAAAATTTTGGTGAGAGACCTCAGATTTGGATTCAGCGCCCCAAAAATACGCCAACGATTTTTTTTATATTTTCTCATTTTGACCACGAAGGGTCACCTTTTCGACAAAGACCACTCTATACATTTTTAAACCAAATTAAATGTCCGTACAACTGTAAAACAAAGTTTCATCTTAATTAACTCTCATTTTGAATAAGAATATTATTTACGAAAAACTGATGGTTTTTGTAGTTTTAAGCAAAAAACCGCCAAAATTTTTTTTTTTTTTTTTGCATTTTCTACAATGTTGCGTCTCGAAATGTAGGTGAGAGACCTCAGATTTGGATTCAGCGCCCCAAAAAAACATTTATATGCAAAAAATCAGAATTACCCCAAAATTTTCCTTATAAAAACACAATTTGACTGGACTATAAACAAATTTTCATTTTACTTTACCATACAGGGTATGGTCAAGTATTGTAATCGTGCATGAAAAAAGTGGTTTTTTCCTTCTTTTTTTCAAAATATCTAAAAAACGGCTGAAACTATTTCGATTAAAAGAATTGAGCAAAACCATGGCGTTTAGGTCTACAAAAAAGCTCTAATAAGTGAACATCGAAAAAATTATATTTTTCGAGATAATAATTGTTTTGTCAAAATGTCTTAGTTAGTTAGTTAGTTAGTCTGTGGGTTACCAAATTTGTGTACAAGCTAGCTCAAAAACTAATGTGAATATCGAAACCAAATTTCACACGTAGTTTTGGTCCATTGAGATTAAGAGCTGGTTAGATTTTGAGTGCATATCGACCCCTAAATTAAGGGGGTCGAGGGGGGTTAAAAATTAAAAATCTAGGTCGTTTGAGCAAACTCAACCAAATTTTGTATACATAATCAGTGGTTCCCAGGAGTATAAAAATGCAACCTCCCCCCCCTCTATATGATTATAAATAATTTTATTAAATATTAAATATAAGTGAGGGGCCATGTTGTATGGTAAAGTCAAGTGGATGGCCACATCAGAACACGTCAGCTTATTTGAATACGCCAAAGGATTTTTGGGTCATTAAAATAAAAAGTGATGGAAAAAATAATTATTGAGTAAGTTAATTTATTAATGAAAACAAAAAACGCGACAAGTAGGTAAAAGTAAAAAATTGCTTATTTCAAAAAAAGGAAAAAAACGTAACAAATGAAATAAAGTAAAAAAAAAAAAAAAAAAAAAAAATCATAATAGAAAGTTCGAAAAAATATCCGTCAGAAAGAATGCAAATAGATTGCTAAATTGAGAAAGAGAATGTCAGAGGTATACCTACTTCCGGTTATGGTCAGAATATCAATGATTTAGAGCGTAATTAGAAGATATTTATTTAATGCACGAATTGAATAGAGAGAAGATGCAAAATTATATACAAATCGTCTAATAAACATCTGGCGGAAAAAATTTGTTTTCGACAAACAAGTAGATACTAAAACGAAATTAGCATTAAGAGACCAGCCAGATGGTTGCAGAGTGGGCGAATTTATTTATTAAAGCAAAGAAACATAAAAAAGGGAAACATTTCGAAATTTCTCAGATTAAATTATATGCATACTAACATGTATTAAGAAGATAATACCATTAGGGATATATACAAGTTTTTTAGTATAAAACAAATGTTAACATATGAGGCGAATAAATTAATGTGTACATCACGTGATTTTCTTTTACTTACCCTTTTAACCTTAAACTAGAAATCAAATTTTAATAATGAAGTTGTTGAAGCTTTTATTTGTGTGATTAATTTAATTAATATTGTAATTTTTAGTGAAATCACACATAATTAATCTACTCTTATTAAACGAGCAAAAATTGTTTGTTTATACTATATATGTTTGTCTAGATTAATTTGTAACAACGCTTAGAGAAATTTCTCTAAAAAAATTACCCTCTTGCCTAGAATCGAACCGACGAACTCTTGAACTATGGGCATCAGCTCTAACCACTAGACCAATGTCACATTAATATTTATATCTTGATTTCTTTTACTAAAACTATATATTTTTGATTTAGACTTTGTGTCCAGATAATATTGTATTCATTTGAACTCGAATGAAAATGAAAAAACACCAATAGATTTTAAATTAAGAAACATTAAATATATATTAATTAACGAGGCAAATTTGAAATATAATTCTCAGCTCGGAATTTTAAACTGATGGCTCCAGGTCCAGGCAAATTTGAAATATATATATATTCGAATTTTGAAATGAAAGACTCCAATTCATTTTAAATTAAGAAACATTAAATATATTGATAATTGTTCCTCCCCTCCCCCTCGCCACTCAAAAATTAAAGATGCGAAACTTTTAAGAGACGATGTATTTTCTGTAGTTTACGGGTATACATTTGGAGTGTGGTTTTTTAAGAGGAATAAAATTTTTGGACCGAGACGCTGCCCGCCAGGGCACCAGCCCGGAGAGCCGAGCTTCGAGGGCGTGCCGAAGGCGCGCACGAAAAGTTCGTAAAAATATAAACAAACAATTTTTTTATGCGCTGGAAAATTTCGAGGTTTTTCGGCCACCAAAAGTTGTCCCCCACACATTCGGAAACTTAGATTTGGCATACCCACACCATACCAAACGATCATAGAAAATAACCCTTTCCCACAATTAATGTAAGCTGAACCCCCCCCCCCTTATTTACTGGGCTAACAATAACATGACGAGAAAACAAAAAATACAATTTTCTATCATTTTGGAAATTTTTAAAAATCTTGACTGACCTTTTAAAAAATTTTAATCGAGCTGATTTTTGGTGAACATTTTAAAAACATGTTAAATTAACATATTTTCATGCGATATCAAAAACAAAAAAATATTCTTATTTTTTGGGCAACCCTAATGTTTATACATATTAATTACGCAATTGGATGTTGATGAAAGCAGTCCACGGTGGTTGTAAAAAAAATAAGACTATAGAGGTTTTATTATTTTACATTTATTTAGCTAAACCGACGTTTCGGAGATTTATTTTCTCCTTCTTTCAGGGTAACAAAAAGTCAATGAAAGTAGTTCAAATCATAATTACTTTCTGTCTCCTTCGACAATGCCAAAAAAACATTATAACAATTTTTCATCTCGAATAGAAACAAAGTACAAAGCAATTGATGATCAATATTTTCAAAATGTATGTACATATTGATCATCAATTGCTTTGTACTTTATTTCTATTCGAGATGAAAAATTGTTATAATGTTTTTTTGGCATTGTCAAAGGAGACAGAAAGTAATTATGATTTGAACTACTTTCATTGACTTTTTGTTACCCTGAAGAAGGAGAGAATAAATCTCCAAAACGTCGGTTTAACAAATAAATGTAAAATAATAAAACCTCTATAGTCTTATTTTTTTACAACCACCGATGCTTTCATCAACATCCAATTGCTTAATTACTTATACTTACTCTATATCTAAAATACCAATTTAAATTAGAATTATAATCTCGTCATAAAAAATAAAAATCTGAAATGATTTATTTAATAAAATAGAAAGTTTTTTTTTGTCTATCAAAATAAACAATAAAAAGTTTCATCTATAAAATTGAAGGAAAAAAAAATGAAATAAAAATAAAACTATTAATTTTCTAGTAGTATTGTCTTTAAGAAAAATGGATCTCAATCGTAAAAATCTTATATTGGAATTTTTTCCATCTTTTTTCATTTCCATCAATGATAATATCAAAACTTCTTTATTTACCATAGGAGGAATAAAAATATAATTTTTTTTTATTTTATAAAAAACGTTATTTTGCACAGAAATTAATTAACGTTTGTTGTTGATTGTGAAAATAATGTTTTTGTCTTAAATTAAACTCATCAGGTAAATAGAAAATTAATTACATTTTCGTATATATATTTTTTGTTATAAATAAAGGTTTAATTAAATTTACATTTAGGCCTTCATTTGCCCTAACTTTTAGTATCAAACACTTTTCAATATTGCGAATCGGAGAAATAAGTGAAAACTTTCTTCAAGACTGTTATGTTTGTATACATTTTTTTTTTTTGATTTGACAATTTTCGTCTGCAAACTGATTGAGAGAAAAACTCGAATCTTGGCACAAAAGCGCACTTTATTAATACAAATTTGCATGCCAAATTAGCTACAATCATCTCCCTATAGACAATCCGACTTTTTTGAGATATTTCGAAAATACGAAGTATAAAATAAAACAACACTTTCCACGCACAAATACAATATCCCTTATGGTAAATAATACTATACATCAGTGCTGACTTGAGCTTTTATTCAAATGTACTATTCATTTTAGTAAAATGTACTCTAATGGGTTAAAAATAGAACTACTTTATTTTTTTTAGACGTACATTGCTTCTTTATATATATATATACAATTTTTTACTTTTATTACACTTATAAATCTTTTTCTCGATGTAGGTAGGGGCGGGATTTCCCAAAATAATGTTTACTAATTTCATTGTCATTATTCTTTATTTCAATTTAACGACGTATAACAAAATATACTAGCCGAATAGAGTGAAATTCTTAAAATTTCAAATTTTCAAATGAAATACGGCACCACAAAGGGTTGTCTGATCGATTTCAAATTTTGTATGAATTATTTTCTTACCCAACCTCATAATTTGAGAGCCTGTCCCGAAAAATTTTCATGGTCGTAAAATAAGAACCACCCTAATGAGCAACCACTCCGATTTTAGAGTTAACCAAAAATCGGAGTGTGTGGTCATATACTTGAGAACGATAGCAGAATAAGCCGATCGAAACGTCGTAGTTTAGTGTATTTTTCATTCGTGTTCAATAAATAATTATAAGTACCTGGAGCCACCGAGCAATGCACGGTAACCCCTGACCCCCCCCCCCCCCCTGAAACCACACACCTCTCCCCCACCACTGCACTCCTACTCCGTTCCACCCCACCCTAACCGCGCTGGAAAATTTAGTTAGCTTATAACACGAAAACAGTTGACATTTTCTAAATAACTGTTCTATAGTAAATTAAAGAAGATCAAATTTCGCGTCGATTGAAATAAAGAAAAAAATTGGTTCAGTAGTTAGATTTTTAATGGTGATCACTTTTGAATATCCCAAAAACTAGCACTTTTTTCTATTTGTTTCAATTTTGACCATAAAGAAGCACGTTTTCGACAAAGACCAATCTAGACATTTTTAAACTAGATTAAATTTTCTGCCATTAAAACAAAGTTTCATCTTAATTGGATAATGGTAACCCTTACCGCAATGAAGCTGAAGTTTTGCAAAAAATTGCAGTTTTGCCATCATAAAATGAAAACCACTCATCCTACAAACTTGATTCCTGTCTCATTCTCTAGGAAATTTTATAGACTTGAACGTTTACTTGAATAACTTTTTTGACAAATCTCTTAGATTTATAGATTTCCAGCATTTTCCGTGACAGGATATGATCCGAATCCTCAGAAGTGTCATGGAAAATGCTGGATAACTATAAATCTAAGAGTTGTAACAAGAAAGTAGTACAAGTAAACGCTCAAGTGAACAAAATTTCCTAGACAATGAGATAGGAATCAAGTTGCTAGGATGAGTGGTTTTCATTTTTTATGGAGGAAAAATTGCGATTTTTTGCAAAAAATTGCAGTTTTTCAAAACTTCAACCTCATTTCGGCACGGATTACCATTATCCAATTAAAATGAAACTTTCGTTAAATTGTAAGAAATTTAATCTAGTTTAAAAATGTATAGAGTGGTCTTTGTCGAAAACGTGCTCCTTCATGGTCAAAATAGGAAAATATCGAAAAAAGTGCGAGTTTTTGGGTGATCCGGGGGGGGGGGGGCTGCCGAGATCGAAATTTATGATTTTGCGCTTGAGCCCGAACGGTTGGTTGGAAAAAACCTAAACAATGAAATTAGTAGGAAATTTGATGACCTTTTATTTTCAATAGGAATGCTATTTACGAAAACGAGTTATAAGCAAATAACCGCCAAAAAATGGAAATTTTCAACTTTTTTGCTTTTTCTACAATATTCCGTCACGAAATTTTGGTGGAAGACCTTAGATTTGGATTCAGGGCACCAAAAAACATATATATGCAAAAAATCAGAACTACCCAAAAACTTTCCTGATAAAAACACAATTTGACTGGACTATGTTGGCATCTTTACGAATAGAGCACAAGACTCGAAGAAAAAACATAAAATCAATTATTATTACTGCACTTTAATATAAAAAAAATTATTACATGTCATAAGAAAACATCTAAAGTACACTACTTTAAAAAAATCATGAGCGATCTCTATAAATTGATATAAAAGATTAAACGGAATATAACTTAATTATTAATTCTACTTAATTTTCTTGTTGATATTTTAATAAATACTGAACTTCTATCTTGTTATAAAATAATAAGCATGCTTTGCACGCAGCACAAGTTTTGCCGACTCCCAACACTCTTTCGCGGTCAAATTGGAAAAGTGCCGGACCACTTCATTCGCGAATACATATATCCCCATGACTTCAAGGAACTGGAACTCTCTTCCAGCCTCTATCTTTCCCAGCACCTATGATCTTCAAACATTCAAAACCAGGGTGCATGTCTACACCCTCTCACTTAATCAACTTTCCCTTCTCTTCGGTAATGCAAGGGTCTTTCGAGATCCATAGGGGCTACATCTTTACTGGTGCACCCCTTCTTGCATTCGATTGCATTAAAAAAATATAGGAAATGATTAGGATGATGAATGATTTTTATTATGATTGGCTCGAAGGGTTAGTTGGAAGGAGATTTGCCGGGCTTGGATGGGAGATGATCTTCAGAGATGATAATCTCTATTGGCGGCCTTAGAGCCAGTTAAAAATGCTATTTTAAATAAGAATTTGCACTAGGCAGTTGAAAATATGCTTTTAACAAAATAACGGCACAATGCCCGCATTTATTGCTTCTTCGTTACAAAACGTGTATACAAATTACTTCTTCGACACAAGCCGTTTCGTTCCAAATCGTTCCAAGGTGATCGCAATCACCCCGGAGAGCTGCTCATTCAATGAGTTTCAACAAGTGACAACTCACACATTACAACTGAATGATAACAACTGAATTCGCTTCGAGGAGCTGGCTTCTTTTATAACCTAATTAGCTCTAATTAGCAATTAATCTGATTGGTTAATTCTTCCCGCGTTTTACGTGACGTATGGATAATTTTTCCCGCGCTCGGTCCTTTTATAAAAGGGGCGTGTCCTTGCTGCTCACCTGTCATTTTATCGAAAGATTTTGACTGGCAAACAACAAACGTCTTTCTCAAGGCGAAAATGAATCCCTATTTTCAAAAGAACTTTACAGCGAAAGAGCGGAGAACGAAATCCCACAATAATATAGTAAATATTATGTGTAAATGACTAGTACAGTCACCCCCCAGAGGTCTCTACTATAAATAAGCGTTAACTTAGAAACATACTTGAAGGAGAATTGCCACTTGTTATATTTACATATAGAGATAGACAACTTGTAATTTAATTATTCCTTTCAGGTATGTTTCCATATTATAATAATTATCTTTATTGTAATAATGTAATTTATTGTAATATTATTTAAATGCATAATAAAATCTGTTGTCATAAAGAATTTAGATATATATGTAAATAAACTATTTTCCTATGGAGGATAGATAGAGTAGCATGCTTGATAGGTATCTTTAAATCTCATAAATGTACTTCTGAAATAAATGGATGGTTACGATGGACTGGCCAAGATTCGTATCACACAGAGAGTGTGGGGGGGGGGGGAAATCCTAAAATAACATTCAGTTGGGGTCAACCGGACTTAGTCCGAGCCAAAAGATAATGGCATATTGATTATACGGTAGCGCGGTCTGCTGTTGTTTTATCCTTTTATGGTATGAAAAAAAAATATACTATTCAAAAATCAATTTCTTCATCAAGGGAGAGGAAAGAAGAAAAATAACATTTTTTTCGTTTTTAATTATGTCTGGATTTTTTTTTTTAAATTTAGTTATATCTTTAAGGAAAATTACTTTTAAGAATGAAATTTATATAGTTTTTTGAAAATAATGTTCTTGATTGCACTATTTAATGAAATAGTCCAGTCAAATTGTGCTCAAATGGGCCCCTATGGTGAAAGTTTTGGGGTAGTTCTAATTTTTTGTATATTTATGTTTTTTGGGACGGTGAATCCAAATCTGAGGTCTCTCACCAAAATTTCGTGACGCAACATTGTAGAAAATTTTCATTTTTTCGCGATTTTTCGCTTATAACTCGAAAACTATCAACTTTTCGTAAATAACTTTCCTATTCAAAATGAAATTTCATCAAATTTTATTATTTAGGTTTTTTTTCTTCGACAAACCGTTCGGGCTCAATAAAAGTGCGAGTTTTTGAGGGATCCGGTGAGGGGGGTGCCGAGGTCGAAAACATGGATTTTGCACTTGAACCGGAACGGTTAGTCGGAGAAAAAATCTAAATAATGAAATTTGTAGAAAATTTTATGAACCTTCATTTTAAATAGGAAGGCTATTTACGAAAAGCTCATAGTTTTCGAGTTATAAGCGAAAAAACGCCAAAAAATGGAAATTTTTACCTTTTTTTTTCATTTCCTACAATGTTGCGTCACGAGATTTTGGTGGGAGATCTCAGATTTGGATTCAGCCTCTCAAAAAACATATATATATGCAAAAAATCAGATCTACTCCAAAACACTCTTGATAAAAACACAATTTGATTGGACTAATATGAAAAATGTAAAACAACGTTTTTAATTTTGTCTGGAATTTTTTTAAATGAATTTAGTTATAGCTCTAAAGAAAATTTTAAGAATAAAATTTATATAGTTTTTTGAATATCATGTTCTTGATTGAACTATTTAATGAAATAAATATATTTAAAGACTTTTTAACTTGAGATTTCAATCTTCGTTACGAATTAAATACTACCATTAAAAAAAAGTATTTGAAAACTTGTAAATATGTATATATCAGTTAATCAAAAACTTTATATATCATACAAGCTTTAGCCCGAGCCCACAAGGCACATATCAATATAGATAATATTGTCTACGATATATTATTTAGCAGTAATACACTGAAGTGCAAAAAAATCGAGCCATAGTAACAAGTAAGCATACCTATTTTAAATTATTGCTTATTTCAAGTGTAGTTGCCACTTGTCGTTGACTTATCCCTTGATTAATTAGGCACACAATTTGAACTGCATGAACTTCAGAAATATCCATTTTGTATATTTTATCTTTCTATCAATGATGCTTAATTCAAAATTATTCATTTTATTGATATTTCAAATGGAATTTGATATTTTATTAAAATTTTATTTATTGTAAAGTGATATTGAGAAAGTAAGATAATTTGTAATTGTATCTTTTAATTTAATTTTACTTATTTTTTTATATGAAATTCAAAAAATTTCAACAATATTTATTGAACTTGTTAGTTTAAGAGTTAATAGAACAAATTATATGGTTATTTGTAAAAATTTTAAAAATAATTTTGTATTTAATAAAGTTTTTATTGGTAGATCGATATTTTGCACCGTAGTGTATTTTTAAAGAGGGCAAAAGATATTCTAGATCCTCTAATCTGAGAATTTCATATAAATATATTTTATTTGTTGTTATCAGAGTCGCCACACGAAAAAATTTGGTTGATGGTTTGATGTAGGCTTCACCAAATCGACACCAGGGCGTGTCTATATATTTCATGGTCTAAGGTTCAGATCCTAGAAAATTATTTATTGAATTTTATTGACTATTTAGAAACTAAAAAGTCTAGGTTCAAATCCTAGAAATTGATTGATTATTACTGTCAATTTAAAAATCTTAAAGTCTGGGTTCGAATCCTATAAAAATATTCATTGATTTTTATTGATAATTGAGCCGTTTATTTTGAAAGGTGCCTAAGTCGATTTTTTATTATTTCGAGATATTTATATTTATATTTTTATAAATAAATATATATATATATATTTTGAAAAATTCATGTGGATATTGTACTCCATTGACTGTGATATTATAAACATGAAAAGAAGACATCTATGCTTAAGTATTAAAAACTAATTAATAAAACTGGTATTAATACATTTTTATCAAAATTGTACTTAAGTCACTTTCGAATTAAACGGCTCAATTTAGAAATCAAAAAGTCTGGGTTCAAATCCTAGAAAAATATTTATTAATTTTTATTGACTATTTATAAATCAAAAAGTCTGGGGTTCAAATCCAAATTGATTATTATTTATTTACAAACTAAAAAGTCTAGACAAATCCTAGAGAGATAGATATATTACCAACTGTTTGAATTTAATATATATTTTGTTTATTCTAACTAGAAATTGCGTTTTGGGTTTTAAAAAGATTAAATTTAAATTTGTAGAATTAATTCAATTAGAACTTGGAATAAGAATAAGAAAAAGAAATAAGATGACGTTTTCTGATGTGGCCATCCACTTGACTTTACAATACAACCTTGCCCCCCACTTATATTTAATATTTAATAAAATTATTTATAATCATGTAGGGGCGGGGGGGTTAATTTTTAAATTTTTATACTTCTAGGGTCCCACTGATTATGTATAAAAATTTGGTCGAGTTTGGTACAAGGACCTTTATTTTCATTTTTTGACCCCCCCCCCTATTTTGATCGATTAGTTTTTGCATTTTTAGACTT
This sequence comes from Forficula auricularia, assembly GCA_024734495.1. Lineage (NCBI taxonomy): Eukaryota > Metazoa > Arthropoda > Insecta > Dermaptera > Forficulidae > Forficula > Forficula auricularia. The sequence continues at coordinate 8,256,666 of JALMQS010000030.1, read as the reverse complement.
CTGGGGTCCCACCTATTATGTATGCAAAATTTGGTTGAGTTTGCTCAAATGGCCTAGATTTTTAATTTTTAAACTCCCCCTCCAACCCCTTTAATTTTGGGTCGATATACACCAAAATCTAATCAGCTCTCAATCTCAATGAACCAAAACAACGTGTGAAATTTGGTTTTGATATTCAAACTAGTTTTTGAGCTAGCTCGTCCACAAAAATTTGGTAACGCATTGTAACATATTAACAGACATTTTGACAAAACAATTATTAACTTAAAAAATATAATTTTTTCGATGTTCACTTATTAGAGCTTTTTTGTAGAGCGAAATTCCATGGTTTCGTTCAATTTTTTTAATCAAAATAGTTTAAGACGTTTTTGGAATATTTCGAAAAAAAGAAGGAAAAACCCCACTTTTTTCATGCACGATTACAATACTTGACCATACCCTGTATGGTAAAGTAAAAAATGCTAAAGTTCCTCCTGAGACTAAAAGTTCACTTTTTATCATTCACCCCGGTTACTTGACTCCTCAGGAGTATATGTTTGAAATTTCAAGTCTATCGGTTAAGCCGGTTAACCTGGAGGTCGATGAACATAGAGATATAGAATCAAAAAACTATCATATTGATGATTTCGTTACATTTGTGTAACGCATAAATCGTAATAAATATATACCTATATATAATTTATTTATTAATTTATTAAATAATTATTTATTTAAGAAATATTTGCTGTTCTAGATCTTTAAAACGTTCTATTAATTTTCTCGAAAACAATACCTTGCTCATGCTAAATAAAACCAGTTAGCTACTATACTAAAAGACTTTCATATATATATAAGAACATAAAATAAGTATAAAATATTAATATTATATAATAAGAATAGAAAATCATTTGAAATCACCTGACATGCTCTTTTTCTTGGCTATCAATTTGAATACACATGGGTTTTTTGTAATGAAAAAGCACTTACTTAGTAAGTATAGATAATATATGTTAGTAACGATAACTTAGATTAAGAATAATGCTTTAATGGATTAAAAAAGTAAATATGAGTAAAAAATAAACTTTTTTCAAGGGTATTTGCCCAAAAAGATTTGCTTTTAAAAATTCGCATACTAATAAAGTATAATGATGGGAGACGTGAGTGAAGTTTTTTTATACGAATCTACTTTCATGTAAATTGAATAGATGAGTTTCGATACAAAAAGAAATGGAATTTCTTATTTAATATAATGGAGTTTTAAAGAGAAATTCGTAGCATAAAAAGCCAAGAATAAAAAAAAAGATACAGATTTCATGATAATATAGAAAGACATTATAAAATAATTTGTTCTGAGTTTTTTTTTTTTGGCTTAGACCCACTCCTATATTGGTAAAATATATGTCTTCTATTAGGAATATAATTTCTTTGATGGCCAATTTGGTAAATAATAAATTTTGATTAAAAATAAGGGATATATATGGGGCATTCCACGCCAAATCAGAGGGTTTGAGAAATTTTAATTTTAGATTTCCTTCATTTTTTTGACATTTTTAGTACCTACCCATCAAACTTTATATCAAACTTATTCAAAATTGATCCAAATTCAAAAAAATTTCTTTGAAATTTTTGTTTTTTTTTACATATTTTTAGAAAAAAATACAAAAAAATTATTTAAAGTGGCTTTCGATGCGATTTTTGAGTTTGAAAATTTTAATTTTGTTTTTGAAACTGTGCTTTTCGATTTTTTTGATAATTTTTTAGTTTAAACTTCTATTCATTCTACAAATTTGAAGACCCGATTGATAGTGGTCCAATGATAATTACTATTTTTTTTTCGATTTTTGATTTTGATTTTCTTTCAATAAACTAAAATACTAATTATTTATTATAAACACCTGTTAACAATAAAAATCAACTCAAAATACCTAAAAAAAGAGAACTCAATACCAAAAAGTGGTTTTAATTAATGGTTAATAGCAAATAATTTTTTTTTTCGAAATTTTCAAAAATCGAAAAAAAAAGTAATTATCATAAGAGCACTATCAACTCGGTCTTAAAATTTGTATAATGAATAGAAGTTTAAAATAAAAAAATTATCAAAAAAATCGAAGAGAGTAGGTACATGCAGTTTTAAAAACAAATTTAAAATTTTCAAACTCAAAAATTGCATATAATAACATTTTAAATAATTTTTTTTGTATTTTTTTTCTAAAAAGAAGTAAAAAAACAAAAATTTCAAAAAAAAATTTAGAATTTGGAGAATTTTTGAAGAAGTTATGAGCAAAAAACCGAAATTCGATATCTTTTAAACCGGTGATCAAAAAAATTTCAAAATTTAACAGGAAGAGTTTTTTGATGGGTACTATAAACTATAAAATGTCAAAAAAATGAAGAAAATCAAAAATTAAAATTTTTCAAACCGTACAATTTGGCGTGGAATGTCCCATTTATAAAATTTTATATTAAAATCCATAAAGACTAAATGAAAAAATCGCACTTTTTGGCCTCTGGGCGAGACCCCAATTTAATCTTTGGCAAAACCGTCACATCCTAAAATTCAACATAAATTAATACTACAATATGTGACTTTGATTGAGACCATGGATTAGGTAGTCTTTTCCTGAGGAGCCTTTGAAGTCGGATCCAATACTTTATCTGCTTCGCATTGGATAAACTAAAAATGGGGCTTTTTGCTTTAATGTGAAGTATTGCGATCGCCTGCATGGTAGATATACCCTTACCTAATCTGACAATTTAGTTGTCTAAATAGCAGGGGTCTGGAGATTCTTTCCCCACCTTCTGATCACCCCTTTTAACCCTAAAACGAACAACCCGGACCTATCAGGCTCGGTCACACATTTTCTTTTCAATAACTTTCAGAAAAGGCCTACCATAAATTCAAAGTTTTTAATATTCCTTCATTAATAGATAAGGATTTTTCTAAAAAAAATTTATATACCTAATTTTTTCTTGGGACGATTTTACAAACACAAAGCCATTTCTGGCCGTTTTTTTTTTTTTTTTTTTTTTTGTGTATTAAAACAGTAAACAATTATTGATATATTATTTATTTCTATAAATCTTGATATAAATTAATAAAAAAAAAAATGAATATATATTATATACCAGAGGTGGCCAACCTGCGGCTCGCGAGCCACATGCGGCTCTTTGAAGGATTATTTGTGTCTCTATAGATAAATCTACCCGAGTTCCCTTTTCATTTTTGTGCTATTATATTTTAAAAAATTATTATCGTTCCGTATGTGCTTCAAAATGTCTTAAAATGAAACTACTGACGGCAAATATGAAAGACTAAGTGCAACGTTGTAACAAATTTTATTTCACCAGCATCTCAAAGAATTACTGAGAAGTGCTGTCACCAATTATTCCGCAAATTTTAAAGAATTATCAAGAGAAGTGAAATAAATGTGTTTAATTTTTAATATCACATATTTTGTACTTTTATTTATATGTTTTAAATAAATATAATTTCTGTAAAAAAAATGTTTTTAATACCTTTTTTGCATACCTTTTGAATACGTATTTAATTGCGGCTCGCGAAACATTTCAAATTTTGAAAAATGGCTCGGACTATCAAGGAGCTTGTCCACCCCTGTTATATACCAAAAAATCTATAAATTTTAATTTTCTCATTAATATATCAAAGAATAATCGATACGTCAACAAGAATTATTTTGACCGCGCTGATTTGAAAAAAAGATATTTTTATCTCGCGAGACTACTGCGGATTACGCTATTGGGGTCTGCGGAGTATTAAGTCTGGACCAAGAGAGAAAAAGATGTAATCCACCTAGCTACAATCCAACGTCATTTCGCGTATAGCCCGCAAGTTAGAAATATATAAGTTCAAATATTATTTTCACTCAATATTTGACAAAAATTCCCTACATTAGAGTCGCGATCGAATAAAATGTAGAAAACCTTCAGTTAATAAATCTATAGTAGTAGTATTTTTTTTAGAGTGAAGTATAGTAAAAAATACATTAATAAACATTAAAAAAGTATTTATTCATTATTTATTTTTATAAATCTTGATATAAATTAATAAAAAAACATGAACGACGGCGCAAAAATGTGTTACAAACCAATTAAACAAATAGTGGGCCTGACAGGCCCGGCTCGGGACTTTGTGTTTGTGAAAAATCTTGTGCGCTCTATGGTTAAATCCACTCTTATATATGAGGTATGATGAAATAAATGAAAATCGAATCGAATCATTTTAAATTTTTGTTTTCTATTTTCGAAATATCTCGAAAACGGTTGAAACTTATTTATTATTCGCCATATTTGTTCTTTTTGTAAAAAAACTTTGAAAAATATTTGGCCGCAGTGTATATAAAGGCGGCAATCAGTTTTTCGCACGACGGCGCAAAAGGGACATGGCGCATTCCTGGCTATTAATATAAAGTCTATTATATAAAAGGTCTACTACAGAACTGGATATAGACAAATAAATAAATATATACCTACGTACAATACTTGTTTTTATTGCGGTAGAAAAATTTGAAATATTTAAATGATTTCTATATAGGCGGTTTCTCTCCGATTGATTTTGCAAAAAGCAATAAAATTGTAATGTAACGCATTAATTACGGAATGCCCATAACCCACCCCGCCTACACTTGGAAAAGGTTATCGCCTTTCCTAGTATCTTTTAACTAAAATCAATATTCAGATCTATTTTCAATTCTAGTGCATTGAACCATTTTTAATTTTTAATCGAATCTATTACCTATTAATCTTGTGGGCTTATTTTAAATCCTAAACCACGATGGTTAATGAATTAAAAGGTAAATCTTGTTTATCGCTTGAAGAAGGGCACGAATATACAATGTGATTCGCAGTATTGATTAATTGGTCGTAATCCTACACAAATCTTTCCGCAAACTCGTTCATACGAGGGTTTTTTGTTTGTTTAGTCAACCCTTTTTTGACTATCTATTTTAGTTTACATACTTTGATAAAAATTAATCGGCGAAAATCACTTAAGGCGTGACAACTTATTCAAGATATTAAATTGAAAGTTTTTAGGGTAGCAGAATTTTTATATATTGAAGGAGACAATAAAAAGTGTGTCTTCTGCTGGAATTATAAATTTTATTTATTTATAACGATTATAACTATAGTCTCGTTATAAATAAATAAAATTAATAATTCCAGCAGAAACACACTCTTTTATTGTCTCCTTCAAAATTCAAGATATGCATTAATAATTACATGTAATTTAATAGCAAATTCACCCCTCCTGGCGTTTATTGGCGAAAATCAGGACCAGAGGTGATACTATAGTTATTTGCATTATTAATAATTTTACATGTAATGGAAAACAATAGCAAAAATTGAAATGTCAATAAATATGTATAAAATTCCAAAATAAGGTATTTGAAGCACAAGAGAGACAGATGATATGAAGTTCTTGAAGTAAAAATAAAATTATTCTTAATTGCAAAAACTTCCCATTAGTGCTTTGATAATCAAAAAGTAATAAAGGGAAGTTTTTGCAATTAAGAATAATTTTATTTTATTTTACTTCAAGAGCTTCATATCATCTGTCTCTCTTGTGCTTCAAATACCTTATTTTGGAAGTTTATACCATAGAGTAATATAGAGTGGAAGGCGAAATTGAGCGAAACCATAGCATTTCGTTCTACAAAAAAGCTCTAATAAATGAACATCGGAAAAATTATATTTTTTGAGATAATAATTGTTTTGTCAAAATGTCTGTTAGTCTGGTTCTCTGTTAGTTAGTTAGTCCGTGCGTTACCAAATTTTTGTGGACGAGCTAGCTCAAAAACTAGTGGGAATATCGAAACCAAATTTCATACGTAGTTGTGGTCAATTGAGATTAAGAACTGATTAGATTTTGGTGCATATCGACCCAAAATTAAGAGGGGTGGAGGGGGGTTAAAAATTAAAAATCTAGGCCGTTTGAGCAAACTCAACCAAATTTTGTACTAATACATAATCAGTGGACCCCCAGAAGTCTAAAAATGCAAAACCTAACCTCCTAAAATGGGAGGGAGGGGGGGGGTGTAGGGTCGAAAAATGAAAATCTTTGCCATTTACCAAACTCAACCAAATTTTGTATACATATTCAGTGGGACACCAGAAGTATAAAAATGCAAAAACTAACGCCCCCCTTACATGATTATAAATAATTTTAGGGGCCAGGTTGTATGGAAAAGTCAAGTGGATGGCCACATCAGAACCCGACAGCTTATTAGTCTTAGACTTTGGATCTGAAACATGTGGAAAAATATTTTTTTATCTGCCTGGATTCTAATACTCAAGAAGAAAAAGGTACGTACCAGTGTCAAAATGTTTATATATTTTTAAAAAGAAGAAAAGAGTAGATTTTAGACTTATTATAGTTTCACAAATTTTGGCCTAACAATCCAGACAATCAGAAAAAAATCGAATTGTTTTATGAGGAGCATCGAAAAGTTGTCGAAAATGAGCTGAATTTTGGCAGACAAGTTCGGATGTGTCACGTTTCAGCTTTTTTTAGTTGAAATTGAAATTTGCTGACAGAATTTAGGGCGTGATGGAATTTTTTTTTCTTTTTCCAAAATTTTGTTTAAAATTATGATCGGATTGAACAGCATGAGGATATTTTCACGTAAGATTGAACAAATAAAATATTCTATTCTAGTTCAGTGATAAACGTTTTTATAAATTGTTGCTATATATGTATATGTATATATATATATGTGTGTGTGTGTGATTGTAATGAATTATGTGATGTATCTATATTGAAGATTTAAGAATGAATGTTTCATGTGAAATGACAAATTCCGGTTCTTGAACGAGATGTATGTATGATTTCAAATTATTATAAAAAAAAAATTTTGTGTTATATAATTCTCTATAAAAAGAAAAAATGTAAATAAGTGTTTCATTTCAATTTTTTAGAACTACTGAGGATGGTCGACCAGTGGTGACCGAAACTGTATAGTTATCAATTAAATAATACAAATAGTTATTAAAATTATTGTTTTATTATATTTGTGACAAAACCAACCCTTCAATTTAACGAAAAACAAATAAAATAAATCTAAATGTTATTTTTAATATGTAATTTAAAATACAATATTTTAAACATCGCTATATATAGAGTAAACAGCTTCAAGAATCTCTTAATTCAAGTTATGGTATAAAAGAAATCAAATCCTAATTTAATTGCCTGTTAGAGAGATAAGAAATTTCATTCAATATTTTGTTTTTCAAGTTAGTATCTCAAGTTTCTATATACATCTATCTCTTTTTCTCTACAGACGTCATTTAGTAACATAAAGATGATTAGAAAGTAAAATAAGATCCATTGAAACTTCTTCATTAAACATTGAAGAGATAAATTAATAACTTGTGTAATTTTGTCTAGAGATTCATTTTAAAAATTTATAATCAATATATTCGTTTTGTAATTCTATATCTCTATGTTCACCGACCTCTAGGTTAAACCGCTTAACCGATTGATTTGAAATTTGAAATATAAGACTCCTGAGGGGTCAAGTAATCGGTGTGATTCATAAAAAGTGAACTTTTAGTCCAGGAGTATTGAAAAAGGACATTTTCGTTCCACCTTAATAGTCAGTATTACTTAAAAAATAACAATTAAAAAAATTAACATTTAAAATAGTAAATTTTCAAAAATCATGCACTAATATTTATAAAAAAATTAATAATTTTCTTAATACTTATTCTAAAACCAGGTGAAAAAGACTTTGTTTTTATTATTAGTATACTTACAACAAATGGAGTTGAAGATTTATTAATCACTTAGATGATTGAGAATATGTAGTGAGTAATTCACAAGGTTAATTATTTTCTAGTAGTTTTTAATAATAAAGGATGAAATATATAAATATATTATGTGATCACAAAGGCGATAATCATGTTAACTGATGCATTATTAAAACGAGGAGGCGCTTCTGTTGCGCCTCCACCAGCATTGTAGATAATTTACAACAATACTCATTCAAATTTGAATAGCTAAAAATCAGATTGATCTGAAAATTCTATATCTCTATGTTCACCGACCTGCAAGATAAGGGGCTTAACCGATTGACTTGAAATTTGAAATATAGACTCCTGAAGGGTCAATTAAGCGGTGTGATTCATATAAAGTGAACTTTTAGTCGAGGAGGATTATAAAAAGGACATTTTCGTTCCACCCTAATAATCAGTATTACTTAAAAAATAACAATTAAAAAAATTAACGTTTAAAATATTAAATTTTTAAAAATCATGCTAATATTTATAAAAAAAAATTCTTAATATTCTAAACCAGGTGAAAAAGATTTTGTTTTATTATTAGTAGTTACAATAAATGGATGTGAAGATTTATTAAACACTTAGATGATTGAGAATATAGTGAGTTATTCACAGAGTTAATTATTATTCAATATTTTGTATTTGTGATATAGTTTTTAATAATAAAGGATAAAATATATCAATATATTATGTGATCACAAATGAGATAATCATGTTAACTGATGCATTATTAAAACGAGTTGCGCCTCCACGAGCATTGTCGACCATTTACAACAATACTTATTCAAATTTGAATAGAGAAAAATCAGATTGATCTGAAAATTCTATATCTCTATGTTCACCGACCTGGAAGATAAGGGGCTTAACCGATTGACTTGAAATTTGAAATATAGACTTCTGAAGGGTCAAGTAAACGGTGGGTTTCATAAAAATGAAACTTTTAGGCCTAGCAGGAACTTTAGCATCTTTTTTCTATTCTCGATTCCAAGTTCTAATAAGAAAACTAATTGAATTTTTTCTACAAATTTAAGATTAATCTTTTTAAAACAGTTTAATATAATACAATTTAGAAAATATATCCACAATTTCTAATTACCTACAATACAAAATGCTTGTAAATAATTCGTACCTTTCAAAATTATCTTAATGGTCTGTGAAATTTTAAATTGCGAATTTAGTGGTCCGTACGAGTACCATAAGGCTGTGCCAAAGATAAAAATGGGCGATCTTTCTTCCATGTAGAAAAAAGGCCCTGAGGCCCAAAGCCTGTAGGAGGCAGAGGGTAGGGGTTGCGCCTACTCTCTAGACCAATCGGATAGCAGGAAAGCCTCTGAAATGGGACTGGCTAAAAAAGCCAACACCACACGTTAACCTTTATTAATCGTTCTTTCAAGATTCCAGAAAAAAGAGAAAATTTTAACATCTACGATGTCGGAAAATTTTTAAGATATTAGTAATTTTTTGTCAACGAACAGTTTGAGTTAGAAAGTTGAAATTTGGCAGCAATGAGTAGTTTATCAATACAATCAAGAGGGCTAAATTTTAGGCCATTAGCTAGAACCATTTGTCAATTAAATATATACATAATAGTCGAACCTCGATAATTCGAACTTTTCAGCTGTTAACTTCGGTAAATTTCTTTACTTATGTGCTGTCTAAATGGGCTTTGTTCCCGGTGACATTAAATAAATATAAAAAAAAAAAAAAAACTTAGCTAAATCGAAAAAATGCTGTGTATTTCGATACACTCGATAACTTGAAATCTTTTTCGTAACAAGAGGGTGAGAAAACGTTCTATAATTTGAAATAGGCCACTTTCCCTCTTTTTTTCCTGCCAATGTTTACTATCCCTCATTATCCCTTAATATGTAATGTACAAAAGTAATTTTTTAGTTCTTTTTTTGTCGTTTTCATTATTTTTACTTTTTTACTTGAGGCTCATACATATTTTCAAAAATATAATAAAAAATAATTAAAATGATGCTGGACCGGTAAGTTTATTTTGAGTCATCCGTTTCTGAAGATGAAGACAGAGAATGCCGAAACAATGTAAAAAAATTGGCCACCATTGTTAACCAGAATAAAATACCTCTTATAATAAATAATTTAATTATTGATTCTTATTAATACTCACCATCCATCCTGAGATTAAAAGACCGAATAAAAGAGCAACAAGCGGATGAATCAAAATAATAAAAACTCTCAATAATTCGAATTTTATTGTCTTCCTTTTGATAATTCAAACTTCTTGATAATTCGAAGTCTCGATAATTCGAATTTTTCTTGTAGTCCCTTGGATTTCGAATTATCGAGAGTCAACTGTATATATATATATAGGAAATGATTAAGATGATGGATGATTTTATTATGTTTGGCTCGAAGGGTTAGTTGGAAGGAGATTCGCCGGGCTTGGATGGGAGATAATCTTCAGAGATTAGAATCTCTCTTGGCGGCGTTTGCTATTTTAAAATAATAATTTGCACTAGGCAGTTGAAAATATGCTCTTCTAAAATACGAACTTGCCAGAGGCAATTGGAAACATGCTTTAAATAAAATAATGGCACAAGGCCTGCATTTATTGCTTCTTTATTACAGAACGTGTATACTTCTTCGCTTCATAACATAGATACAAACGGTCTCTTTAGCAAATCGTTTCCAGGCAATCAATCACCTCGGGGATGTGTCATTCAATGAGTTTCAACAACTGACAACTCACAAATGACAACTGAATAACAACTGAGATCGCGTCGAGGAGCGAGCTGCTTTTATAACCTGGCTTTAATTAGCAATTAAGCTGATTGGTTAATTATTCCCGCATTTAGGATGACTTGTGCATAACTTTTGGCGCGCTTGCTTCTTTATAAAAGGGGCGTGTCCTTGCTGTTCACCTGTCATTTTATCGAAGGATTCTGACCGGCAAACAGCAAGCAAACGCCTTTCTCAAGGCGAAAATGAATCTTTATTTTCAAAAGCATGTTTCAGCGAAAGGAGCGAGGAATAAAATCCTATATATATATATATTTTATTTTTCTAATTTTTGTCAATAAATTTTTGAAGATAGAGAGAGTCCAAAATATAATCAGTTCTACATTTAAAAAATAGAAACATTTTGATATCAAAATCACTTTCTATGACTTTCCGTTCTTGAAATAATATGGGAATCCAGACAGTCACATAAAAAAATGACATCAGACTTATCCCCGATACTTGGAAATCATTCAAGAAATAGGCATCGAAACGTCGTGCATTCTGAACATATTCTCTCTCATTAGGTGGTTCTTTTTCGATAAAGAACTCAACCATCAAAAAGCATTAAATCTGCAAAAACAATCATGCTGCTAAATGATTTTTCACTAGATTTCGGACATTTCTAAACCGAGGGGTGAACCGCGATTGGAATTAGGTGTACACTTCTTTGGAATTATGTGGAATTATTTTCAAATTCATTAAAAAATGCCCTTCATCTATTATCTTCTAGTTGGAAATGAAAGTGGAAGTGGAAGTAGGTGTACACGATATTAGGTCGCGGTTCACTCCTCCTTCTAAACATATTTATGTTAAGGAAAAAAATCAAGTAAATTCAATATATTGCGGCTTGTCTGGCGTGTTTAATGAACTGCATGATGAAGATATTTAAATTAATCAGATAAAACAACCTTGAATTATTTCCTTATTTATTAAAACATATTTATATATATATATATAACTAGTTTGCTGTTTTATATAGGTACTTACTATATATAATGTTCCTTAAATATTTTATTATATGGTACTATATAAATATTTATTTACCTACATGTGAATGTAATTTGGACTGCGGAAATTTCATCTGTCAACCGATTATTCTTCTTTGATATCTTCTGAATACAGAGTAGTGAATTATCTATTGTTTGATAAAAGAAATTGAACAAATCTTTAGAATTTCAAAAGAAGTCGAGATGATCGTTTTAAGAATATAAATTGATCAAATTTAGATTTAAATCATTTAGAATATATATTCAAAGAAAGAAATAGATATGAACATGACTATCCTGTAAATTATAAAAAAAAAGTAAAAATATTTCAAGAAGAAAATCGAGTATTTTTTTCGAGTCCAATTTATTGACATAATATATAGTATTCTGACATAAATTTTAAATCAATTTCGTTATATATTTATTCTCGAAAATAGCTTAAGGTAGGTAGGTATATGTAAATTCATATTTCTTAAAAATGAATAATTATTGTGAAGCCAGGAGGAATATTTGTTTCTGGGTAGATAATATTTATGAAATTTTAATAAAGAGATATTATTTAATATTTGTTTCAGTTCAATGTCTGATTGGAGAGCCATCATACATTCAATGAGAAAGTTTGCAATTAAAATATTAAAATATAATAAAAATGGTTCAAAATATGTTAAAATTGTGATTATTTTTTCGGAAATCTCGATTTACCGGGTGAGTTTTTTATCTTAAGACAGTCTTATAACTCAAAAAACAGTGCATTTTATGAAAAAAAAAGTTTCAAATAAAACTTTATTTATATCAGGGGGGAAACTAAACTAGGATATTGTTTGTTGACCTAGAACAAGCTTTCAAGGGTATTTCAAGGTCAAGTTCTGTTTTTTAAATAGAAACCTATATTTTTCTTTGTCATATTCATAATCTACAAGAAAAACTGAACAACTTTTATAAGAACTATTTTTTATTCGACATCAAATAAAAAAAATATTAAATCAATTAGATCTCAAAAAAATCCAAATAATAATTATTCTTAACAATTATTCAACTTAATTATCAAATAATAATGATCAAATATTTAATTATTAAATGAATAATTATTAATAATAATTAATAATAATTAATAATAAGTATAATAATTTAATAATAATTAATAATTTAAGAGTTATATTTAATAATATAATAATAATTAATAATTTAATAATTTTCCGACAATGTTCTGTGACATTCCAGAGTGTATCGCAAGTCTTCTGGATGAATTCCAATTTTCTTATTTTTTTTTAACAGATTTACAACACGATAAAATGAAGCTTGTGAGGGTGTATTCCTATTAGGAATACGCTCAGAATCCGTTTCAATGGCAGCCCCATTAAACTTCTTCCACTTTCACCGCATAAAATAAGACCATTTTAATTCTACCTTCAAAAAACTACTCCATTTTTATTATAATAATACAATTTAACTATCAACTGGATTGACACGAGAAATAAACTTTTTTAAACTCAATGATTTTAAATAGTTCTATTAAGTAGAAAATAAGCTCTTAAATCTGAGTATAATGAAGTTTTAATATCATTATAAACCCTTATTTTCATTGTTATGACTTTTCAATTTAATAATTATTTATTTAATAATTAAATATTTGATCATTATTATTTGATAATTAAGTTAAATAATTGTTAAAAATAATTATTAAGATTTTTTTTGAGATCTAATTGATTTATGTATTTTGTTTATTTGATGTCGTATAAAAAAATAGTTCTTATGAAAGTTGTTCAGTTTTTTTTGTAGAATATGGTGGCGCAAAGAAAAATATAGGGTTCTATTTAAAAAACACAACTTGACCTTAAAATACCCTTGAAAGCTTGTTCTGCGTCGACAAACAATAGCGTAGTATAGTTTCCCCCTTGTAATAAATAAACTTTTATTTGAAACTTTTTTCCATATAATGCATTGTTTTTGAGTTATAAGACTGTCTCAAGATAAAAAAACTCACCCGGTATTTGATGACATTCAAAATTGAAAATCTGCCTTTTATTCTTCGAAACCTTTTGGAGAAATTTTCAAATTTCTTATTATTTTAGGGCAAATTGTATCAGATATCTATCTTTTCCAGTAATTGGATAAAAATTTCAATGTTTTAAGGAAATTGAGGTCGCAGGTTGGACAGCCCTGGTCTAGTGCGACTTCTACGCTAAAACTTGATTAATTCTCCTAATCGCAGCATGGATAGAGTAATTCAAGCTTAAAACTGTAACGATTGTACTATGGCACGGTACATAATATTATACTCGCCAAGGACTTGAGTATAAATCACGCCAATCTTAAGTTAGCAATTTCTTAAAAGAACTGGTTCATTCAACGCAAGGTTGAGATTCCGAGTTAATTAAATAAATATTAGTCTATGGGCTAAAAGTTTCCTTCAATATAGCTATAGCTATATATATTAATAGGGTATATTATGAGTTATCTTTTTGTTTTAATATTATTAAAAAGTAATTAGAAAGGGAAATTTGCAAATTGGGAAATCTTTTCTCTCTCCCCTGCTGGGGAATAATAATTAAATTCATAAAGTTGGCCTGGCTTGATGAACAAAATTAATTAAAATTGTCAAAGTAAAGAAGTAATTAGGAGGAGTCAAGGACAAGTAGGTACTGGATGGAGTGTCTTCCCATATTTTCAAATCAAAGAGGGAAAAAGTGGCAAAAAAAAAAAATTAAATTAAATAATTATAATGATGATGATTTAAAATGTCAAGAAAATTGGAATTATCCAAAGATAGAAAATTAAAGAAAATCACCATAAATAATTAATTATCTATATACCCGGTGAGAGAGAAGAGAAAGGGAAATATGGAATTGGAATAATTATCGGAAAAGAGGTTTTTTTTTATTTAATTAGTTTTTTCCTCTTATTCTAAAAAGATGATCAAGGACAGTCGATGGTGGAGAAGTAATCTCCGGAGTCGAAGCTCAAATACAATGTATACATTGATTCATG